>CM066051.1:60318997-60790461 GCA_033557465.1 Ichthyophis bannanicus | reverse complement strand
GAGGCCGGTGCCTTCCACATACCAAATAACAGCCGTTCCAGCATCGTAGGAAACCGGTACAGTAAAGGCTTCCTTCGGAGGAAAATCATATTGGAGGGCAGGGGCGGCCCAAGGGGGGTGCGGGGCCATGTGCGGAGACTCGGTGTGGGGCCTCATTTGCATAAGGTGCCTCATTTGCATAAATATTTGCATAATGTTACCATACACTAACTTTTAGTAAACATGCCTCTTAATGAGTATATGGATAAAGAAAGACTAAAAGATTTCTACATTACTATAATCCAGTGCCATCCGCCAGGCACATTAGGAACTACTACAAACACTGCCCATTTAGAACCCATAGCAAACCCGCCGTATCCTAACAGCACTACCAGGACTCACAAAGCACCATACCCAAACTATCAAAAGGCAACACTGCAAATATTAAACCAATACATTTCAGAGAATAACAATACACGACCTACTGGGGAAAGAGAACAAATGGCAATGTCAAATAGGAATTACATAAACAGAATACCTCAGCTCAGTTACACATGCAGAACATAGACCATCACCAAACAAGGAATCACAATTTAGAAACAGGAAGACAATAATTAAACTGGGAACCCGAAAAGCCAAACTTGGAATGTACAACAACACTGTAGAAATAAAACTATAAATTAATTTTCTCTTGTGCTAAACAAAGCACAGACGTTAATAATGCACATTTTCCAGAGCTGACATATTCCAGTTAATAAATTCAAAATAAAGAGATATTTTTCTACCTTTTGTGCATTTTTTTTCAGTTACAATTGTTCCAGCCACTTTCTTCTAGTTTCTTTGTGTCTTCTGCTAACTCTCCATCTGCTGTCTTCTTCTCTCTTCTAGGTTTTTTTTTCCATTCTCTCTCTACATATGCTTTAACATACTAATCTTTCTTCTATTGCTCTTTCCTCATTCCTATTTCATCCACTCAAATTTTACCCCTCCATCCTCAATCCCCACTTACTCTCCCAATATCCGGCCAATTGTAGATTTGTCTTCCCTCCCACACAAAATATTTTTCCCTCTCCATTTCACTCTCCCAGCTCCATCCCATTCTAATCCTCCCCCAACATCAGCTCCATTCTAATTCCAGCCCCACCCAGCATCTGCTCCCTTCTAGTCCCTGCATCAGCCCATTTCCAGTCCTAGCCCCCCATCAGCCCATTTCCAATCCTATCCTAGCCCCACCACAGCCCATTTCCAGTCCTAGCTCCCCCATCCATTTCCAGTCCTATCTGAATCCCTCCATCAGCTTATTTCTAGTCCTTTCCTAGCCCCACCATCAGCCCATGTCAAATCCTAGCTCCCCTCCACTCAGCCCATTTCCAATCCAAACCCCCCATGAGCCTACTTCCACTTCTAGCCCCTCCATGAGTCCATTTCAATTCAAGCCCCCACCACAGCCCATGTCCAACCTTAGCACCCCCCAACAGCCCATTTCCAGTCCTAGCTCCCTCCCCTCACAGCCCATTTCCATTCAAAGCCCCCCTCCCCATCAGCTATTTGCAGTTCAGTTCAAGCCCCCCCCCTTCCACTCAGCCCATTTCCATTCCAAGCCCCTGTCGCCATCAGCTATTTGCAGTTCAATCCCCCTTCCTCTCAGCCCCTTGCCAGTCCTAGCAACCCCCCATCCCATTACCAGTCCTAGCCTCCCATAGCCCATTACCAGTCCTAACCCCCCATCAGCCCATTTTCAGTCTTAGCCCCCACAGCCCATTACCAGTCTTAACCCCCATCACCACAGGTTCAGTTTTGCCAGTCCTAACCCCCCATCACCCCCATTTTCAGTCCTACCCCCCCATAGTCCTTTAACCGCCCTAACCCCCCCATCAGACCACTTCCAGTCCTAACCCCCATCAGCCCATTTCCAGTCCTAGCCCCCCAATAGCCCATTACCAGTCCTAAGCCCCCCCATCAGCCCACTTGTAGTCTTAGCCCCCCCCCCCCCCACCACAGCCCTGAAACACGGGGCCCTGTGCAAAAAACATTCTTGCTCAATGGACGGGCCGGCCCTGCTTTATGCTTCCTCCCCCTGTTGTCCAGCTTTGTGTCTTTCAGCTCCTCCCCCCTCCCCTAGTCCAGCATTTGTCTTCCTGCTTCTCCCCCCTCCTCCGTTGTCCAGCAGTTGTCTTCCTGCTCCCCACCTGTTGTCCAGCATTTGTCTTCCTGCTTCCCCACTGTCCAAAATTTGACTTCCTGCTACCCCACCATTGTCCAAAATTTGTCTTCCTGCTTCCCCTCCCCCCCCCCCCCCATTGTTCAGAATGTGTTTTCCTGCTTCCTCCACCCATTGCCCAGCATTTGTCCTGCCCCTTCCCCCGTTATCCAATATCTGCCATCCTGGCCTGTCCACCTCATTATCAGCACACCTTTCAAAATTCCTGTGCGCTGGTAAGCCCCTGCTGGTTCTGCCCCTCTGCTTGATGACGAATGGGAGGAGGACTACATTACTATTGTAAGAAGCTGGATTTTACATATTTTTTTAGGGTTTTTTTTTTTTTTTACTTTTTATTTCTCATACTTGACAGGCAATCAAGAAGGCAGAAACACAAATCTACAATCAGTAAATATAAGGAAAATACAATATATCTATAATTAAACCAAAATAGCTTTACTGCCCCTTATCCCAGCCCATAATAGGGGGGGGGAAGAAACCAAAGAAATTAAACAAAATCCAAATAAGCAAGATAAAAGACAAGCATAAGACCAGGATTTCAATCTGCATTCAAGCAGTGGGGGAATTCTCAAAGACAACAGCCCTACATGCATTCAGAAATGCCAGTAGTTGGGACGGATCAATAAAAATATAGAATATTGACTGCAGTTGAACTGTACATTTGCATGGATATTTAAGAAAAAATTGTCCCCCCAACTGTTGCACACTGTGTCTCAGTTGGAGAAATTCCCTCCTTCTTCTCTGTGTTGCCCGTGATAAATATGGAAATACACGTACAGTCAGCCCCTTAAATAGAATATTCCTTTTGCAAAAAAAACCCCCTTGAGAGACCAATCACTATCCAAAAAATAGGGCAAAGGTAACTAACAGAGTAGATGGACTAAAAATTTCAGAGCCAGAGCTTTTTAACGAGGCAGAAACATTAAGGGAATCAGCCAGTTGTACTAAAGGAATTTCTCCCGTGCTAGAAGATCTCCACCCAGGAGGTGGATAATAAACGGATGGTGAGCGGCTGGAACTCCTGGAGCCTTCACTGTTGTGTGGCTTGAGGTTCTTATGTTAGAAACTATTTGGACTGCTATAGTTAAATTGAGGGAAACTTTATTTCCTCAAGTAAAAGCATTGGCTGTTCAAACTCAGGCACAGCTCATTGAACAACATGTGGAAATTATTTCCTCTTTACAGAGTTCTACTTTGGACTTGCAAACAAGCAGCGGATTCTTTTCATAAAGACGCCCTCGTTATGAAGGCAAGAATCGAATCACTAGAAAATGTTTCCCGATATCAAAATCTAAGACTTACCAACTTTTCTAGTTCTTCCACTACTGATGCCAGCAAACTGTTTAAATTATATTTAACTGAGATATTCGGTGTTCTGAGTGAGTCTCATCCTCCGATAACTAAGATTTTCTGTAGCCTGTAGCAACATTGGAGCCACAACTGACTGGGCCAAAGAAACAGCTGAGTCTCCTGAGAAATGCTGCAAAGACTGACTGCTGGTGCAATGACCAGGAAGAGCAACCTCACACTCTTCTCCCCTCTGCTCTGGGGCAGGCCCTCCTGCAAACAGCGGCAGAATGGAGTGTCCCGCGGGGGCCCCTCTGCCCGCTGAGCCTCTCTGCAAGGGCTTTCAGATTCGCGAAGGGAGAGTGTCTCCCTCGCGTCTCTGTTAAGCCCACAGGGGCTAATGGGAAATTTCCCATCAGCCCCTCACGTCTAAAGGGGCAGATGGGAAATTTCTCATTAGCCCCTGCGGGCTTAACAGAGACGTGAGGGAGACACTCTCCCTTGGCGAATCTGAAAGCCCTTACAGAGGGGCTCAGCGGCCAGAGGGGGTCCCGCGGGACACTCCATTCTGTCGCTGCCGCGGTGGCAGCAGCCAGCTTTTTTATTTTTAAATTGAATTTTTAAAAAAAGCAGAATGTTCTTTGCGCGGGGCCCCCTGAAACGCGGGGCCCTGTGCAAAAAACATTCTTGCTCAATGGACGGGCCGGCCCTGTTGGAGGGCATTGAGCTTCTTGGCTCGAGGTTCCTACTTGGCATCCGCAGGGAAGGCCAACGCCTTTGCCATATCCCTCACGAAGTCCGAGAGCCGGGTATCCTCCGGGGGGACCGTCTCCAAGGCTCGGACTCCAGTGAGTTCGAAGGAACGCACCGGGTCTGGAAGGTGTTCGTGGACTCCTCCTCCTCCGTCTCCCATTCCGACTCCTCTGAGGAGGAATTGAGCGGCTCCGGCCATGCGGGCCTCGGTGTCACCCGCACCGGCGCCGAGGGTATCGGCGTCAACGAACTCGATCCCACATGGGAGGTCGAGGGGGACCTGGACTGAGGATCGACTTGAGACTTCATCGACTCGAGGATCGGCTCAGTCTCCGCGGTCGACTTAGATGTCGAGGTCCCAGTGGTCAGGACAGATGCACCAGTCAGACTGGCGATCAGCACCCGCTGCTGTTCCATGAAGACAGACAAGCTGCTCTCCAAGGCCGTCAACCTGAGTCCAAGATCAGAAGACTCAGCAGCCCCCGATTTGGGCCCTGATGGCATCGAGCCCGACGTCGTCTGCCCTGGAGGAGAGTCCACGAGGACATCTTCACATACATGACTCGGGGACTCCGGCTCCACACGAGGTAACTTGGATGGCCTCTCCAACTCTGAGAGCACGGGGCGGCAGTCAGGGCTACGCGTCCTGGCCCTGGAGGAACCAGGAGCTTCCACCGACGCTGCCCTCGCAAGCTTTTTCTTCCTTCTGTGCTCCCGGGAGGGAGACTCCCTTTCAGAGGAACCCCGACGGTGCTCGGGGTCGAACTCCCGAAATATCGAGGCCTCTGACGAAGTCCGGGCTCGGCCGGACGCGGAGTCAGAGAAAATTCTCTCAAATTGATGCTGACAGCTCCGAAGCGCTTTTGACGACATTTTGCCACAAGGGCCACAGGTCAGCAGGTCATGGTCGGGCCCGAGGCATCGGAGGCAGCAGTCATGTGTGTCAGTGAGAGACATATGTTTCTTGCACTGATCACACTTTTTGATCCTGCTGGCAGCCATTGGGTGAAAAAGGGCCCCTGCAAGGTCAAAAGACTGGGCTGCCAATGAAAACACAAAAAAAGCACGAACGCTTGCCACACAGAACAAAAACCGAAAAACAGAACTCCGGACTCCATACCGGTATACCGAGCACAGGCGGGAAGGGGAACCGGTGTTGAACTGGATAAGACACGCGAAAAATCACTGAAAAAAATCAACTGAGCAAGATGGCACCCTTGGGTGGGAAGGGGACCTAGCAGCCACGCTGCATTCCCAAAGGCTTTCTTTGAAAGCTGGGGAAATGCTCCACATGGGGGCTCCGTCGGCACCGACGTCACCCATATGTGAGGACTGACTTCCTGCTTGGTCCTGGAGAAACCACGGTATCCGTAAGACAGAACAGTGGAACGCGGCATGGTAGTGATAGATAACGAAGTGCAAGTTGTTAACTCGCCTATGGAGTTTCTAATATTGGTGGTCAGTGCCTGCAAAACAGGGAAGCCGAAACACAATCAACAACACAACAATATACACACTGCAAGATTAGCAGTAGGAGGGGCAGAATACAGAAGACAAACGCAGCAGATGTTGTCATTTTGTGGCGCCCGAGGTACACCTTCAGCTATGTGACCATGAAGAGTTGTTGTAATTGGTCGTCATTGCCTCAGTGGTAGTCTGCCCCCTGTCTGATGATTAAGTTGACCCTTCATGAATATATCCTCTATGATACCTGAAAAGGAACAGCTTTAACACAAAATTAAAGGAGGTCAGGAGAACCCAGAAGAATAGCAAAGTCTCTGACAGCCAGACCAGAGCAGCCTAGCCCAGCACAGTTCCTAGAGAGTGATCGGTTGCAGGTGCTATTGTACAGTTTTTGGTCAGCGTTATACTGCTGTTTCCTCTGTGCTGAACATATGGATGATATAATACATCTTCCCGGTTTATGGAGATTTGTTTCAATATTTCTGATATATCACCTTTAAATACCATTTCAGACATGGATAACTTCCCTACATCATCCTCAGTAAAGACCGAAGCAAAGAATTCATTCAGTCTCTTCACTTTGGCCTTGTCCTCCCTAAGTGCCCTTTTTACCACTGTATCATCTAATAGTCCAGCTGACTCTCTCACAGGTTTTTTGATGCAAATGTACTTGAAAAAGTTATATTATATGTTTTTGCTTCCAAGGCAAGTGTCTTTTCAAATTCTCTCTTTGACTGCCTTATTAATGCCTTGCATCTAACTGGACAGTGTTTATGTTGTTTCCCATTTTTGTCATTTGGTTCCTTTTTCCATTCCCAAAAGATGCCTTTTTGGCAACAACTGCCTCTCTGACTTCACCTTTAAACCATGCTGACAGTCGTTTGGCTTTCCTTCCACCTTTCTTAAAGCATGGAATACATCTGGTCTGGGCTTCCAAGATAGTATTTTTAAACAATGCCCATGCTTGATGTAAACCTTTAATCTTTGCAGCTGCTCCTTTTAGTTTTTTCTTAACTATTTTATCACAATCCCCCTTTTGAAAGTTAAAAACGAATGTGGATTTCCTTGCTATCCTTCCTCCATTTATTAAATCAAATGCAATTATACTATGAACATTCTTGCCAAGTGGCCCCAACACCCTTATCTCTTTCCCCGATCTTGTGTTTCTACTAAGGACTAGGTCCAAAATAGCTTTCCCTCTTTTTGGTTTATGAACCAGCTGCTTCAAGAATTTGTCATCTGTCATCTAGAAATTTCTGTTCATTCTTGCTAGGTGGACGGTAGTATACCCCCACTGCCATTGCCTTCCACTTTTTACATGGAATTTCTGTCTATAGAAATTCTACAATGTATCTGCAAAACGTTTATCCTGTTTGACTCAATGCCTTCTCTAACATAGAGTGCTACCCCTCCAGCAATTTGAACTACCCTATCATTGTGATATAATTTGTACCAAAGTATCATGGTGTCCCTTTGGCTGTCTTCCTTCCACCAGGTATTTGAGATGTCTATATCTAACTTTTCATTTAGTGCTATGTATTCTAACTCTCCCATTTTATTTTTTAGACTTCTAGCACAGATGCATTTAAGAGGTTGTATTTTGTTCATATTAACAATCTGGTTATCAATTGACAGGGGTAATTTGGAATCTTTCAGCTCTGTCTGCTCTGGGTTACTTTTACTTTTATTTTAACCTTTCTATGAATTTCTCTCTTTTGCTAGTATCTTTCAAGAATATATCATTTCGAACCATGCACTCTTGGGCAACTGTTGGCTTTCCCATATATCTAGTTTAACAGCTGTTCTATCTCCAAGTGCACACACTCTGCACCAGATTCTTCAATTTACAAACATACCCTCACAGGTCCTGAGCCCCACCCCTGGCTCTTTGACTGGAGCTTTGAGGGGCGCTATTTTGATTGAGATGTACATTTCAGTTTTATTCTTTCCAAACAAATGGATGTTGAAAATAAATTAAACATAAATAATACTCTGAATATTTAATGGAACAGGACCAAATTTCGCATGGGGAAATACTAGATAAATAAGCTCCAAGAAAAAATGGCCCAATGCGTTTCTACGGAAGGAGGAGTTCCAGCTTCTGCAGCATAGGTTAGTGTCGCTGAATATCCCCTGATGCCAACTGGTTAGTATCTGGGCATCCCAGGGGCGGCTCCTGGCCAGAACCATGCAGCAGCAATATCGAGCCACTGCCTGTTTATGGCAAAGTGACAAAATTCTGCTGCAGTAAAAGCTGGCCTAATGTTTGGCAACCCGGAGATTCGATGCCGGAACCTGGATATGATCCTGGCATCCACTATCTGGGTCGAATGTTCAGCGATGGTGACTAGACACTTTAGCAGCACTAGCTGAGTAGCAGGTCCTTGGTTTTCTCTCCTACAAATTCTACTGTGAAACCTACGGTTTGAACCATGCAGATTTCTTAATGGTTACTATTCGCAGGGCCTGATTAAGGTATAGGCAAACTAGATAAATGTCTAGACCACAAATATTTAGAAGACTCTTTCAGAAATCTCTGTCTTTGCCAGCACCGTACAGATTTGTGCATCAATATTTGGAAGCTAGAAGAATAGCTAATGTGTATGGACATTTTCAGAGTTTAAAATCTCTGTCTGAATCTTTCAACCGTCCACCCCATCTGGCCTTGATGCAGAAACCCTGCATTAGAGCCCAGCGCTAAAGCTATAGCGCAGGGTTTCCTAATGCAAGAAAACACAAGGGTTTTTGCTCACAGATGCTGCAAGCACATAGAATGCAAATATGCTGTGCACAAGACATCTGCGCTAAACCAGAAGAGCAAGCCAGACACATGCACCAGGGTCTGCAATAGCAGCACGTGCTGGAATCTAAGCAAAGAAAAATGGTTACCTGACACTTCACTTCAGACCAAAATCAGATCCAGACCTCCAATTCTCTGCTTAGTCACTCCAAAAGCCCTAGCCCCTGATCCCCTCATAAATCACTGGTGGCCCCAGTGTCAATCCCTCACTCCAATTTCTAATTTAACATTGGTGGCCTAGTGGTCCCTACTCTCCATCTCCCCTCTCACCTCCCATAACGCAACTGGTCTGGTTAATGCAGCCCCTCCTCCCCCAAACTCCCTCCCACATTCCCTAAAGTACATTTAATGTGATTGGAGAGAGGAGCACTGCCCAGAGACTCCTTCCTCTGAGCTGCCATCTTTTAAAATGGTGGTGTCTGATCCCACTCAGTGTGTTCTTTGATGCACTGTGAGGAAGTCAATCGGCAGACTGACCACCTCCCCCCAGGTGGCCTCTTGGGTCTCAAAGGTAAGATGGGCATCCAGTGTAATTCCTTGATGAGTCAAGGACTGAGTGAGAGGAATGGGAATACCTGCAATTGTAGGGCTAACAGTTGGTATGGAAGAACTCCCATTATACATGAATCTTATGACAAGAGGGCTAAGTTGTAGGCCATTATTAAACAGCCATGCCTTAGTGGAGTCAAAGCATGAACATAAGAAATGCTATACTGGATCAGACCAAGGTCTACAAGCCCAGTATCATGTTTTCAGCAGTGGACAATCTAGGTCACAAGTACTTGGCATGTTTCCAATATGCATACAAAATGCATATCTCGGGGCAAGCAATGGATTTCCCGGGTCCTCTTTAATAATAGTTTATGGACCTTTCCTCCGGGAACTTTTCCAAATCTTTTTTTAAACCCAGCTACACTAATAGCTTTTACTACATCCTCTGGTAACAAATTCCAGAGTTTGATTACGCATTGAGTGAAAAACATATTTTCTCTTATTAGTCTTAAATAGTTTACATTGTAGCTTCATTGCATGTCCCCTAGTCTTTCTACTTTTTGATGGAAATCCCATCAGCCCCGGTGAGATTAACAGAGCCGCGAGAAGAAAGGGAAACTCTCGCGGCTCTGAAAGCCCGCGCATTGAGAGGGACTCGGGAGCTGATGGTGAAGGGAGGCTCTGCCGGGCAGGCGGTGCCCTGCGGCGGAACATTTGATTAAGCTGCTGCCACAGCGGCAGCGGTAGCCGTTTTTTTTTTTTTTTAATCTGTCAGGGCTGATGGGGGGAGGGGGGTTAGGACTGGTAATGGGCTATGGGGGGGCTAAGACTGGAAGTGGGATGATGGGGGGAGGGGGGTTAGGACTGGTAATGGGCTATGGGGGGGTTAGGACTACTAATGGGCTATGGGGGGGGCTAAGACGAAGTGGGCTGATGGGGGGTTAGGACTGGAAATGGGCTGATGGGTTAGGATGTAATGGGCTATGGGGGGTAAGACTGGAAATGGGCTGATGGGGGGGTTAGGACTGGTAATGGGCTATGGGGGTGCTAAGACTGGAAATGCGCTGATGGGGGGTTAGGACTAGTAATGGGCTGTGGGGGTGGGGCTAGGACTGGAAATGGGCTATGTGGGGCTAGGACTGGAAATGGGCTGATGGGGATTAGGACTGGTAATGGGCTATGGGGGGGGGGGCTAAGACTGAAAATGGGGTGATGTGGGGCTTAGGATTGGAAGTGGGCTGATGGGGGGCTTAGGACTGTTAATGGGCTATGGGGCGGCTAGGACTGGTAATGGGCTGGGGGTGACTAGGACTGGAAATGGGCTGAGTGGAAGGAGGGCTTGAACTGCAAATAGCTGATGGGGACGGGGGCTTGAAATGGAAATGGGCGGTGTGGAAGAAGGGCTTGAACTACAAACAGCTGATGGGGAGGGGGGCTTGGAATGGGAATGGGCTGTAAGGGAAGGGAGCTAGGACTGGAAATGGGCTGAGTAAGGGGGGCTAGGACAGGAAATGGGCTGATGGAGGGCTAGGATAGGACTGGAAATGGGCTGTTGGGGGGGCTTGGATTAAAATGGACTCATGGAGGGGCTAGAACTGGAAGTAGGCTCATGGGGGGCTTGGATTGGAAATGGGCTGAGTGGAGGGAAGCTAGGATTTGACATCGCTGAGGATGATGGGGCTAGGAACGGACTAGAACTGGGCTGATGGGGGGCTGGGATTAGAAATGGGCTGATGGGCGGCTGGGATTGGAAATGAGCTGATGGAGGGACTCGGATGGGGGAGCTAGGACTTGAAATGGGCTGATGGGGGTTAGGACTGGTAATGGGCTATGGGGGGCTAAGACTGAAAATGGGGTGATGGGGGGCTTAGGACTGGAAGTGGGCTGATGGGGGGCTTAGAAATGGTAATGGGTTATGGGGGTCTTAGGACTGGTAATGAGCTATGGGGGTCTAGGACTGGTAATGGGCTGGGGGGTGGCTAGGACTGGAAATGGGCTGAGTGGAAGGAGGGCTTGAACTGCAAATAGCTGATGGGGACGGGGGCTTGGAATGGAAATGGGCTGAGTGGAAGGAAGGCTTGAACTACAAATAGCTGATGTGGAGGGGGGCTTAGAATGGAAATGGGCTGTGAGGGGAGGGAGCTAGGACTGGAAATGGGCTGATGGAGGGCTAGGACAAGACTGGAAATGGGCTGTTAGGGGGGCTGGGATTGGAAATGAGCTGATGGAGGGACTCGGATGGGGGAGCTAGGACTGGAAATGGGCTGATGGTGGGGCTAGGATAGGACTAGAAATGGGCTTATGGGGGGCTGGGATTGGAAATGAGCTAATTGAGGGACACAGATGGGGGAGCTAGGACTGGAAATGGGCTGATGCGGGGACTAGAAGGGAGCGGATGCTGGGTGGGGCTGGAACTAGAAGGGAGCTGATGTTGGGGAGGATTGGAATGGGATAGAGTTGGGAGAGTGAAATGGAGAGGGAAAAAATATTTTGTGTGGGAGGGAAGACAAATCTACAATTGTCCGGATATTGGGAGAGTAAGTGGGGATTGAGGATGGCGGGGTAAAATTTGAGTGGATGAAATAGGAATGAAGAAAGAGCAAAAGGAGAGAAATTAGTATGTTAAAGCAGATGTAGAGAGAGAATGGAAAAAAACTAGAGGAGTGAAGAGAGGACAAATGGACAGCAGACGATGGAGAGTTAGCAGAAGACACAAAGGAACCAGAAGAAAGTGGCTGGAGCAATTGCAACTGAAAAAAAATGCACAAAAGGTAGAAAAATATCTCTTTATTGAATTTATTAACTGAAATATGCCAGCTCTGGGAAATGTGCATCATTAATGTCTGCGCTTTGTTTAGTACAAGAGGAAATTCATTTATAGTTTTATTTCTACAGTGTTGTTGGGCTTTTGGGGTTCCCAGTTTAATTATTGTCTTCCTGTTTCTACATTGTGATTTCTTGTTTGTTGATGGTCTATGTTCTGCATGTGTAACGGAGCTGAGGTATTCTGTTTATGTAATTCCTATTTGACATTGCCACTTGTTCTCTTTCCCCAGTAGGTCATGTATTGTTGTTCTCTGAAATGTATTGGTTTAATATTTGTAGTGTTGTCTTTTGATAGGTAGGGTCTTGTGCTTTGTGAGTCCTGGTAGTGCTGTTATGATACGGCGGGTTTGCTATGGGTTCTAAATGGGCAGTATTTGTAGTAGTTCCTAATGTGCCTGGCAGTTGGCACTGGATTATAGTAATGTAGAAATCTTTTAGTCTTTCTTTATCCATACATTCATTAAGAGGCATGTTTACTAAAAGTTAGTGTATGGTAACATTATGCAAATATTTATGCAAATGAGTCCCTTATGCAAATGAGGCCCCGCACCGAGTCTCCTCACATGGCCCCGCACCCCCCCTTGGGCCGCCCCTGGGTTTAATATATTGTCACATTTAGTTTCAATTTATTATTCTTTACACACTAACAGAATGTTTGTGAACTGCACCATTCAAACTGTTCATCCATCTCCCCATCTCCTCACAACCATTTGTCTGCTCCTCTCCTATGCCACAGAACATACCACCAGGGGATGCGCCTGCCCGTGCCTTGAGGCTTCCCATCATATACAACATTAGTGGAGGACAGTGCACTGCTAAAACATCTAGGGCATCAGACGTCCTTGGGCTGGCCCTGCTGACATCAGCCTATCATAGCCAATGCAGAGATGTGCATAAAATAGCAAAACCTCATCACCTTCTTGACTTCAGAAGTCCACCTAATCCCTTAGCTTTTATTAGTCTCTATCTCCTGCTGCAAAGAATCTATTTGTTCTACAGCTTCAGCGGGAGTATTGCCTGTACCTAGAGACAATGCCCTTTCTATACCACCACCTGAAGCCCTATAGTGCCCACGCTAAGGGTAGGCACCCTTTTATCCTGAGCAACATGTTCAGTATGAAATATCCCCTTTCCTGTCCTACTTCAATGCTTATGATAAAAGAGATATAATAAACTGTTCATAAAATACATAATAAAAGAGACTTTTGCAGGTTGTCTTTCTGAAATGCGGTATAGGAATTAAGCAATAAGGTCACCCTGGCAAACAGAATATATGTAGGGCAATGCATTCTCTCCCCCCCCCCCCCTTCCTCTGCTAGGTACAGTAATTCAGCGAGATCTCTGCAGACCCCTCTCTCATATTCCTTTCCCACTATGCCTAGTTTCCTGACATCAAGCTCATTATTGGTTGGACTGGGAATATCCCAGCTAATCCCAACCTCTTCATTCTCCACAGTTCTCTTAGGGTCGTAATTTCAGTACTTTTTTGGTACAGCAATATTGTACGGATTTCAAAGTTTTCAATGGATGAAATATACCATTGTATACTATTTTTCTGTACAGAAAGCTTATCCCATCAAAACTTCAAATCCATCCACAAGATGAGTAGCCATTTCCAACTTTTACATTACAGATTATATATTTGTCTGTTTTACCAGCTTATTTCTATATTTAATATAAACAATCTCATCTGTAACCAACTGCTGTGGGTTGCTACTATCAGTCTCCCCCATCCTTAGGTGTCAGTTCATCTTTTCTTAACCATTGAGATCAGCTTACACTTCCAAAGTTGTATGAGAATATGGCAACTGCAAGCAGATTGATGGCTTCTATTTTATTCTGTGACGGTAAAGCACTTTTCATTATCAATTTTAATCTTCTGCAATATTTTTTGTGGAGCGGTTCCCTTAGTAATTTATGCTGGATTGGTGCTCCTTTCTCTACTCCTAGATATGTATTTACATATTCCTGTTAAAGTCCCTTTATGTCGTGGTCATCAGTCAGCGATGTTTTTGGTTATACTCAAATTTTCCCTAAGCAGTATTTGCCTTAGGATGATTTTTTGGCCTAGAAAAATGCGCTATCATCTGAAAAGCTTTGCACTACTATTCCACTAAGTGTCGAACACTGGAACTGTACTCTGGAGAATTTCACGTTTTCTTAAGTAAGATGACTAAAACAGGTATGGTTTATGGCTATGGTTTATTTTATTTATTTACAGATCTTCTATAGCGCCCTTTTTAGCATCAGTGCGGTTTACAAGTAACAAGATATTGCCACGGACAAACGGTCTTAGGCTTACATTGTAACAGGGAGAATAACTTGGGATGTAACTGGGGCAACTATGTCCAATTGGAAATTATATACAGGTACAAATTATATACAGGTATATTTTGTCTTAATATACCGCCCTTTGAACCATCAGCAGAACAGTTTACAATAAAATTATAAGCTAGAAAATACTGGAAAGGAACTACAATTCACAAAGGAAAAAGATAGAAAGAGAAGGAACAGAACTAGTGAGATCATATTCAGAACGTTTAGATGGTTACTCTCCCATGTGTATTCTTTAGTGAAGTCTTAGGTAACCTTTTTGAGAGAAGCTTTTATCATATTCTGGACATTTAAATTGTTTTAATCCACTGTGAATTATTTTATGTCTTCTTAGATCCTCTCTTGAGGAAAGATTTCTCACATTAAGAACATTAAAATTGTTTCTCTCCAGAGTGTATTCTTTCATGGAGGTTTAGGTGACCTTTTTGAGCAAAGCCTTTATTACATTTAGAACATCAAAATGGTTTATTTTATGAACTTCTAGATTACTTTTTTGATAGAAGCTTTTTAACATTCAGAACATTTAAATTGTTTCTGTCCAGTGTGTATTCTTTTATGTCTTCTTAGATCAGAGGTTGAATTGAAAGATCTATCACATTCAGAGCATTTAAATAGTTTTGCTCTAGTGTGTATCCTATTGTGAAGTTTTAGGTGACCTTTTCGAATAAAGCTTTTATAACATTCAGAACAATTAAATGGTTTCTCTGCAGTGTGTATTCTTTTGTGAATTTCTAAATGATCTTTTCAATTGAAGCTTTTATCACATTCAGAGCATTTAAATTTTTTCACTCCACTGTGAATTACTTCATGCATAATTAGCACAGATTTTGATTTGTAACATTTGCCACATTCAGAACACTGAAATCGTTTCTCTTCAGTGTGGCTTCTTTCCTGAACTATCAAGTTACCTTTTTGATTGAAACCTTTATCACATTCCAAACATTCAGATGATTTTAGGTTTTCATGAACTTTCTGATCAATTGTAAACTGTGATTTGTGTGTAAAACAGTTTTCACATTCAGTACATTTGAATGGCTCATCCTCTCTATGAAACTGTTTTTCTGCAGTAAGGCTTGAATTTCTATTAATCCTTTCCTCACATATAGTATATTGAAATGGTCTCACTCCTTCACTGAATCTCTGACTTTGTTCAAAAGTTGGAAAGTGGTTGGAGTTTTCCTCTTTTTCAGTACATGTGCTGAGTCTCTCTCCTTTTTGAGCTTTTTCTCTCTCTCCGGATATTGTTGCTCTGTTAATATGTCCCTCACAGTCAGCTGAAAGATCTGGGTAGTTTCTGGAAGGGTCTCTCCATTTCCATTTCTCCCTCCATTGCCCATCACACATTCTCATTTTCTTACTGTTACTCCCAAATACTTCACCTATTGAATATAAATGATAGTATGATTAATTTTATAGCTATTGAGAGGGACAAATAGAGGGAACTATCCCCATAGGATTCTTTAGTGACATTTGTATAGCTAAGGAGTCATATGATAAACAGGAACTGGTGCTGTTTGGACCCTGGTACAAGTTGGTACAGTCTCCTCAGTGATTTTCTTCACTCGGATTATATAGTCATGAACCAAAAACTCTGCAAACCCCTGCTGGAGACTTGGGATTTGTTCTGAACAAAGTCACTGAATCTCAGACCTGTCACCTTAAGAAAACCAAATTCTAACTACTAAGAAATAAAAATATAACCAAAAATCACTAGTAGCATTTACACTTTATGTGTAAATTGTGGGCCTAGTTTCCCACAAAAGTTCCCCAAATATTACCAATTACCAATGAATTGCTTAGACAACAGTTGCTTGGCTACAAAGACTTCTATTTAGCATAGCAAAAATAATTGTAAAAGCATAATAGCAAATGCCTGTCTAAGAGATGGCGGGCAGCGTGTTCTCTACAAGGGGAGAAAAACACTGCCCAAGACCCTCTAAAATTGCTGTCTTATATATACCTCTCTGCTTCAAATTCCAGATAGTTTCAGCGAATTCATCATAAATTAGGTGTTTGCAGGCTTCCTGCAAAGCTCTTTCCCAGGACCTTCTTATGTTTATACATCTGGATCTGCTTATCAAGGTCTGCTTATCTATGCATGACTTGTGACCTCTGCTCCTTCCTGTATTTTTCCATCTCCTGGCACTAATTGAAACCTTCAGGGGAAGAGTATTTGAATTCCTGGCTTGACCTGTATTGTATTTTCCTTGCTAGGCCCAAAATCCCTGCACATTCCTGTACAAAGTATGGATACCTAGATTCAAAATAATAGGTTGCATATATTCTTCTTGTAGCCCACATGTATTGTTTTGTCTTCTGTGCCATCCATATACTGTGTGCAATTCCAGCAAAAAGAGTGCAGTCATATAAAGAAGACCAAAGTCTAAGCAGACCTGAGCCTACAATCCCTTTATTCCAATTGTCCCTTCAGATCACTGCAAAGACTCCTTCCGTCTGCCTGCCGGAGATCCCCAAGAGAAGACAGAAAGAGTATTTGCTGCGATTGCGGCTGCTCTTTACTGCCCATGAGAGATGGGATCCCCATGGGAAGAACAGGAGGGGAAGGCCACGACTGCAGCCTTGATGCATGTTGCAGCTGGCGAGCAAACTTTAATAAGAGAAAATTTAGCATCTTGGAGCAGTACTAAGAGAGATCAGAAATAGTGAGAGATACAAGGATGATTATAAAAACTGATAAAGAATAAGAACTAGTAGGTGTTGAAAGAAGATGAGGATATGGGACAGAGAGACAGTAAAAATTTGGGGGAGAATGAGAGAAAGACAGAAGGTGTCTTTCCTGTGGGAAATGTTTAGATCAGATCACCACTAGTTTTAATCTAAGATACATCACCTGATTCACGCAGGTCCTCATGTTTGCCTGTGATAAAGATATTTCCTCTTTGTTCAAATCCCTGGGGCTCAGTTCTGTATCCCTCTTGCTCAAATTGGATTAAAAGTTCAGGTTTCACATTGGGGGAGCCTGCCATGAGAAAAGACAAACTCTGGTGTAACTTTTCTAAACTGTCACTGTTTTTCATTTCAGCTGCTATAGATCAGGAATTCAATTCTGTTTAGCGCCAACAATGGGAAATTTAACTCATTATAATTTTATGAGATAGGAAAGGTGATGTCTTAAGCTCCAGCTAGGAGGCTCCCAAGACACAGAATTTTTTTTATTTATTTTATATTTATGGAATATAGAAAATTATTACAAGGATACAATCACTTGCACAGAAATCGGGGAACCAGTAAGTTTAAACATAAGGAAAAAACACTCAGAAGAAACAATTAACCTGATAACCCCGCTCTAGCCCACAATAAAGAATCCAAAAGTGAACAGGAAAATATTCTAAATGAAACTCTTACAGGAATAATACAGAGACAAATATCAGCCATATTCCCAATCAAAACGGAGTATAACAATTGATGGACCCCCCACCAGCAACCCCACGGGCATTCAGAAAGGAAGTCAATTGAGACGGAAAAAAGAAAATATAGTAAGTATCTTCCAATTTCACAAGACATTTACAGGGGTACTTCAAAAAGAAAAGCCCATCCAATTGAGAAACCCTCGGGTGCAGGAGCAAAAATTCTTTCCTGCATCGTTGGGTTTCCCTAGCTAAATCAGGAAATATGCGGACCAGGCAGCCCTTAAAAGGCACATTCCTCTTCTTAAAAAACATTTTAAAGGAGCCATTCCCTATCTGATGCCAAGGCAAAAGTTACCAAACATGTAACAAGAACTGCCATTTCTGTATATGAATTCTCTAACAAAGAAGTAACATTTAAAACATCATCTATTTGTGGTCCAGGTAACTCAGGATTAGAAAAAAACCTTTTGACCAGTGGGAATATAATATATCTTAACCAATGATGGACAGAGCTCAGGGGAGACCCAAGCACCTCTAACAAATAAAATTTAAACATCTCTTTAGCAGAAATACCAGTTACTTTTGGAAAATTTATCAAACGTAAGTTAGTCAGCCTTGAATGGTTACCCAGAAATTCCAAATGACTCCTCACATTTCCAGAATCTTTCATCAACACCTCAGCTTGGGAATCCATACGGTCAGTTCTGAATGAGAGATCAGAAACCGAAGTTTTAAGAGTTTCAATAGACTTGACATTCATAGAGCAGATCTTCTCGTTCTGTACCACCTGGGCTTGCAAAAGTTGGATCTGAGGAATAATGGCCTCACTTAACTGTTTAATAGCAGACCAAATTGCCTCCAAGGTAAACTGCTCCAGTCGCTGCAACTCAGGGTGAAGCCTCTCTTGCAGCCTCAATTGCAACTGCTGCCATTATGGGGTCCGGTGGAGGATAGGAAGCTTTTCTCCTTGCCCCATCCGCCAACGACTGCACTCCGAGCGTCTCAAGGCTAGATGGATCTTGCGAGGAAACCACGACACTCGCGGTCGTGCTCAGATTTGGCCCCAGCGAAGCAGCGGGCACACCACCTCCGGAGAGCTCCTCTGCTTCCACACTCTCGGAAGGCACCCCTGATCAGGCCTGCTTCGGAGGCCTCTGTACATCCGGGGGCATCAGGTCACTGCCCGAGGGAGACGCTGAGCTCACTGGCTCCAGCGAACTCTCAGCCGGGATTTTCACCCCCGAGTTTTGTGGCGGACCTTCCCGACGCACCAAGGAATCCAACAGACCTGAAAAAGGTAAAGCAGAGGCAGCAGGCAAGTCTGGGGTACCTTCCCAAGCCGAACTTTCCTCTGACACGGCATGAAGACAACGCGTCAGGCTCAGTAGTTTCTGCCCAAGACAAACAATTTTTAGCAGGAAAACAAGATGGGGGGGGGGGGAGAAATAGAAATAATGGCCAAAATGCCTTCAATCCTCCCCCTCTTGCCTCCACCTCAGCAGTGAGAGAAGGAACCTCCTGTTGGTACCGAGAGTCTGACATGTACTGATTAACCAGACAGGCACTGTCACCAGGCTGAACCCAGTAACACAACGTGGACAGCAGTAAGGAAGGAATTTCTTTATTTGGTCACCTTTAGCCTATGGCCCGACACAGGCCGTGTTTCGCTACCTTCTTCAGGGGCAGGCTAAACTAAAAACATAATAAATAATAATAAATAACATCATAAATAAAAACATAAATGAATAACCATAAAAACATCACACCAAGAATAAAACCTAAGATACTCAACACAGAAATAAATAATTAAATAACATGCCAAATCAATAATATATATATCTACAATTACATAAATATAAAAGAAGACATCATATTCTATGTTGGTATCTAAATGCACCAACAACTCATAACTAGCATAGCCAATAGAACTTATAATAAATAATAAACAATAACAATAAATGACTAAATACTTCATCACTCAAAAAAATAATACATTATGGTGAGGGTAAAACGTATAATTAAGAATTTGATGGCTAACTTATAAAAACTTATGGATATTCTTTTAAGACCATATGTTCAGGAGATCTGGTCATATGTTAAGGACTCAACGCATGTTATTCAATTACTAACAGCCATGCAAGATTTTAATCCCAGTTGGATTTTAGTCACACTTTATATAGAATCGTTGTACACGAACATAACCGAGGTATCCGGATGCCCAATCCGGCTTGCACCCATCAAACCCCCCCCCCACCCACTTTTAACACTACGATCACTCCACCCCCACCCCCCCTCCCCCCCTATAACAGACCGTACAGACAACAGGGTTTGGTGCAAACATTGCTTGGTCGCAGCTTTATTGATGGTAATAATACCGGCCCAACATGGGCCAATTCTGTAATCCAAAAACAGTAACTGAATAACAGAATAACCCCCCCCCCACCACCCTTCATCCGGATGGTGCCCCCCACCAGCCGTTAGTAGCAAAGTGGAGCACCATCCAAACCACCCCCCCCCCCCGTAACACCCGCGCCCGCCTAGCCGTTATAGCAAAGGCCGGCTGAGGGGGTCGCCTATTTCCGGGTAGAGACCCCAGCCGGGACGTCTCCCCCAACCTGACGAGCCGTGCCGCTCACCTGGAAAGCGGCATACGGCTGCCCTGAGGCACCGGGTCCACGAGCACCAGCTCGCTACCCCGCCACCGGCACTAGGTAGCACGCTATCCTAGAGCCGCCCCCACCAAAGAAAGCTGCGACCAGCACCAAGACTCCAATGCCTCCTGCCAATCATTGAGAAGTAGGTCCTGCCCCACCGGGGCCAGGTGAACACCATCCAGCCGGTACAGACCGGCACAGGCGACATCAGCCCACGGGTGCCGGACATGGAGCCCACCCGTCTGCTGGACCCACCGCCCAATCTGACGGTTGAGCTTGCACAATCCCCTCGACCAACGTCGTTGGTTCCAGCAGGCAGGGCGAGGAATAATGTCCGACCAAATGACGGCCACACCTGGGAGGACCTCCCGCAGCCGGGCAATGTCGTTCAAAACAGTCATGATGAGCTGCAGGCAAGCACAGCCAGCAACGTCATTGCCCCCCAGGTGGAGCAGCAGCCCGACTGGCCGCCGCCGGCGTCCGAGTTCCGCATGGACGTGGTCCAGGAGCTGTCCCCAGCGCATTCCGCGATGGCCCATCCAGCACAAGCGCACTCCAGCCGCAGCAAGACCAAGGTGAACCCCCAACGGCCGAACCGCCGCTCGACGCTCCGCCCAGTAGACAAAAGAGTGCCCGATGATCCACCAGTCACCACCGGACACACCACCTGAAAGCAGAAAAGAGCGGACTGCCACCAGCAAGCTGTTCTGCAACAGGGAGAAAATGATTAGTACCCCCAGACCCCACCCCCCGGCACCGCCCCCCTGGGCGGAACACCCAAGGCACTAGGAGACACCACCGGAGGCCGGAGGGTGAACATAACCAACATATGCCTCAGACCGCCATCTGCCAATGCGCTGAATGACCCGCGAGTCCAACCCCACGGCCGCCGCGCTAGTCGCCACCCCAATCCGGAATGAGTGCAAAGCATAGCTCCGTTCAGGGCAACCCAAGGCACGCAAAACCATCCATAGCACCGCCGTGAACTGAAACTGAGTCACTGGTTTGCCATTCGCGTGAATGAAGAAATGACCCCGCACCCCCGGCTGCTGTTGCACGTACGCGCCCAAAGCCCGCACGGGACAAGACAACAAGGGAGGGATAGCGCAGAGCAGGACCCACCCCCCTTTTCCAGACTGGTCCGTCTTGGACCGCGATAAGAAAATCTGTACTCGCGCCGAATCGAGACGGACATGCCCGAAATCGAGCCCGCCAAAAGCCCCACTTCTAGCAGACCGAGGGACAAGCTCGGATACCCAGAAGGCGCCGAAAAAGGCCGTAGTAAACAGCGCATGAAAAAGTAACGCCTCGAAACCAGAGGCCGTCACCTACGGTAAAACCGCACAAACCTGCAACAAAAGCTCGTGAGAGATCGGGAGCCGCCAATCCCGCACCCCCGGCTGTACACGAGCCCAACCGGCAAACAGACGTCCGACTAAGAAGGAGACACGTGGATTTCCCCAACCAGTGGCTTTACAAAAGAAAGCGAAGCCCGCCAACGCTCCGGCCACTGCTGACCGAGCCCAGCCCTCCTGCTTCGCCCACAGCACAAAACGGCCAACCAGGCCATCCGACACCGCCCCACCAGACAAACCGTGCGCGCCCAGAAAAGCACTCACCTGAGAGTAGCCCCGTCGGTACGACGCCCAGGTACTACGAGCCACCGATGCTGCCAGGAGAACCATCAGGTCAGGGTCCCAATTCTCCAGAGATGCTCCGGAACCCGCGCGGGCAGCTCGTCCGCCTGAGGAGCCAGCCGCCGGAACTGCGCCCACTGAAAATGGGATAAAGCGTCAGCAATAGTATTCTGAGAACCAGGCACGTGCCGAGCTCTAGCAGTGACGTTCAGGCACAAGCAAGCCAATACAAACACCCTCATCAAGGAAGCCACCCTGGGACACCGGGGGGCTTGACAGTTTATGACCTCAACCACCGCTGCATTATCGCACCAAAAGACTACCCGCCGGTCCCGCAACCAGTCCGGCCATACCCAAAGAGCCACCACAATGGGGAAGAGCTCCAAGAAGGTGATATTCTGGATCAAGCTGGAGCTGACCTACTCCGCCGGCCAGGGCTCTGCACACCAGGAACCGTGACAAAACGCCCCAAAACCAGAACCGCCGGCCGCATCAGTGAACAACTGCAGGTCGCGATTCGAGAGCTCAGGCAGCTGCAGGACGGAGGACCCGTCAAAACCAGCCAAAAACGCGTCCCAGACCCGCAGATCCGCCCGCATCCCCGCCGACACCCGAATACGATGATGAGGCAGCCGTAGCCCAGCCATCGCCAAGGAGAGGCGCCGCGTAAAAGGGCGCCCCATAGGAAGGACACGGCAGGCAAAATTGAGATGCCCGACCAACGACTGGAGGACCCGGAGGGAAGTCTTGGAAGCGGAACCTACAGAGGCCACTAACTCACGAAGGCGACGGATCTTTTGCGCTGGCAAGTGCACAACCATGGCCATCGTGTCAATTTCGATACCGAGGAAAGTAAGACACGTAACCGGTCCAACCGTCTTATCAGAGGCGACGGGGATGCCGAAGTCGGCAGCCACGCGTAGAAAAGTGCTGAGAAGATTGGAACACGTGGGAAACCGCTCCGGCCCGACGAACAGAAAGTCGTCGAGATAGTGCACCACGGAAGCGACCCCCGACTGTCGTTGCACGACCCAGTGCAAGAACGTACTGAAGGCTTCGAAGTACGCACAAGATATGGCACAGCCCATGGGCATGCACATATCAAAATAGTACCGCGCCTCGAAACGAAACCCCAGCAAAGGGAAGGCCATAGGATGCACCGGCAACAGGCGGAAGGCCGATTCAATATCCACTTTTGCAAGGAGGGCTCCAGGCCCGCAGCGACGGACCAGGGAGACGGCGGCATCGAAAGAAGAGTAATGGACCGTACAGAGCTCGGGAGGTATGCGGTCATTGACCGATTCACCCGGCGGGCAAGAAAGGTTGTGTATCAGCCGGAACTTGCCCGGCTCCTTCTTGGGAACCACCCCCAATGGCGAGACCGTAAATGGAGAAAAGGGGGGCACCAGGAAGGGGCCAGCAATGCGACCCAATGCACACTCCTCAGAAATCTTCCGCCGCACAAAATCCCCATGAATCCGAACGGAGGCAGCGTTGCGAGACCCACCTTGCGCAGACGCTCCCCGGACAGGGATGCGAAAACCCCGGGAGAACCCACCTAAAAGCAAACCCGCCGCCCTCCCCCGACGAGAACGCCCGTACGCTAGCAACCAGGGACGCATCGCCTCCACGCACACGGGGGTACGGGCAGAGGCCCGACCCCCACTACTTTGCTGCCGAGGGGGCCCCCGGGACCCCTTTTCTGCTGCACTTCACCGCCGCGTGCGCACCCCCGCACAAAGAGCAGGCATGCTTGAATTTGCAGTCAGGGAAGGGGCAGGACGCCTTGTTGAAGCGCCAGCAGACGTCTCCCCCACCGACGGCTCCTCTCGACTGAGGCACAGCCGGGGCGGAGGCACGAAAGGAACGCCCGGTAGATGGCATCGGAGACGGCCCTGCCCTACCCCCCGCCCCGCCGGATACCCCAGCGCGGCCCCGCGCGGACATCTGAGTCAACCAGAGGTTGATGTCCTTCGTCCCCCACATCAAGTGGCTGTTCTCCTCCATCTGGTCCTGAAACTCCTCGTCATAATTCAACCAAGCCCAACCCTCGTGGGCCTGGGAAGTCGCGAGGATATTATCCGCATAGGCGAGCAGGGCCCCGTACTGATCAGGGAAGTAGTGCCCCCATACGCTCGCCAAACGCAAGAAGGCGCGGGTCCAGTTGAGGGTGTTGCGAGAGACCTTGCACACCCTGCCTGCCTTCTTGTCCTCCTTGCGTTTTTTCCGGCTCTCACCGGACCGCTTCCGGCCATCGAGAAGACGGAAGATGTCAATATATTTCCTACGCTTAATCCGCCGCCGCAACTTCCGCGGAAGGACCTCCCACAATTCAGAGCACTGGATGACGGAAACCCCCTCCGAAGCGCCAGCTGTCGCCCCCCGATTGGAGCCGTTCGAGGAAGCCGAGGACGACGACGAAGAGGAAGAGGAGGCACGCCTACATCGCCGAGCCCGCTTGCGCTTCCCGGCTACCTTCCCCGCCCCCCCCCGGGCCCGAAGCAGATTCATGGGCCCCCCCCGCAGCGCCTCCAGCATACTCACCACTCCCCCCAGCGGGGGCGACAGAAGCTCCGGCAGATGACACGTCAGGCGCCGGAACCTCGAGGCCAGCAGCAGACCCCGCAGGGGCCGCACCAGCCAACACACCAGAAGAAGCCATGGAGGTGGTAGGCGTCGAAATCCACGGGACCTGCGGAGAAGAAGAGGAGAAAGGAGCAGCCAGAGCACCAGGGGTACCGAGCACTGTAGGCGACCCAGCCCCCCAAGTCCGGGCCGAAGACCCCAACCCCCCGGCCTCCCAGGCTGCTGCCCCCCCCCGGCCGCCCCGCGCCCTTCCACAAACCAGCCACTCCAAGGACCACCACCGCCCCACAGTGCCACCCCGAACGGCCAAGGACCCGCCGAGCTCGGAAAACCGGGAGGGGGGGGGAAACCAAGGGGAGGAGGAAGGCCCCCCTATACCCGAGGGAGGAGGAGATACCGCGGGCCAGCACTCCGCTGTAGAAGACAGCAGGCCGGGGGCCAGTGGCCGCAGAGCCCCAGGGCCGGCGCCGACCGGGCCGCCCAACGCCTCACCACCCCCCATCGACACCCCTGGAGCGCCCTCCACCGAAGGCCCCACGGGAGGGGCCTGCACGCCCGTGGAGGCGCCCGCAGCCGCGCATTCAGGCACCGAGAGCCCTCTAGCAGTCCCCCGCCCCCGAGCCCGCCGCACCCCACTAATCCCCCGGCTCCGCCGCGCAGCAGGCGGCCCGCCTGGAGCCAGGGCTGCAGCACAACTCGCCCTGCCGGGGCCTCCGGGCAAGGCACCGCGCCACGGAGTTCCCCGCCCTCTGGCGGCACCCCTCGCCCCCCTGGCAGCACTACGCAGTGGAACCCGCCGGGCCATGGCACCCAGCAAGGAAAAGACCCCGCCCCCAAACCCACTGAGGCAGCCCTGCTGTAAGATAACAGGCATCCAGGGAAAAAACCTTTTCTGTTTTTATTTATCTATTTATTATTATAATTATTTTTTTTTTTTATAAAATTAAGTTACAGCTGCCTAATTAATTAGGCACAGCAGGGGGGCGCCGCTCCCAACCGGCACTAGGCCAGCCGGGCGGCCCCACTCACCACACAAGGCCCTATACAGGCCCGGCCAAACCAGCCCACCACGTGCCGGGCCGCAACGGCCACGCTGGATTCTGCCCAGCAGAACGGCGAAAAAACGCGTCGGTGCGTTGCCGCTGCGGTTTTGGGTTTTTTTTTTTTTTTTGGATAAAGGACCACCCGAAACGCCGAACGAGGCCGGCAGGGCCGAAGACACCCACCCGCACAGGAGAGCAACCCAACACCAAACCTTTTAGCAGCGCGGGCAAGGAGGAAGAGAGGGATCGCAAACCAGCGAACCCTCCTTGCTCGATAGGCCGCCCACGTGTCCGCCTACGCGGACCAATCCCGAAGCCCCCCAGGCAGCATGGGGCCCAGCGCGCGAGCGCGCGCGCCCGCGCACCGCCCCCCCCCGCCCCCCAGCAACAAACACCGCCAGCCGCAAGATCGGGCCCCGGAACCCGGTTACCAGGCCGGCCGCGGTCCATCCCATCATTCCACAAAGAGAAGCGTTAAGTATTGTTGAACAATATTTGGTGAATAGACAGAGCCACAGGCTTCTTCCCACAGCATTTCTTATTGATCTCGCGCGTTTTGCCCTTGTTGAAATTTTTTTCTGTTTCCAAGGAGTGTTTTATAAGCAAGTTAAGGGTGTAGCCATGGGCTCCTCCATGGCTCCCAATATTGCGAACTTGTATGTTTTTAAGTTTGAACAGACTTATATTAAAGAGAACCCATTCAAAAAGAATATGAGACTGTGGGTGAGGTATATAGATGATATTCTTATGTTGTGGGATGGAACTGAGGAATTACTGGAGGAATTTAACATCTGGATTAATACCTGTGATGACAATCTACGGTTTCAGGTCACTTTTGATGATAAACAGATTGCATATTTGGATCTGCTCATTAAGAAGACTGACAAGGGGTTTATCACTACTCTCTTTAGGAAACTTACTGATAGGAATCAATTGCTCCATTATAATAGTTTTCATAATACATCACTCAAAAATAATTTACCAGTAGGACAATTCCTTAGGATACGTAGAATATGCATCTTGGATTCCGATTTTGAAGAGCAGGCAATGTCAATGGTCGATAGATTTGAGGTCAGACACCATCCACGACACACCATCAAGAGGGCATATAGCAGGGCAAGGGATTGCCCCCGTCATGAATTATTGCAACAACAGAAGAAGAATAACGATGTAGGTTTCATTTGCCCCCTCTTATTTTCTTATCAGTCTCATTGAATAGCTAAAATAATAAGAAAGCACTGGAATTTTATTCAGACTATGCCAGCATTCCAGGACACAAAAGTGATAATCGCTCATAGACACAATGCAAATTTAAAGAATTTGCTTGTTCCATCTGCATTGACTGAGAGGGCCTTCTTATCTTTCCATAAAGGCCATTTCCAGTGTGGTGCATGTTCTGTATGTACCCACACCCTTACAATCAGGAGTAAATTTGTCCATCCGATAAATGGTCAAAAATTTTGTTTAGATGATTTTTCTAATTGTAGTACGAGTAATGTCATTTACGTGATACAGTGTCCATGTATGAAATTGTATGTGGGCATGACTACTCGTCCAGTCCATATTGGAATCATAGAACATAGGAGTTGCCTTAAGAGAGGAGTGGTTGATAAACCCCTTGTCAGTCATTGGCAGGAATTGAAGCATAAGATCTCAGATTTAAAATATTTTGTGATTAAGCAGGTTAAAATAAATTGGAGAGGAGGAGATGGTGAGAGAACCATCCGTAGATTGGAAGAACGATACATTTTTGCGTTGGATAGTTTGCATCCTAAAGGGTTGAATATGGATAGTGACCTATCCGGTTTTTTGTAAATGTTCACCTTGCTTCTTTTGGTAGTGGAATGTTGTGTTGTTGTTTTTTTTTAAATATAAGGTTTTTAAATATAAGTATTTATTCTCTTGATTATTTATTTATTTATTTGTGGTATCATTGTGTTTTATGGTGTGACCATGGTTAGTTGCAAGAATCATTTGTGAACCACTTAGCATTATTATGGGGCAATATTGAATACAGATTCAGCTGATAGGTAAGTTACACGTTTATGGTATTAAGGTATTGGGCCCATAGAAAAGGTATAATATGGATAGTTTTTTGTTTTAATATTAGATCGGTCTGTAGCGCGATGCAGGTGCTATCGATTGATCGGTCCTAGTTGAAGCATAGTGTGAGCAGGGTTGTTTCCCTACGGCTTCTCAAATTTAAATATGTATGAGTTTGGTTAAAACGTCAAATGTGTGTAACATCCCACGAGAATAGTGGTGTCTGCAGAGCGCAAGCGCCGGCGTTCTGTGTGTTGCGCTGGCGGGAACGCTGACACGTTTACTCTGGACAATTCAATCAATCTATAAGGGTTTTTTTTTTTTTTTGCAACTTCATTTTTATGCAGGGTGGTTGTTTAATATCCCTGTTAAGGCAGGAATTAAGATGACTTCAATATTTTTTATTAATGGCATTCTTTAGAGTACGGAGGTAGGTTTGTGATGTCTATGGTGATTTTAAACCACGGAGGTGGTTGTAGACTACGAGATCCCCCATGGGAGGTAGATCTCTGGTTTTTAGTGCAGTTGAAAATAAAATAATGTTGAGTCAACAAATATATTTTTATACTAGACTTGTTTTGGCAAGTATATTATATGAAGGTCTATGATTTCTTATGTTCTGGATGTAGACTGGTGTAATTTGCTTTTGTGTTCACTATTAGAATCGGCAATTGATGAAGTTATAATTTGGAGGAATTGACGTCACATTTTACAGGTAGATGAACTATTTTTGAAACATTTGTTTTTACGTTTCTTTTGAGAGAGAAGATTTTTTTTTCCTCTGATTCCGCTGATTTTGCTTATGTAATTTTAATCATTTTTCAGTTGTTAGTATTGGTTTAATTCTATATATGTATTTTAGTTTTTACACATGAACACATACCATACAATCCTTTATGCCCCTTTTAAAATATACTTACATGATTGCACTTTTTATTCTTTTATCTATGTTTTTATAAGTTAGCCATCAAATTCTTAATTATACGTTTTACACTCACCATAATGTATTATTTTTTTGAGTGATGAAGTATTTATTCATTTACTGTTATTGTTTATTATTTATTATAAGTTCTATTGGCTATGCTAGTTATGAGTTGTTGGTGCATTTAGATACAAACATAGAATATGATGTCTTCTTTTATATTTATGTAATTGTAGATATATATATTATTGATTTGGCATATTATTTAATTATTTATTTCTGTGTTGAGTATCTTAGGTTTTATTCTTGGTGTGATGTTTTTATGGTTATTCATTTATTTATGTTTTTATTTATGATGTTATTTATTATTATTTATTATGTTTTTAGTTTAGCCTGCCCCTGAAGAAGGTAGCGAAACACAGCCTGTGTCAGGCCATAGGCTAAAGGTGACCAAATAAAGAAATTCCTTCCTTACTGCTGTCCACGTTGTGTTACTGGGTTCTACATAGCACATGGATTCGTGCTTGTTTGTTGGACTACGGTCACCAGGCTGGACACACAATCCTCTCACTTAATTCACCTCCTGGGTCATGATCTTCATTTCAATTCATGTGAGCCAGTGGCGGCACCCATGGACCCCTTGGGTACCCCCTGTTGTGATGATTTGTATTTATATTTTGGGCTCTTGTGGGTCCTGCTGAAAGACCGAAGTCACAGGATTGTCTGTGGGAGAACAGAAGCCAGGACTGTTTGCCCAGGGCTTGCTGAGTGCCAAATGCTGCAGAAAGAGCCTTGGATGTCAGTAGCCAGTCCAAGGCATGATCCTGGTGCTATTAAGAACAGCTAAGTGTAAAGACACTGCGGGAGACTTTTTATTTTTGTACAAAATGTTAATACATGGTTATCAAGATCCTTATAGCTTAGGGCAGGATTACTATATATGTGCTAATCTGCTCACATTACCTCCAGCCAACCATACTACTCTTCTAAAAATCCTCTAGAATTTCCCAGGTTGTTGTTGTTAAGTGCCGTCAAGTCAGTGTCGACTTATGGTAAAGAGGATGGAAGGATAGCCCTATGAGTACTTTTGTCCACTAAAGAATAGCGGGACCTAGGCGTGGATGTGCCTGATGATCTTAAAGTAGCTAAACAGGTTGAAAAGGCAATGGCAAAAGCTAGAAGGATGCTTGGGTGCATAGGGAGAGGATGGCTAACAGAAAAAAAGAGGTGATAGTGCCTCTGTATTAACCGAGGTATCCGGATGCCAATCCCTTGCCTGCTATCAGCTTTGACAGCCTGCCACCACTCTCCCCATCCCCACCACAAAACACACACACACTGGAATTTGGTAACAAATAATTTTGGTCGCAGCTTTATTAAATGAGTTATAAAACCGGCCCCAACATGGGCCAACTCAACATTCTTAAATCCCAACACTGCCCCCACCCCCCCCCACCTTTCCGGATGATGCCCCCCACCAGCTATTTGTAGCAAAGTGGTGCATCATCCACCCCCCATTCCCCCTACCGCCCGCCTCGCCATGTATTAGCAAAGGCAGGCAAGTTGCATTCCACCGGGCAGAGACCCCAACCGGGATGTCTCTCCCAACCAAGGAGCACTGCCGCTCCCCTGCAACGCGGCATCAGCCTTAAATGCCCCGCCGGGTCGACGAGCGCCAGCTCGCTACCCCGCCAACCGCCGTAAGGGCTCAAAGAACACACACCCCCTACCCAGCTGCGACGATCCCTAACCCCTTGAGGAACATCAGTTTTATTTATACAGTTATTTATTTAATATATAACACATGGGAGGGTGGGGAGGGACACCTTGTCGCGTGGTGCCCAGCGAGAAAGAGGGAGATCACAAACCGCGATCTCCCTCTTACGCCGACGCCACGCCCCCAAGCCGGCACCAGCACCAATCGCCAGCCCCCGCGTCACTGACGCGGGCCGCTGGTGCCGGCGTCACCGCGCTCACCTCCTCACCCCACCTCCACCCCATGAATCCCGTGCTACCGCCGCAAGGGATTTGGGCCCCGGGAACCCGGTTACTTACCGGCCTCGGGACCCAGGCCCTGCGGCTCGGTGGGATAAGTCTTTCGTGCGACCTCATTTGGAATATAGTGTGCAGTTCTGGAGACCACACCTTGAAAAGGATATAAACAGGATGGAGACAGTACAGAGGGTGGCTACTAAAATGGTTAGTAGTCTTCATTATAATGCATATGAGAACAGACGTAAGGATCTTAATAGGAAAACCTTAGAGGAAAGGCGTTATAGAGGTGATATGATTGAGACGTTTAAATACATCTGTGGCATAAATGCACAGGGGGAGAGCCTCTTTCAATTGAAAGCAAGTTCTGCTATGAGGGGACATGGGATGAGGGTGAAAGGGGAGAGATTCAGGAGTGATATGCGGAAATATTTCTTTACGGAAAGAGTAGTGGATCCGTGGAATAGTCTCCCAGTGGAGGTGGTAGAGATGAGGATGGTATCTGAATTTAAAAAAAGCATGGGACAAACATAGAGGATCTCTAAAGGAAAAAAGGGGACTGTTGTAGTTGTAGATATGGAAAGACAGACTAGATAGGCCATGTGGTCTTTTTCTGTCGTCATTTTTCTATGTTTCTATGAGGAGAGGCTAAAAAGGTTAGGGCTCTTCCACATGGAAAAGAGCTGGCTGAGGGGAAATATGATAGAGGTCTATAAATTAATGAATGGAGTGGAACGAGTAAACCTAGATCGAATGTTTATGCCATCAAAATATAGAAAGTCTAGAGGACATGCATTGAAGTAACAGAGTAACCTATTTTAAGACTAATAAGAGGAAATATTTTTTCACTCAACGCGTAATCAACTCTGGAATTCGTTACCGGATGTAGTAAAAGTCGTTAATGTAGCTGGGTTTAAAAAAGATTTGGACAAGTTCCTGGAGGAAAGGTCCATAACCATTATTAAAGGGGACTTGGGAAATCCTCTGCTTGCCCCAATAGAAGCATTTTGGAACCTGTGTCTTTTGGTACATATGACCTACATTGGACACTACTGGAAACAAGATACTGGGCTTGATGGACCTTGGTCTGACCCAGTATGGCATATCTTATATACTTATCACCCTCTGAATATTTGACCTAAACTGTATTCAGCCTTCAGTCAGGCAGCTCATTGTTGACAGTGGTATCCATAGCTGCTGTTATTGTATCGATCCATCTCATTGCTAGCCTTCCTCTTTTGCGTTGACCTTCTACCTTGCCAAGCATGATGTCTTTCTCTAATGATCTCTCTCTTCGCATGATGTGTTCAAATTATGAATGTCGAAGTCCTGTTATCTAAGCTTTTAAAGAAAGCTTAGGTTTGATCTCCTCTAATACTGACTGTTTTGTACTTTGGACAGTCCATGGTATACACAGTATTCGTCGCCAGCACCATAATTCAAAGGCATCAATTTTCTTCCTGTCTCTTTTTCACTATCTAACTTTTGCATCCATATGATTCTCTTCCGCAAACTTTACATTGATCAAGAAGCAACAGTTTGAAGGCAACAAGGAGAAACAGAATGTTTTAAGATCAGCAAAGGTGTACGACAAAGCTGCATATTTTCCCTCTACCACTTTAATTTATATGCAGAACAAATCATCAGGGAAGCAGGATTGTATGACGACAACAGAGGCGTGAAGATTGGTGGAAGACTCTTCAACAATCTTTGCTATGCTGATGATACCACGTTACTGGCTGAAAGTGAAGATGATCTGAAACATTTGCTTCTCAAGATCAAGGAACATAGTCTTAAAGTGATGCTGCACCTTAATGTAAAGGAGACAAAGATCCTGACAACTGGCAAAATCAATAAGTTCATCGTTGATGGAGAAGAAATTGAAATTGTGGACAACTTTAACCTACTTGGATCAACAATCAATAAAGAAAGAACAAGCAGTCAAGAAATCCGTCGACACATTGCTCTTGGCAGAATGGCTATGAAGGACCTGGACAAGATTCTCAAGAGCAGAGATATCTCTCTCCCCATACAAAGATTTCCCGAGTATATAATACCAAAGATATAGCATTTTCTAAGAATTTGCCACCTTATTAGCTGCAAACCGGGAAGGCCTGTCCATTGTGCGATAATGTTGTTCGCACAGGACCCTGCGCAAACTTCATTCTCGCACAATGGACGACTTCAGAGGCAGCCGGGGAAGCCCACGCACAGCCTCCAGTGTGATGCATGTGCTTGTCCAGTCCCCAGGCTAACGCTACCTGCTCCTGTCACCAGACCCACTGTACTACTTCTGGACAGGGGAAGGGGGCAAGGGCAGGAGAATGACACCCTATGGGGAGGAGGGGAGGCAGTCCAAAAATAACAAAATGGGGAGCCATGATAGAGGCTCACAAATGCTGTTTGGCTAGGGCTCAATATAATGTTTACCCAGCCGTAGCTGTGAGACAGGGGTTAAACTGTAAAATCATCTTTTGAAGCTATTAACCGTGTCATCTAAGGGTCTGATATATTGTTTCACTTGGTTAGAATTTATTATTCTTTGAAAGCCAACAGAATGTTTAGGTACTGCAGCATTCAAGACACCGTCCATCACCCATCTCCCCATAACCACGTCAGTCCCCTCCGCATGCCACAGACCATATCACCAGGGGCTCTGCTTGCCCATGCCTGGAAGTTTCCCATCCCAGAAAACAATAACATAGAGGTTTAGAGCAGTGTGGTACACTGCTAATAAACAGCAGCTCAAGGGTCTAGGGCTCCAGATGTCCTTAGGCTGGCCCTGCTGACATCATCACTGAACAGCCAGCAATGAAATGTGTATAAAGTAGCAATACATTGAGCCCGATTCAGGGAAGGAGACATCCTTGAGGAAGACAGGCCAGTTAGGACAAAACGTTCCCGCAGTGCACAGAACCGGGCCCGTGGATGGCCTGGTGTGCCTCTGCCACCTGCGGGGATGTCCTCCCTGCAGGTGCCCCCAACTCCCTTGGCTTCGGCCCCCCTCTTCCACACCGCCCAACCCATGGCTGGCCTACTGGGGCTGGATCGGGTGGCATGGATCCCCCCGCAACTGGAGCTGGGGGGGGGGGGATCTCTGGTCCCACATCACCGGGTTTGTGCTGCTTATTCTACCTTCAAGGTGCAATAAGCAGCACATCCCCTTTGACCCAGCAGGATGTACAGGGATGTGAGCTGAATCATCCCTGTACATCCTGCTATGCCAGGCCGGGCCGGGCCAGTCTGGCCTGCCCCTGCTCCACCCAGATTCCACTCCCTCCTGGCTCTCCTCATCCTGCTGCTCAGGTTGCGCGGGGAGAGCCAGAGGGGGAATTAGGCCCACAACCCGCATCCCAGAATCGGGCCCGTTATCTCTTTCTTATCATCAGGGGGTCCACCTAATTTGAGTTACTCTTCATAGCTGTTTTACTATCTTCTACCTCATGCTGCAGAGGGTCCATGAGATAGAAGGTTCACTATTGTTGATAGCACGCTTGTCAAACTTTTATCCCGTATGACCCCATTTTAACAACTGAAAATTCACATGACCCCAGATGATGATACAATCAAAATAGAAGGTCTCCAACTCCTTCCCCTCCCTTCATTCATCTAAAGCAGGAAGGTAGTGGTAAAAGCAGCAGTAGTCGGCACAGGCTAGAAACATAGAAACATGACGGCAGAAAGAGACCACATGGCCTATCTAGTCTGCCCTTCCATATCAACCACTGGATCAACCAAGGACCAAGGATCCCTTGTGTCAGAGTGCAGTGTGTGCTTATAGACCCCAGTACTCAGCATGGGTTTCCGGTCTAACAGGAAGCTTACCGCAGAGAGGACAAGGGCCCATGAACGTTCACTGGCTCACAGGCCACGTGCTGTCTGCTGACGGCCACTAATTGGTTTAAGTCACAGTAAAAGTCCAAAGAGAAGGGGCAATGGCCATATTTCTGTGAGCCCATCTGGGGTCCCGACCCAAGTTTGGGAACCAGTGGTCTATAACTTCAGCAGGAATGTTACCTGTACTTACAGGTAATGCCCTCTCTCTAGCACCACCTGAAGCCCTAGTGCCTAAGCTAAGGGCAGGCACCATTTTATCCAGGGTGAGATGCATCCAAAATGAAATATCCTTTCCTGTCATAGTTCAATAAAACATACATAAAATAGAATAAGAGACAATTTTAGCAGTTGTCTTGCTGAAATGTGGTATAGGGTTTAAACAGTGAGGTGTGCGGCTAGGAACAGCGATTCACTGAGATTTCTGCAGACCCCTGGTGTGCATTCTTTATTAGTCCTTTACATCTATGTCTGGCTTCCTTGAATCAAGTTCCTTATTAGTGGGAATGGGAATACCCCAGGTGATCCCGACCTCTTCATCCTCTGGTAGAGTGCTTTTTCACTGCAGCAACATCGAAGTGATTACCAGGTTTCCAGTGGATGAGACGTGCCATCTTATTCTGTTTTTCCATAGAGATCTGTTTTATTTTATTTATTTATTTGGCTTTGCTTTTATACTGCTTCTCACAGAGGTCAAAGCAGTGTACATAAAACTTAAACAGGTTAAACAACGTTTACATAGAACAAACTGATCCACGTAAAACTTGGAGTTTAAACAGATTAAACGATGTTACAGAAAACAATAAGTTTGTCCATTATATTTAACAGAGGCAAGTTGCCGTAGAACTATTTACAAAGCATTCTTAGGTCTGGGGGGAGGGGGGAGGTTGGAGACTGGAGAGGGTGAGGGGGTGGGGTCAAAGCACAGCTTTTCCTTACAGAATCTATATTTTACTTTTTTTTCCAGTTTCTTTCTATATTTGCTGTAAGCCATCTCATCTGTAATCGATTGCCCTTAGCTGCAACTATTGATCTCTCATCCTTAGGTTTCAGTTCACCTCTCCTTAACGATTCCTGTTTCCTGGATGCATCCACGTCTAATTCCAGGAGTTACACTTTCTATTTCCCACTGTATTTGTATATTTGCGACTTCTTTTTACTAGTTTGCTGATCTAATTCTTTAAAGAGATTTATTTCTTGTTTTGAAAATTCTGTTGCTTGGAGGCTGGCTTTCATACTTCACCACTTTTTTTGTGCTCAGGTCTGCTGATGTTGTTAAGTAGACCTGGTGGCCTATGATGGTAGCTCTATATGTATAACTGATTTTCATGAAGTCCACTCCTCCTTCAACTCTAGGAATATAAAGTTTTAGCTTGCACGGATTCTTATAAACTACCTCATAGGCAAGGAGGAGTGTTCTTCTTTGTATATCTGGTTGTGAATATCAGCCAACAAAAGAGAAAGGAACCTCGTCGATCAAGCAATCTATAGAAAAACAAAAAAAGAATGGAGCCACAAACAGAATATAGACTGAATGAATTCTTTGCTTCGGTCTTTACTGAGGAAGATGTAGGGATGTTACCCATGACTGAAGTGGTATTTAAAGGTGCGGAAGAATTGAAGGAAATTGGGAAGATGTATTACAACTATTAGATAAACTGAAGAGTAGCAAATCACCTGGGCCGGATGGTATACATCCAAGGGTGTTGAAAGAACTGAAATATGAGATTGCAGACCTGCTATTAGTAATCTGTGAACTATCATTAAAATCATCTGTAATACCTGAAGATTGGAGGATTGCCAATGTAACACCAATTTTTAAAAAGGGTTCCAGGGGTGATCCGGGAAACTACAGACCAGTGAGCCTCACGTCACTACTGGGAAAAATGGTAGAAACTAACATAAAGAATAAAATTACTCAGCATGTAGATAGTCATGGCCTAATGGGAGACAGCCAACATGGCTTTAGACAAGGAAGATCTTGTCTTACTAATCTGTTATGTTTTTTTGAAAGTGTGAATAAACAGGTGGACAAAGGTGAGTCGGTTGATATAGTGTATCTGGACTTTCAGAAATCCTTTGACAAGGTCCCTCATCAGAGACATTTGAGAAAAACTAAAGAGTCATAGGATAGGAGGCAGTATACTACTGTGGATCAAGAACTGGTTAAAAGATAGAAAGCAGAGGGTTGGGCTAAATGGCCAGTTTTCCCAATGGAGAAAGGTGAATAGTGGTGTACCCCAGGGATCTGTGCTGGGTCCGCTGCTTTTTGACATTCATAAATGACCTGGAAAGTGGAATAACGAGTGAGGTTATCAAATTTGCAGATGACACAAAACTATTTAAAGTTGTTAAAACCCAAGAGGATTGTGGAAAATTGCAAGAGGATCTTGATAAATTAGAAGACTGGGCATCAAAATGGCAGATGAAATTTAATGTGGACAAGTGCAAAGTTATGCACCTAGGGAAGAACAACCCAAACTATGGTTACACAATGCAAAGTTCCACATTGGGAACCACCACCCAGGAAAAGGATTTAGGCATCATTGTGGATAACATGTTAAAACCCTCGTCCCAGTCTGCAATGGCAGCCAAGAGAGAAAATAGAATGCTGGGTATCATAAGGAAAGGAATGGAAAATAAAACAAAAGATATTATAATGCCTCTATATTGTTCCATGTGAGACCGCACCTTGAATATTGTGTGCAATTCTGGTCGCAGTATCTTATAAAGGATATAGAGTTATTAGAAAAGGTTCAGAGAAGAGCCACCAAAATGATAAAGGGGATGGAAGGATACTCCTATGAAGAAAGGCTAAAAAGGTTAGGGCTCTTTAACCTGGAAAAGAGACGGCTGAGAGGAGATATGATAGAAGTCTATAAATTAATGAACGAAGTGGAACGGATAAGCGTAGTTCGATTGTTTACGTTATCAGAATATAGAAAGACTAGGGGACATGCAATGAAGCTACAGGGTAAACTATTTAAGACTAATAAAAGAAAATATTTTTTCACTCAACGTGTAATCAAACTCTGGAATTTGTTACCGGAGGATGTAGTAAAGGCTGTCAGTGTAGCTGGGTTTAAAAAAGGTTTGGACAAGTTCCTGGAGGAAAGGTCCATAAACCATTATTAAGAAGTGACCCAGGATATCAATGCTTGACCCAGTACAAGCATTGCAGAACCTGTATCTTTTGGGGAAACTGCTAGGTACGTATGACCTAGATTGGCCACTGTTGGAAACAGGATACTGGGCTTGATGGACCTTGGTCTGACCCAGTATGGCATATCTTATGTTCTTATAGTAAAAGAGAATGAATTTGGTGGTTGTCTGTGAAGCTTTTAACACATTCAGAACATTTAAATGATTTCTTTTTGGCCTGTTTGCTTTGGTGAAGACTTGGGTGATCTTTTTGACCGACTAAAGCATTTATCACATTCAGAATATTGAGATTGTTTCTCTCGGGGGCAATTTCTCCAAGCAGGTTAGTTTTGTGCATACGATGACAGTCATGAACCTTACTTCTAAGCCAGGGTATGTGACTTGTATGGGTAACCTACCAAAGTGTGATTGGAAATTCCGCTTCATGAGACCTTTGGCTTCCAATAAATCAGAGGAGGGAGGGATTAGACCAGCCATGCAAGTGCAGAGTTGGAAAGATCTGCATTTTTTTAAAATTGGAGGTCTGCTGCTGCCACCACTACCAAGAAAACAGGAAAAATGGCAACAGGTCAAAGGCTGGGCAGGCAGGCAGCATGGGGGGGGGGGGGGTGCCAGCTGGACATGAGGTGGGCTAAGATGGGGAGATGCTGAACATGGGGGAATGAGGCAGAAGGGCTATAATGGGCATGAGGGATGGGGCAAATGACAAAAGTCTGATGTCATTGTTGGGGGTGTCAGGATTGTAAGTCACATAGGGCACAGATGACCTCTATTATCAATGCCATTCTGGTGTTGTTCTTCTGTACCACTGTTGGGTTCCTCACATCCAGTTTCTTTTCTGTCAGAATGGGAATGTCCCAAATTATCAGAACTTCTGCATTCTCCTAATTCTCTTAGGGTCACGATCCCAGTGCTTTTCTGATACAGCTTTGTTGTAGTGCTTATAAAGTTTCCAGTGGATGAGCCATGCCACCTTGTGTCTTACTTCTGCCATCAGAACTTCACAACCAGCTTCAAGATGAGTAACCGCTTCCAGCTCTCCTTACAGGAAATGCATATTTCTGTTTTAGCAGTCTCCTCAATGCTTGCTGTGAAGCATCTCCTCCTTAATCCAGTGACCTGGGTTGCAATTATCAGTCTCTCAAATTAGTTTGCCTCTCTTTAAGCACTCATGTGTCCTTGTTTGATCAACAAACAGCTCTTAGAGTAATGCTTTGGATTTCCCACTGTATTTATGAATTTGCCACTTGTTGTTTCCTTGTTTGCTGATCTAATTCTTGGAAGAGTCTTTTTCTCATATTGCAAATTCTGTTGCTTCTTTTCCTGTGCGTACTAGTGGATGCCTAGGAGTGGATTGCTCTATAGGTATAATCTATAGAGGTCCATTCCTCCTTCGATTCTAGGAATGTACAGTCTCAGCATGCACTGATTCGTATAAACCACTACTAAATATGGAGGAGTTTTCTTGTTCAAACATCCAATTTCTCAAGATACTTCAAAGGCCAATCTATAATTCCAAAGCTATACAAGAGTATGGGGCTTGCAAGCAGATTAATGGCTTGTATCATACTTTGATGTTAGTGCACTTTTTAGAATCAGCGCCTATATTATTCTTTGCTGGTCTTTTCTCTCAATACTTTATGCCAAATTGTTACTCCTTCTTCTACTGCCTTCATGTTTAAGTTCATTTATGTCGTATGTTGGTAAGAGTGGTTTATTGAAACCCCTACGCGTTTCGGCTGTCGCCTTCTTCAGGGGGCACACCGACTGTTTGTGTATCTCATTAAAAATATTGTAGACGTAATACTAATAAATATGATCTACATATATTACACGGAAGATTTTACAGTCGCTGATTGATACGTGAGTAAAAACGCTTGGTGACGTTCAGAGCTCGACTGTTGGTAACAGTCGAGTTCTGAACGTCACCAAGCGTTTTTACTCAAGTATCAATCAGCGACTGTAATATCTTCCGTATGCGTAGGGGTTTCAATAAACCACTCTTACCAACATACGACTCTTGCTCCTTGTGTTTTTTGGACTTTACTATGAGAGCAAGTGCTCCTCTCTGTGTACCCTAAGTTCATTTATGTTACATGCGTCAGTTAGACAGATGCTTTTAATAGTCCTCAATTTTCCTCCAAGGAAAGATGCCTTAGCACATTTGTCTAAGCCAAAAGTCATCCTGATGTCATCAGAGAACCTTTTAACTAGCTGAAGTTGTTCTGCTACATGTTTATCATTGAGACTATAGAACTTCAGGCCATCTACATACAGTAGGTGTGAGGTCACCTCTGGCTTTTTGCTAGCTTTTGGACTAAGGCTAAACCCATAACCCCAAAATGTTAGGAAGTTCGTTCAAGCGATTAATTGGTATACAAAACAAGAGTGATGACAAGAGGTCTCCCTGAAATATTCCTCACTGGATCTTAATATTAGGAATGTGTACTGTAATGGAATGTGATTTGCCACATTTTCAGTTAATTTGATGTACTCAAACAATTTAGAATTTACATTTTGTACATTTCAAAGCTACTTATTATCCAGAAATGTGGACACGGTCAAAGACTTTCTTATAATCAAGCCATGCTGTGCTGAGATTTATACTTTTCTTAGCACTAACCATGGTATCTTTGTTTAGCAATGTTGGCCTTTGGTTCCATATACTCCCCTTTTGTTACCTTTCTGTTCTACTGCCATGATATTATTGGAATCAATATGGTCCTCGTATATTCCGTTGGCATCTATTGTAGTAAATAGCTTGTAGATTGGAGACAGAGAAGCTATTGGTCTGTAATTTTTGGAAATGTTAATTGAGTCTCCCTTCAGGAAAATAAGTGTTTTTCCTGTTATTAGCCATTGTGGTGTTTCTCCTCGGTATGTGTTCTTTCATGGATTCTTAGGCTAGCTTTATTAACATACTTTTTACCACATAAAGAACATGTAAATGATTTCTCTCTAACGTGTACTTTTTCATGACTTTCTACACTACCTTTTCGAGTGAAACGTTTGTCGCATTGAGAACATTTGAATGGTTTTTCTCCAGTGTGTATTCTTTCATGCATTACTAGAGTTCCCTTTTGATTGAAGCTTTTATTGCATTCAGAACATTTAAATGGTTTTTCTCCAGTGTGTATTCTTTCATGCATTACTAGAGTTCCCTTTTGATTGAAGCTTTTATTGCATTCAGAACATTTAAATGGTTTCTCTCCAGTGTGTGTTGTTTCATGGATTCTTAGGCTAATTTTATGAACAAAACTTTTATCACACTGAGAACATGTAAATGCTTTTTCTCCAGTGTGTATTCTTTTATGCATTTTTAGAGTTCCCTTTTCATTGAAGCTTTTATTGCATTGAGAACATTTAAATGGTTTCTCTCCGGTGTGTATTCTTTCATGAACTCTCAGGCTAGGTTTATGAGCAAAGCTTTTACCACAATGAGAACATTTATTTGGTTTTTCTCCAGTGTGTATTCTTTCATGCATTTCTAGATTATCTTTTTGATTAAAGCTTTTATTGCATTCAGAACATTTAAATAGTTTCTCTCCAGTATGTATTCTTTCATGCCTTTTTAGATGACTTTTATAATTAAAGCTGTTATTGCATTCAAAACATTTAAATGGTTTCTCTCCAGTGTGTGTTCTTTCATGGATTACTAGAGTTCCCTTTTGATTGAAGCTTTTATTGCATTCAGAACATTTAAATGGTTTCTCCCCAGTGTGTGATCTTTCATGGATTCTTAGGCTAATTTTATGAACAAAACGTTTATCACACTGTGAACAAGTAAATGGTTTCTCTCCAGTATGTATTCTTTCATGCCTTTTTAGATGACCTTTATGATTAAAGCTGTTATTGCATTCAAAACATTTAAATGGTTTCTCTCCTGTGTGTATTCTTTCATGGATTCTTAGGTTAGCTTTACGAGCAAAGCTTTTAACACAATAAAAACATTCAAATGGTTTCTCTCCAGTGTGTATTCTTTCATGCATTTCTAGAGTTCCCTTTTGATTGAAGCTTTTATCACATTCAGAACATTTAAATGGCTTAACTCCACTGTGAATTATTTCGTGTCTTCTTCGACCTGAGTTTGATTTAAAACATTTACCACATTCAGAACATTTAAATTCTTTGTCTCCAGTTTGTTTTCTTCTGTCAATTTGTAGGCTATCTTTTTGACTGAAGCTTTCATCACACACCAGGAATTCAAATTGTTTTTGGTTTTTGAGAACTTTCTGATAACCTGTAAGCTGTGACCTCTGTGTAAAAAATGTTTCACATTCAGGACACTTGCCTGGTTGGTCTTGTCTATGAAATTGTTCTGCGGTCATGTTTGAAGTTCTGGTAAACCTTTCCTCACATGCAGTACAATTAAATGGTCTTACTCCTTCATTAAGTCTCTGACTTTGTTGAAAATTTGGGCAGTGGTTGGAATTTGCCTCTTGTTCAATATATGAGCTAGTTCTCTCTCTTTCTTCCGCTCTGGGTGGTGGTGTTCTACCAATATGTCTAACACAGTCAGTTGAAGCTTCTGGACTGATGATGAAGGTGTCTCTCTGTTCCCATTTCTCATTCTGTTGTCCATCAAACATTCTCATTCCCTTACAGTTACTCCTGAACCCATCACCTATTGGATATAAATGAAAGTAAGACCACTAATTTTACAGCTATGGAGAAGGACAGACATAGGGAATTATTGCCACAGAATTCTCTAAAGACATCTGCTTGGCTAAGAAGTCATATTATAAACAGCAGGAGATATTAGTTGTAGACTAATACAAGTTGGCAATAGCACATAAATGGAGAAGAATAGCCCATCCCAATCTCATCCTACTACTTCTGTGCATCTCCTCCTCACCTCCCAAATCTCCAGTGATTCCCTTTTTGCAGATTTCAGTCACTAACCAAAAACTCTGCAACTCCCCGCTGGAAACCTGGGATTCATTCTGAACCTAGTCACTGAACCTCAGACCTGCCAACTTAAGAAAACTGAATTCCAATTATTAAGAAATAAAAATGTAACTGAAAATCACTAGTCGCATTTGCCCTCTATGTGTAAATTTAGAAGTACTCCACTGCACACAGCAAGGATTTTAATATAAAAGAATTCTTGGCTCACCCCTCTTGATATCAGCATCCTCCTCTCCTCCTTCCAAGTGGTCCCAGAGACGAAGCTCTTCCATTTTCACCTTCTCTGCTGTGGGATCAGTACCGTAACCTCCTCTGTCTGTAAGAAAAATGGAAAAATAACAGGGAAGCTTAAATTTAAGAAGAGCAACACTTGGATAAAAGTGAGATGATGGGAATCCTGTGAGTTCTGACAATTTGAGTATCTTGGTTGAAGTGAATAAGGACCCTCTGAGCTATGAGCAGGAATCAAGATAGGGGGATACAAACAGGTTTCCATAATCCTGTGACAATGGAAACTGCTGGTCTTTACTCCACAATCCCACCTCCTTCTAACCTCTTGCTACTAATGTGTGTCCTTCCTCCCTTCTGCCATCAGTGTGTAGATACACAACCTCCTCGCACCTGATATGAATATTGGGGATCACTCTGCTTTTCTCCCTTCTACTGGGGCCCATCTCCCTCCCTCCCTTTTCTTGGTTCCCTCTTCAGTTCCTCCCTGCCTCTCTCCATCCTTCTGATTCCAATTTATCCACCCTTCCTCCTTCTTGCTGCTGATCCCAATAAGAGTTATCTTTCCTCCCTCTCTTCCAGCTTCTACCAGTAAGACCACCCTGCTATTTCTCACTATTTGCCAACACTGTCTGGATCACAGAAAACAAAATCCACAAGCTGTTGGGTGGGATGAAGCTTTAACGTCTTGAAGCAACACCAAGAGATCAGAAATAGTAAGAGAAACAAGGAAGAATTTAAAATTGTTAAAAGAATGAGAAACAGTAGTAGTGTTGAAAGAAAATAAAGAGATGGGACATAGAGACATTGGGAAATTGGGGAGGGGGAATGAGGGAAACAGACAAGGAATGAAATCCATAGAAAGATAGACCTGAAAATAAAATTAGAAAATAGAAATAAAGGAAACGCACATTATTCACACAACAAAGTTCTGAAGTCAGGGATTGTGATTTTACCACCCCACTCTCTGTTTGCCTGGTCCACAGGAGGCATCTCTTGCGATAAATGTTTCAATCAGCTCATCATTAGTTTTATTCAAAACTAAACCACCTGTTTCGTGTAGTTCCTCACATCTGCCTATGGTTGAGAGGTTTCCTCTTTCTTCTGATCCTTGGGGCTCATTTCTGAATCCATCTTGCTCAAATCGGAACAAAATGTCAGGTTTGACACTGGGGGAGCCTGGTATGGGAAAATATAGTACAATATGTTTAGAAAGGTTATCTCAGAGTCTTTCTTATCAGTGCAAGTGAGCTGTTTTTATAGACACCGCCACCAGTATAGAGCTAAGAAAAGAAAGGTGCTGCTGTAATGATTGTCATCATAAATCCATTCTAGTAGTACGCTGATCATTTTAAGACTGAGGTGGGCAACTCCAGTCCTCAGCAGCTGCAAACTAGTCTATTGTGGGCACTGCTACTGCATAAACACACAGAGAATTCATGCCATTAAAAGGTGTTTCTGATACATATTTTTTTTTCATTCAGCTGCCATAGACCAGAAATTCGATGCTGCCTAGTACCACTAATTGGAAATCTAACCCATTATGATTCTAAGAGAAAAGATGAGAGCTGTCCTAAGCCCCAGCTAGAAGGCTGCCATGACAGATCATTTTTAGCAAAGCGAGAGCGGGGAAATAGCAACAGTGGTGCAAAATGCATCGCAGAGCCTAGAGCAGCGAGAAAATCAACTTCCTATATGGGGTATTAGTGCTGAAACATATCTAACACTCAGACAGGCACTAATCTTCTCATTTAAGGATTCAGTGGACTACATTTCAATGCCCAGTCTGCCAGTGGAGCCCTAGTGTGATCCCCGTTGTCACAGCAAATTTTGTTTTTATTTTGGGCTCTTGGGAGTCATCAGGAAGACAGAAGCCAGAGATTTGTCTGTGGAAGAAGGAAAGCTGAAAGTGTGTGCTAAATGGTTTGGTGAGTTTTAACCCTATCCAGGCCGGTCCCAAAACTCTCGGGATCCAAAATTGCTGTCACATTTTTCTATCAAATGGTATATAATACATGATCATAGCAGAAAGAACATCACTGTTATAGCATATTGAATAAGACACATACAATTTATCTGAAATATTCAAAAATTAAAGCTGCAGGAGGAGCCATATCTCTATATATAAAAAGTTTGGGTGATGGATGCGGGAATTAGTGAAGAGCATGTCTGTTGGGAAACATGTTGGATGTGTGTGACTCACCCAATCTTTGTTTGTTCATATATTTATTTATTTATTTAACATTTTTTCTCCGGGAACATGCAAGAAGTCAGTCCTCACATACGGGTAACATCGGCACCAACGAAGCCCTCGCTGAAGCATCCCCCCAGCTTTCAAAGAAAGTCTTTGGGAGATGGCACCATGCATGCACGGTCCCCTTCCCGCCAAAGGGTGCCATCTTGCTCAGTCTCCTTTTTAACGCGGAGCCCTTCAGATGCTCTCTGACTTTCCCTCGGAAAAAGTTGATTTTTTGGTGCCCGAGTTTTTCAACTCGACTTCACTCTTGCACCGGTACTCTTCCCGCCTACCATCCTCGGTGCCTCGGCGTCGAGTTCAATCCATTTTTATATTCTTCATTCTTTGTTATATTCTGGCGCTTTTGCACCTTTTTTCCCCGCTGGCAGCAGAGAGATTCTTCGACTCGCAGAGGTACTTTTTTCTCCCATGGCTACCCGTGGCTTTAAGAACTGTGATTGGTGCTCTAAAATAATGTCCTTAACCGACACACATGACTGCTGCCTCCGTTGCCTTGGGCTGGACTACGACCCGGCAGCCTGTGGTCTCTGCAAAAGGATGTCTAGCCATGCCCTGAAGAGCTGCCAGCAGCAGCACAATAAAGCAAATCGTAAATCTAACCTGGATGACTCTTTTGTCTAGCAAGAAGATTTTCTATGGTGGAACAATCCCCTATGTGTTCTCTGTGGATTACACCTGACTACTTGTCACCTTTCAGGTAAGGAACACTTTAAACTATCATGGTGAATAGGGCCCTGAAGGTCATGAATACTTCTCATTCCCTTCCACTGACGTGGATGCAAGATCAGCCAGTGAATGGCTCAGGCGTCCATCAGATCTCCATTAGTAGACGATATACCAGCATGTCTGTTAAAAGACTGCTGCTCTTCCTTTCCTCCAGCACTTTTAGTTTTAGTTAAGCTAGAATTAGCTCAGGCGGCGGTCCCTAGAACTCTATGATTCAGTAAGGTCAGGAAGCTCATCCTTCCAAAAAGTGGCAACAGTCCCCTTCCTACTGAAGCTCCCCTTCTTGCTCAAGACAAAAACGCCCAACCAATCCGACCAATTGCCAAACATCCCACTAGAAGTACTAGCACAACAATACAAGCAGCTTCAACACTCGCAAAACCCACAATTGGACACAGAGGCAACAACAACAATCCACCCCACCACCACAGACAGAGAATGGAGCAAATTCGAAACAATCACTAAAGAAGAAATAACAGCCATCATCTCATGTCTGAAGACCACCACCTCTCCGCTAGACCCCTGCCTCACAGAATGGATAAGGAAAACTAAGGAAGACCTGAGTTCACCATTAACCCGCATTGTTAATGAATCCCTCAGCCAGGGACGCATGCCAGACCTCCTCAAAACTTCAGTTATCCGGCCAACCCTAAAAAAACATAACCTGGATCCCCTGGACCCCGCCTCCTACAGGCCTATTGCAAGCCTCCCATTCACTGCCAAAATCATTGAGAAAGTAGTTCAGCAACAGCTCCAAGAACATCTAGATGCCAACAACATAATGGACCCACAACAACATGGCTTCCGTCCACTCCACGGAGTCGAGACCCTCATGACATCACTAATGAACACCCTCATCATAGGAACTCAAGCCAAACACTCTGGATATGCCATGATCTTCCTCAACATATCAGCAGCCTTAGGCTCCATCTCCCACAACATCCTCCTACACAGATTGCAAGCAATTGGCATCAAAGAAAATGTACTTCAATGGTTCAACTCTTACCTGACCAATAGACAACAACTGATCCGCACAAACGCAACAACCTCACCCCCCTTCCAGCAACACCAAGGCGTACCCCAAGGATCCACACTATCTGCCATGCTCTTTAACATCTACTTGCAACCACTCTGCTCAATCATACATACCCACAACATCAACTATCACATCTATGGAGATGACATAATGCTCTATACCCAATCACAACTTCAAACCCAACAAACAACCATTTATTAACATGTTTCACAGAAGTATCCAGCTGTCAGCAGAACAACCACCTATCCATCAACATAAAGAAAACAGAAGCACTCATAGTAACAAAGGACCCAGACCTCACCCCACCTACACACCTCAACGTTGGAACCACTCAAATATAAATACAACTGCACATAAAGTATCTAAGCATATGAGGACAGACATAAGGATCTTAATATGTACACCTTAGAGGAAAGGCGGCATAGAGGTGATATGATTGAGATGTTTAAATACCTACGTGGCATAAATGTTCAGGGAGAGAGCCTCTTTCAATTGAAAGCAAGTTCTGCTAAGAGGGGACATGGGATGAGGGTGAAGGGAGATAGATTCAGGAGTGATATGCGGAAATATTTCTTTACGGAAAGAGTAGTGGATCCGTGGAATAGTCTCCCAGTGGAGGTGGTAGAGATGAGGACAGTAACTGAATTCAAGAAAGCATGGGACCAACACAGAGGATCTCTAAAGGCAAAAAGTGGACTGTTGTAGTTGTTATGGAAGGACAGACTAGATAGGCCATGTGGTCTTTTTCTGTCGTCATATTTCTATGTTTCTATGTTTCTATCTAGGAATCATCATAGACCAGGCTCTCACACTCAACCAACAAATAAAAAAAAACACCGGAACAATATTCCACAAGGCTAAAACAGTACAGCGCCTCAGACCTCTCCTTGAACTAAAGGACTTCAGAGCAGTGATGCAAGCCATGACACTCCCCCACCTGGACTACTGCAATATAATCTACCATGGACTCCCAGCCACCCACACCAATCTGCTTCGAACTGCCTTAAATACCACCACAAGGATTATCCAGAAAGCAAAAAAACAAGACCGCATCACGCCAATACTGAGAGAGCTGCACATACTCCCCCTAGAAGCTAGAATCAAATACAAATCTGCCCTACTTACCCACAAAGCTCTCTACCAAACTCAGTCATCCCAGCTCCGTGAACTACTGCCCCGACCAGCACACAATAGAACAACCAGACAAACCATCAGCAACTCCCTCACTATCCCACATAAACGAACCAAATACAACCAACGGACATGCAACAGAGCCTTCGAACTTTACGCACCATCCCTCTGGAACTCTCTACCAAGTCACGTCAGAAGCAACGGAGATCCCCTCTCATTCAGAAAACAACTAAAAACTGTCCTATTCCAGCAATACCTCGGACCAGAAGCAAGCACCCACTACTAATCTACCTCCCAACCTCCCTCCCCCTGAACATATCCTCTGAAAAACTATAATACAATGTCTATGTCTATATCCCAAATATTGTTGAAATCATCAATGTTGGCCACCAGGTGATAGCCCCATACCCTGAATTGATTATTGTCCACCCCCCCCCCCCCCTTTTAATGTTACGCCACTTTGACCCTGTGAAAAGCGGGATATAAATACAGCTAAATAAATAAAATAAATCTGCATGATCCAGTTTGGCTGAGCATGGCTCCATAGGTCTCCTCCAATTCACTGCAGTTTCCACTGCTGGAGAGCTAAACAGTTCCTACCTGGAAGACTGTGGCCCAGTCCTGAGAGGAGCTGACACTCTCTGCTCCATCAGAATGTATAATTTGCACAAAATTGACACAGTTGGCTTTCTGGAGATCCTGCTGCTCATGTTGGTGCTCTCTAGAGCACGAATACTCCCCTGCCCTGCACCGAAGTGAGACCGCCAACATCACACTTAGTGCAAGAAGAGTCAGCCACTGCTTCCTCTCCCTAGCATAAATGCAGCGATTCATTCCATTTCAGGTTCGCTTTTCTGAAGCCTGCACGACTGGTTCTAGCTATACCACAGCTCCAGAGGCAGCCCAGCACAGAAGAGCACAAGGACCATCATGACACATGTAAACTGAAAGGCAATGTCAGGAAATACGGTTTCACTGAAAGGGTGGTGGATCTTGGAATGTCCTCCCGATGGAAGTGTTGGGGGCAAATACAGTGACAGAATTCTAAATGGCGTGGAACAGACACAGTGGATCCCTTTATAGCAACAGGATAAAATCAAATAAACATAACTATCTCTTATATCCCAGTAAACAGGGGTGACCTACATGGAGCAGTGGGTACACCCCTAAACAAAGGCATGGGGAGGGGTGTCCTGCATGGAGCCGCAGGTGCACCTACTCTTGCCACCTTGCTGGGCAGACTAGATGGACCATCCTGGTGTTTATCTGCCATCATATACTATGTTACTATGTATGTTACCATTAATGCAATTTAGCACACCAGTCCATGTTACATTAACATTTTTGTTAATGAGAACTATGTCCCTATACATAAACATGCAAATCAGATCATTAATATTAAACCACTTTTCTGTAAATTGCATTATATACTGTTGTTTTCAATGAAAAGACCGACCTCCATTGCTTCTACATTATGTCTTCATGGCTAAATCAAACTTCACCATGCTCGTCAGTAATGTTCCTCTCCTGCAAAAATGGAGAAGTCCCCCCACAACCCTCCAGCTCTTTCAACCATCTCAACCCTGTAGTACTCCAGGATAACAGGTTTTGCAGGCTTGATCAAACCTCGAGGTGTCGCACCTTCATCAGATGCCCCCTATATCTCCACAGGGAGCCTACTCCAGCCAAAGTAGAGAAACAGACAGTGGGAGGGAGAGAGGGGACGACTGTCTCTTATGTCACCAGAGCTGAATTCCTACATGGTGCCAGCTGACTTACTAAAGACGACCAGGAGGAATTTTATACTTACTTTTTACAGAAGAGTGAATCTGTTCGGTTATCTCTGATTCAGGGTGATCCATGAAGTGGAAATCTTCTTCTTGTTTAACACTCAGTGAGAACACAGATGTTACAACTGGAAGGTCTGTGATGAGAAAACCAAAATATCTAGAAGGATTCACAAGGAAGGATGTGATAATATTAAATTAGGAAATGGATTTTAGGCAGAGACATAACCGCAGAATGAGTGAGTGTCATCTGGGGGGGGGGGAGGTTGCCTGTTTGCCCTCCCACAACTTAACTGATGCCTTCTAGCCACACCCCTGATTATTCGCCTCTGATATTTGAAATGAATGAGACATCTCCTCTGAAGGGAAACTGCAAAGTCCTTTAATTCCAAACCTTTTACTTACTCATCGTAGGCTCAGCCATGTTATCTTTTCCATCCCATCCACTGTGTTGTGTGAAATATTTCTCATCTTCTTTTTTAATCTTGAATATTACATCAGGATTAAGAATTGAATAGCCTGTCAATGAGAAATATGAAAATTGGATTGAAATGCTATTTGTAGCACCCCTGAGGAGGTTTCATCTGTTTCCTGTCCTGAAAGAGCAGTGTGAGCATGTGTGTATATGCGTGTTATATATCGTTGAGCATGTGTGTTATATATCTTTGGGTGTGTGTATATGTGTGTTGAGTGGAGGAGTAGCCTAGTGGTTAGAGCACTGGCTTGAAAACCAAGAAACCAGCATTCAATTCCCACTAGCAATCCTTGTGGCCTTGGGCAAGTCACTTAACCCTCCACTGCCTCGGAAGAAAGGCCTGACAATCTACTTCCAGTCACACCGCCAAGAAAAAACAGGAGCTTCTGGGTCTCCAGGAGTCAGCATTGACTCAAAGGCACACATTGCATATGTGTGTTATATATCTTTGGGTGTGTATATATGTGTACTATATATCTTTGGGTGTGTATTTCTTTGACAACGTTTGGAGAGAAGAGACAGTTGAAACCTGCCACGTGATTAATATTAAACCTTGGAGGTTTTCTGGAACAGTCATTTCTATTCATGCCCCTCCTAGGTCTTCTCTTTAACATGCTGGGCGCAAGCCCAAAAATTCTTTCCTCCTCACCTGAGTAGCGTGAGACAAATCAGGAAACATATAAACTTTGGATCCAAGGAAGTTACAATTGAAATTCCTAAAATATGCCCGAAGAATCAAAGATCTATCAAGCTCCAAAGCTAAGGTCACAAGTAAGGTGGTACGGCCTGTTACTACCTCCAGGGAGTCCTCCAAAAATTTGGTGAGATCCCCAATCCCCACCGCCGGGCTCCCAGAGACTAACCCACCAGACCCACCACCTACCGTTAGATATTGTGTTTTAACAATTGGAGGAGGTGAGGAGGAAAGAATTTTTGGGCTTGCGCTCTAGAGTTCTTTCCCTGGGAGCTAGTTTTCAATTAAGATTTCCCTCTCGTTGTATAATTTCCTATGATGGTAAAGTATTATTATTCTTTGAACCAAGGCAGCTGCTTGATTTTCTGTTAGCTAGGGAGGGATTGGAGGTGCAAATAGCGACCACTCCGGCTGACGCTTAAGTCTCTGCTCTGTAATGTATTTTCTTTTTTTTTTCCTGTTATTGATTTCCTGTGGCCTCTCCAATTTTGCCTTGTATTTTGTGGTCGAAAATGATGAAGTATACGGAATTTTCTTTGTGGGGTAATTAGTTTCTTTATTGTTTTAGGATGATGTATATTTTCATCTTTCTTATTTCATTCCTGTTATGCATGAATGTTAAAATTTAATAAAAATTTAAATTTAAAAAAATGGCCTACACGATAGATAATCAGAAAGCAGATTTACCTCGTGCTATCAGAATGCAATGAATCTCCTCGACGACCTTCTTGTACAGCTCCATTTGCCATTTTCCCAAAACGTCCCACTCCCTTTCTGAGAAATAAGCAGCGACGTCACTGAATATGACTGATGCCTGGAACAGCAAACCGGACGACACCCCATTATCACATGTGTTAGGTCACATTAATGCACGATGGTGGACCCTGATCTCGGGTCCACCATCTATTAAAGAGACCAAACATGCAGTAAATAAAAAAGAAAGCGCCTCCCCCCCCCCCCCTATTCTTATAAATCCCTGGTAGCCTATAGTAAGGACTGGATGCTCCCCTCCCCCTGGACTATCAATTCTGCAGGTGGGATACTACAATCTGCTTGGGGCAGTGTTAAAGTCTTCTAGCAACCTCATTCCCACTTTTTGGATGTTTTCAGCTGGATCTCTGTACAGTTTCTTCATCTGATCTGGAGCGTCAGGGGGGAGCGGGATCTGAACTCCCGTCTCTCATCTTGCTGCTGTAAAGGGAGCACTACTGCTCCACTCCAGAAAAACAGGGATGGAGGAGGGAAGGTTACAAAAGCTGAACAGGAAAAAGGTTTTATTTTAGGGCCGATGTCCTCTATAGAAAGACATGTCTTACCTGCCCAGTAAGCAGGGCAGACATTTCCCTCCTGTTCCCCCTCTGAATTCTGCAGCTGCTGGGTTGTGTCCAGGCTGGAGATTTCCCTGTTCCTGGAAAGGAAAAGAAGAAAGGAGGAGGCTGGGCTGATTTCTGAGGGTTTCAGTGAAACTCCCTTTGCTCCCCCTGTAGATCTGAGGCTGGGGCTTGCAGGGATCTCCAGTCCTACAGGAGCAGAAAGTTTCTGCTTCTAGCCTTTTGTAGCTCTGCAAACAGTACAGGAAGAGAACGCAGCAGGGCATGCGCAGAGGGTTCCCCAGCTGAGGTCATACTATGGGATCCTGCTTCCTTAAGGTGGATCTGCAGAGATAGACGATCGAGGTTGAATGACCAAGGCTAGAGGCATGGCATAGAGTCACTCTTTAAACGGGTTGTATACTGGTAAATTTGCTGCTGCCACCATGAAGCTGCTAAACAAAAATTTTGAGATGCTTCAACAGAATTATATCGGACCTGCTCTGTGATTTAAAATCTCAGTGCCAGCTACTGAATGCATTTCAGACCATCAAGGAACCACTACAGGAAAAAACAGTCAAATATTATTGTTACTTCAGCAAGTTTCTCCATAGTATTAGAAAGTACTTTGAGAAGAAATAACACAAAACGTTTCAATAAAGACATTCAGAAGTTATATGACAAGTTTGCCATATGTTTATGTTTATTAATTTCATGAATACCTTAAAAAAACATTAAAAATATAAAAACACAAACCAACAAACCTAGAGAGGGAGAAAGGTTGGGAGAGTTAATACAATGTAAAAAGCCAACCTACCTGTCTAAAGACATATATCTGAAACACATAAGGAAGACAAAAGAGAAACGTATTTAATGTAGCTGCATATCTGGCTACATGCTGGACCCTTCTAATCAGTCAGGGAAAGCACACACAAATAAACAAGTTTTCATAATCTATCAAATTTTTGGTAATTGCTTTTGAAGTGAAATCTGAGATCAACAAACTCGTAAGGTCCGTTAGTAAGAGATTTATTATATAAATTGTGCAATTGAGAGAACTGACAGACGTGCAAGGATTCAGGCATGAAATACAGTACTAGTCTCTGGCTATTACTGATTAGGTCAATCTTTTTTAGGATGATAAATGAAATTTCACAGCAGGGTCGTACCAAGGACAGGACAGAAGGGGCACTGATGTCATCACTGTGCTTCCAGAAAGTCCAACCATGCGGTTGGGTGTAAGGAGGGGCACCAGGTTCACGAGTCACACAGGGCACGTTACTAACTTGATAAAGTCCTGCTTCACAGCTTTGAAACTGAAGAATTACCTTAGTGCAAGAGCAGAAACATGCACTAAAAGTATTACATTAACAGATGTTCCAGGCAGACGTGTGCAAGCTCCCTGTTCTGGTTTCCTTGTCTAATTTCAAAATCCAATTGTAGAAGCACTATGTCTATATCTCTAAGCAAGCAACACTTTTGTCCTTGTTTCTATTGGCTGGTTCTCAAAGATCAGACTTTATCATCATGATTAGTCTAACTGTTGTGGACAGTTATCCAATGTCGACTTCTTTTTGTTCCTTTTTTGTCTGTTTCGCCAAGAGTCTCTCATGAGGGACCTTGTCAAAGGCTTTCTGAAAATCCAGATACACTATACCAACTGGCTCACCTTTATCTACCTGCTTATTCACAGCTTCAAAAAAAAATATAACAGATTAGAGAGACTAGACTTTCCTTGGTTAAATCCATGTTGGCCTTCTCCCATTAAACCATGACTATCTACATGTTCAGTATATTTTTATTTTTACAATGGCTTCTACATTTTGCCCAATACTGAATTCAGGCTCACAGGTCTGTAGTTTCATGGATCACTCCTGGAACCCTTTTTAAAAATTGGCGTTACATTGGCCATTCTCCAATCTTCAAACTATAGCATTATTAGGAAAGGTTCAGAGAAGAGCCACCAAATGGTAAAGGGGATGGAAGGATACTCCTATGAAGAAAGGCTAAAAAGATTAGAGCTCTTTAACCTGGAAAAGAGACCGCTGAGGGAAGCTATGATAGAAGTCTATAAATTAATGAATGGAGTGGAACGGGTAAACGTAGATCGATTGTTTACGTTATCAGAATATAGAAAGACTAGGGGACATGAAATGAAGCTACAGGGTAAACTATTTAAAACCAATAAAAGAAAATATTTCTTCACTCAACGTGTAATCAAACTCTGGAATTTGTTACCGGAGGATGTAGTAAAGGCTGTTAGTGTAGCTGGGTTTAAAAAAGGTTTGGACAAGTTCCTGGAGGAAAGGTCCATAAACCATTATTAAGAAGGGACCCAGGATATCAATGCTTGACCCAGTACAAGCATTGCGGAACCTGTGTCTTTTGGGGAAACTGCTAGGTATGTATGACCTAGATTGGCCACTGTTGGAAACAGGATACTGGGCTTGATGGACCTGGGTCTGACCCAGTATGGCATATCTTATATTCTTATAAGTATTACAAATTATTTTAATGATAGTAATATGTGAACTAATAGTAGGTCAGCAGTCTCCTATTTCATTTCTTTCAGCACTCTGGGATGTATACCATCCAGTTCAGGTGATTTACTATTCTTTATTTTATTAAATAGTTTATGTTTTTTATATTTGCTTTACTTCCTTTCATAGGGAACATCAAGACATTGTACAAATAAAAACAGTATAAATAAAATAAAAAGAGGAAACAAACTCCATAAAATCATAGGACAGAAAAGGCAGGCATACAAGGAGTCATGCAACCAGAAAATGGGAAATAGGAAGACATTAGGGAAAAGATAATTTGAAGGCAGCATTGAAGAGATAGGTCTTTAGAAGTGATTTGAATTTGGTGAATACAGGTTCAAGTCTAAAGGCAGGTGGAAGTGAATTCCAGGATGCAGGGGCAATAACATAGAAGGCTGACGATCGTCTGGAGGCCAAATAAGCTTGAGAAGCTGAGGGAAGGTGCAGACGATAGCCATGGATGATATGGATGGCATAGTGGGGAGGGTGAAGGAGTAACGAGTCAGAGAGATAACTGGAGGAACCAGAGTGCAGTGCATGATGTGGAGTGGTCTAGTGATTGGGACACATTACCTCATGCCAGATGGCTAGAGGTTCAATTCCTGCTCAGGGACAGCAATCCTGGGCCAGAGGGACTGGGGTCTCTAGTCCTGTAGGTGCTCCTTGTGGCCTTGGGCAAGCCCCTTAACCCTCTGTTGCCTCAGATACACATGTAGATTGTAAGCCCTTCAGGGACAAGGGAATATCTCCAGTACCTGTCTGTAAACCATTCTAATGTTTTTCAGCCTGGGAGGTATATTAATAAATTCAATAAAGATAAAGATGCCAAAGTGAGAAGTTTGTACTGAATGTGAAATTTTACCGGGAGCCAATGGTAACCAAAGAGGAGAGGCAAAATATGTTCAAACCGAGACCTAAAGGAAAGGACACGGGCGGCAGTATTTCAGATATGTTGAAGTCAGTGTAACTGGTATTGAGGAAGACCATGCATCTCAATAGTCCAACTTTGAAATAACGAGAATAAGAAGCAAGGTGGACAGGTAGGGGAAGGTGAGAAAAGGGCGAACAGCACAAATTTTGCAAAGGGTGCGGAAACAAAGCCATACCAGAGAAGAGAGATGGGCATTGAAAGACAGTGACGAATCCAGAATAACACCAGGATAGCACAGAGAGTCAACAAGTGGGCTAGAAGAAGCAGAGAGCAAAGGAGCCATAGTGGGGATAGGTCTACCAAAAGTAACCCAGAACTGCAGATAGGGTTGAGGTAGAGAAAGATCCGGAGTAAGTGGGCTAATGTAATGGAGTAGTACAATGTTATCTGCATAAAAATAGGTGGAAATTCTATGTTGTTACATAAGGAGAGCCAGGGGGATAAGGAAGATATTAAATAGAAGAGGGGCAAGAACAGAGCCTTGAGGGACACCACAAGAGAGGTAACGTTGAAGAAGAAGAGACATTTACTGAGACAGAGAATGACTGTTGCATTAGAAAAGAATGAAACCAATTAAGAACAGTACTCTGAAGACCAAAGTCATATAACTGAGTAAGTAATGTGGCATGGTCAACAAGGTCAAAAGCTGATGAGAGATCAAGAGAGACCACCACCAAAATATCACCCCAGTGATGCGGTTGATGAAGTTCACTAAGAAAAACAAGAAGAATAGTTTCTGTGCTGTGACCGGGGTGGAATCCAGATTGATGTGGGTGAAGGGCATTAATAGAATCAAGATGAGAAGAAAGCTGAGCAAAAAACAATTTCTCAAGTAGTTTGGAAAGAAATGGAATCCAGACGATAATGGGCTGGAGTAGAGGGATCAAGAGAGGGGGGACTTCAGAATGGGTCGAACGATGGCATGTCTCCAAACTGAGGGGATAATTTCAGAAAGTAAACTGTTGTTAAGAAGAGACAAATGGAGGAAGAAGATGAAGGGAAGGAACAGCAAGTCAAGAGGAGGGGATGGGATCAACAGGACATGTAGTCTTGTGAGAGGACTTTAGGAGGTTGATGACCTCTGGAGAGGAGACATTTGCAAAGGAAGACCATGAGTTGGAAAGAGAGGGATTAGAAGGGGATGAGGGTCGACAGGGTTTGGAGGAGAGGCCTGAGATGATGGTGATAAGGGAGGAGGGGGCAGGGGTTTGGAAAGAGTTAATAGAGGTGGATGGCTTAGGTAGGGTTGATAGAATAGTATACAAATGATGAGAGGAGTTAGTAGAAGAAGCTATCAGCAGAGTATAATAATCCTTCTTAGCTGAATGAACAGAAGAGCGGTAAAAGTGGTGTGTATCTTTAAAATGACAGTGAGGAAAGAGAATGGCATTTCCTCTACAGACACTCCAACCAGTGAAACTGCCGGCGAAGTGTCAGGAGAGCCCAGTGGAACTATGAGTGATGGGTCTTAGCAGAGTGCCTGCGAGGTCGGAGTGGAGCAATCGAAGGTTGAAGAAAATGATTGGAACCAACGACTAGCCTGTGCTTCTACTGGAAGGTAGTAAAAATCTGATGGGAAGACATACTTGGCTGAGGGGAAATGTTCCAAGGTGCGTGTGGAAAGATCACGAGTGTAGAAATGTAAAAGAGGACACTGGGTAGAAACAGGTAGCAACGTGGTCAGTGGAAAGTACTGAAAACAGAATCTAATACAAAGGTGAACAGACTAGAGGAGTGGAAATGAGGAAAATGATGAGAGAGTCAAAGAGAGAATAAGATCAAGAATATGACTAGCATAATGCGTGGGAAAAGATATATGCTGCAGGAGTGGAAGATCAGAAAGCAAGTGCAAAAGGGAAGTGTCACGAGAGGACTGCAGAGAAGCGTAATGTGCATTAAAATCACCCAGGATTATGAGATGTTGATACTGCAGACAAGCTTCTGAGAGCGTAAGAAGAAACAAGTCCAAAAGGTAGGGAAGTATAGATGGGAGTGCATAAAACAAAAGGCAGTAGAGGGGAGGGGAGCCCTCAATAGGGAGTTATAAGGATTTAGGCTAAGATAAGCAGGGATTGTTGATTACTGTCACTGGGACACCTGTCACACCTCCAGCCATGCGACCCACCCTTGGCGTTGAAAAGATCACATAATCAGGGGGAAGGCACCGGTGGAGAAGCGGCTCCTCCCCCTCTTTTAACCACTGTTCAGTTATAAACAAAACATCTAAAGAATACTGCACTATGAGGTCGTGAATGAGAAGTGTCTTATCACTAAGTGATCTGCTGTTTAATAATGCAGCTGTCAAAGTATTAGCCGATGTAGATGTTAACGATGGTGAGGAGCCAGTGAAAATAGGCACAGGAATCAAACAAGAACATTCATGAATGGAGACCAGATTACCTCAAATAATGGGAATGGTGGAAATCAGGACAAAGATAAGTGCACAGATAAAAAAAGGAGAAATAGAGTAGTTACTCACCTGTAACAGGTATTCTCCAGGAGCAGCAGGAATCAGTCCTCACATATGGGTGACATCAGCGCCGACAGAGCCCCCTTGTGGAGCATTTCTCCAGCTTTCAAAGAAAGTTTTTGGGAATGCAGCGCGCCTGTGCGGTCCCCTTCCCGCCCAAGGGTGCCTTCTTGCTCAGTCTGATGACATAGCTAAAAGACAGCAAAAAAATCAAAATGAAGTATATGACTGCAACTCCAGGGGAGGAGGGAGGGTCGTGAGGACTGATTCCTGCTGCTCCTGGAGAACATCTGTTACAGGTGAGTAACTGCTCTTTCTCCAGGACCAATCAGGAAGTCAGTCCGCACATATGGGACTCCCCAGCTCTAGGCTACAGGGAACCCAAAGCTGCAAAAAATGGCTCCCTTTGAAGAGCCTCAACATCTGTGATAAGAATAGCCTCTGAGAACGCCCCCGTACGGTAGCCCAACACAAGGGCCGGATGGTAGGAGTTGCCTAAACCTCAAAGAGATTGCGGAGTACTGCCTGTCCGAAAGCACTGTCCCTTCGGGATTCTCTCTCGAGGCAGTAATGGGCTGCAAAAGTCTGGCTTGAAGACCAAGAAGCGGCCCAGCAGATGTCTGCCAATGGAAGCGGGACACCAAGGGGTGAACTGACAGAGACTGTCCCTCCACCGGTGAGTCGTGTGCTGAGAGAGCACTGAGGTGGACCCCAACAGAGTTGGACTTCAGGCCCAGTTCTGACAGGTGAAGTAGGTATTGTAGTACTACTGGCACAAGGCAGGAGAAAGTTTCTTCATTGTGCTGAGCACAACATAATGAAAACCTACGCCACTTGAGGGCATAGGACTTTCTGGTGGATTCCCTCCTAGAGGCCAAGACCACTTCCTCAACTTCCCTAGGTAGAAGCAAGGGAGCTAGCACTATCCTTTCAGCAGCCAGGCCATCAGATTGAGGGATCTGAGACTGGGGTGTAGAAGGGAACTCTGATTCTGAGACAGGAGATCGGGTTGCAACCCCAGAGGGAATGGAGTTTCCACTGCCAACTGCAGAAGAAGTGGAAACCACGTCTGCCTCGGCCATCTGGGAGCTCCCAGAATCACCAAGGCCTTGTCCCATAGAATCTTGAACAGAGTACGGGTCACCAGAGGTGTGGGAGGAAACGTATACAGGAGGCCCGCAGACCAAGAGATCAGAAATACATCTGCTGCCATTCTCAGGGAATGCGGCTGTCTGGAGCAAAACCTGGGCAGCTGACGTTTCAGTGGACTTGCAAAGAGATCGATGGATGGAAATTGCCATTGTAGAAAGATCTGCTGGACCACCAGTTGATGCAACTTCCATTCGTGAGGCTGGAGAATCTTGCTTAGTTTGTCTGCCAAGAGGTTCTCCTGACCAGGTAGATACACTACTTTGAGAAACATGCCTTGTGTGACTGCAAAGGAGCAAAGGGCCTGAGCCTCCTGACATAGGAGTCTGGACCCTGTGCCCCCTTGCTTGTTCACATAGAACATTGCCACCTGATTGTCTGTCTGAATTAAGATAGACTGGTGAGAGAGGGGATGAGTAAAAGTCTGTAGAGCTAAGTGGATTGCTCGCAGCTCCAAAAGATTGATCTTCTGTGTGGCCTCCCGAGGAGACCAGAAGCCTTGAGTGCACATGCCTTGGCAATGTGCACCCCGGCCCCTTAAGGAAGCATCGGTCATCAGCACCCTTATGTGTGATGGGGCCTGAAAAGGTACCCCCCTGAGAAGGTCTGGGAGATGTAACCACCACTGCAGGGAGTCCAAAAGTGGTTTGTCTCCGAGTTCGCCTGTGGCCTGAGCCCACTGAGCTCTGAGGCACCATTGAGCAGCCCGCATGTGCAGATGGGCATTCAAAGTCACATTTACCTTGAATGCCATGTGGCCCAGGAGCCACAGGAATTGCCTGGCGGAAACCTGAGAATTGCTTTGGAACTGGTTGGCCAAGTCCAGCAATCTGTGAGAAGGGGCAGAAGTCTTCCTGGGCAGCCTTGTCCTGGTGAGCGTCTCAGTCTCGATTTCTGCAGCCTTTTCCATTATGGGCTTACTGAAAAGGTTTTCACCTCGGCAGGGGACATCGACCAACTTGTCCTGTACCCAAGGCTCCAGGTCTGATGACTGTAGCCAGGCCTGACGGCGTGCACCGATGCCAGCCGCTGCTACCTGGGCAGAAGGCTCGAAGCCATCATAGGCTGCTCGTGAGATAATCTTCGAGCACTCTCAAATCCCTGTTGACAAAGCCTTGAACCTCTGCAAAGGTTCCTCAGAGAGGCCAGCTGAGAACCCGGCAATCTCCTTTGCCAGGTGTCGGAGGTACATGCCCATGTACAGCTGGTAGGTCTGGACACGGCAAGATAGCATAGAGCCCTGGAAGCACTTTCCACCGAGGGCATCCAGGTTCCGGGCCCCCCGGCCGGGGGCACCGAGGAGTGCATCTTCTGACTCTTCAGACGGTGCATGGCTGATTCCACAGCCATGGAGTGGTGCGGTAGCTGCGCCTTTTGTAACCCAAGGCTCTTACGGACTCGATAAATGGAATCGACCCGTTTTCTAAGAACCTTCTTCGAGGCCGGTGCCTCCCACATACGGAATAGCAGCCGTTCCAGCATCGGTTGCAGGAGCTATTGTACAGTTATCAGTCTGCGTTATACTGCTGTTTCCTCTGTGATAAACATATGGATGATATAATACATCTTCCCGGTTTATCGAGATTTGTTTTAGTTCTTCTGATATATCACTTTTAAATACCATTTCAGACATGGATAACTTCCCTACATCATCTTCAGTAAAGACCGAAGCAAAGAATTCATTCAGTCTCTTCACTTTGGCCTTGTCCTCCCTAAGCGCCCTTTTTACCCCTGTATCATCTAATAGTCCAGCTGACTCTCTCACAGGTTTTTTGATGCAAATGTACCTGATAAAGTTATATTATATTTTTTTGCTTCCAAGGCAAGTGTCTTTTCAAATTCTTTCTTTGCCTGCCTTATTAATACCTTGCATCTAACTGGACAGTGTTAATTTTGTTTCTCATTTTTGTCATTTGGCTCCTTTTTCCATTCCCAAAAGATGCCCTTTTGGCTACAACTGCCTCTCTGACTTCACCTTTAAACCATGCTGGCAGTCGTCTGGCTTTCCTTCCACCTTTCTGAAAGCATGGAATACATCTGGTCTGGGCTTCCAAGATAGTATTTTTAAGCAATGCCCATGCATGATGTAAACCTTTAATCTTTGCAGATGCTCCTTTTAGTTTTTTCTTAACTATTTTATCACAATCCCCCTTTTGAAAGTTAAAAACTAATGTAGTGGATTTCCTTGCTATCCTTCCTTCATTTATTAAATCAAATGCAATTATGCTATGAACATTCTTGCAAAGTGGCCCCAACAGCCTTATCTCTCCCCGATCTTATGTTCTACTAAGGACTAGGTCCAAAATAGCTTTACCTCTTTTTGGTTTATGAACCAGCTGCTTCAAGAATTTGTCATCTGTCATCTAGAAATTTCTGTTCATTCTTGCTAGGTGGACGGTAGTATACCCCCACTGCCATTGCCTTCCACTTTTTACATGGAATTTCTATCTATAGAGATTCTACAGTGTATCTGCAAAACATTTATCCTGTTTGACTCAATGCCTTCTCTAACATAGAGTGCAACCCCTCCACCAATTTGAACTACCCTATCATTGTGATATAATTTGTACCAAAGTATCATGGTGTTCCTTTGGCTGTCTTCCTTCCACCAGGTATTTGAGATGCCTATATCTAACTTTTCATTTAGTGCTATGTATTCTAACTCTCCCATTTTATTTTTTAGACTTCTAGCATAGAGGCATTTAAGAGGTTGTATTTTGTTCATATTAACAATCTGGTTATCAGTTGACAGGGGGTAATTTGGAATCTTTCAGCTCTGTCTGCTCTGGGTTACTTTTACTTTTATTGGAACCTTTCTATTAATTGGTACACTGCTAATAAACAGCAGCTCAAGGGTCTAGGGCTCTAGATGTCCTTAGGCTGGCCCTGCTGACATCAGCACTGAACAGCCAGCAATGAAATGTGTATAAAGTAGCAATACATTGAGCCCAATTCAGGGAAGGAGACGTCCTTGAGGACGACAGGCCAGTTAGGACAAAACGTTCCCGTAGTGCACAGAATCGGGCCCGTGGATGGCCTGGTGTGCCTCTGCCGCCTGCGGAGACGTCCTCCCTGCAGGTGTCCTCAACTCCCTTGGCTTCGGCCCCCTTCTTCCCCGCCGCCCAACCCACGGCTGGCCTACTGGGGCCTGGATCGGGTGGCAGGGATCCCCCCGGAACTAGACCTGGGGAGGGGGGATCTCTGGGTCCACATCGCCGGGTTGGTGCTGCTTATTCTACCTTCAAGATGGAATAAGCAGCACATCCCCTTTGACCCAGCAGGATGTACAGGGATGTGACCTGAATCGTCTCTGTACAACCTGCTGGGCCAGGCAGGGCCGGGCCAGGCTGGCCTGCCCCTGCTCCGCCCAGATTCCACTCCCTCCCGGCTCTCCTCATCCTGCTGCTCAGGTTGCACGGGGAGAGCCAGAGGGGGAATTAGGCCCGCAACCCGCATCCCAGAATCGGGCCCGTTATCTCTTTTTTATCATCAGGGGGTCCACCTAATTTGAGTTACTCTTCATAGCTGTTTTACTATCTTCTACCTCATGCTGCAGAGGGTCCATGAGATAGAAGGTTCACTATTGTTGATAGCACGCTTGTCAAACTTTTATCCCGTATGACCCCATTTTAACAACTGAAAATTCACATGACCCCAGATGATGATACAATCAAAATAGAAGGTCTCCAACTCCTTCCCCTCCCTTCATTCATCTAAAGCAGGAAGGTAGTGGCAAAAGCAGCAGCAGTCGGCACAGGCTAGAAACACAGAAACATGACGGCAGAAAGAGACCACATGGCCTATCTAGTCTGCCCTTCCATATCAACCACTGGATCAACCAAGGACCAAGGATCCCTTGTGTCAGAGTGCAGTGTGTGCTTACAGACCCCAATACTAAGCATGGGTTTCCGGTCTAACAGGAAGAGAGAGGACAAGGGCCCATGAATGTTCACTGGCTCACAGGCCACGTGCTGTCTGCTGACGGCCACTAATTGGTTTAAGTCACAGTAAAAGTCCAAAGAGAAGGGACAATGGCCATATTTCTGTGACCCCATCTGGGGTCCCGACCCAAGTTTGGGAACCAGTGGTCTATAACTTCAGCAGGAATGTTACCTGTACTTACAGGAAATGCCCTCTTTCTAGCACCACCTGAAGCCCTAGTGCCTAAGCTAAGGGTAGGCACCATTTTATCCTGGGTGAGATGCATCCAATATGAAATATCCTTTCCTGTCATACTTCAATAAAACATACATAAAATAGAACAAGAAAGACAATTTTAGAAGTTGTCGTGCTGAAATATGGTATAGGGTTTTTCTCCAGGACCAAGCAGGAAGTCAGTCCTCACTTATGGGTGACGTCGGCGCCGACGGAGCCCTCGCGGAGCAATTTTCCCCAGCTTTCAAAGAAAGCCTTTGGGAATTGCAGCGCGCATGCGCGGTCGTCTTCCCGCCCGAGGGTGCCATCTTAGCCAGTCTTCTTTTTTCCGCGGAGCCCTACAGACGACCCCGTCTTGTCCCCGCGAAAAAGTTGATTTTCTTCTTTATTTTATCCTTTTCCCGCCCGGACTCACGACGCCGGTCACGAGTCCTCTTACTTTTTTCAGTTTTTCTGACTTAGTCAGCTTTCGTTTTCAGTTTCCCTGGCAGCCCGGTCCTTTGACCTCGCAGGGGCCCTTTTTCCCCCGATGGCTGCCAGTGGGTTTAAGCGGTGTGGTCGGTGTGACCGAAATATGTCACTAACCGACACACACGACTTTTGCCTCCGCTGCCTGGGCCCGGATCATGAGGAACTGATCTGTGGGCCCTGCAGCAAACTGTCCTCAAAGGCGTTGAGAAGTCGGCGGCATCAGCGTGAGAGAATCTTCGCTGACCCCAGCCGTACCCGGACCTCGTCGGAGGCCTCCGCGTCGAAAGGCTCCAGCTCGGACCGGAGCTCCTCCGACCGGGGTTCTCCCTCCGGGGACCATCGTCGGAAGGTGAAACCCGCGAGGGCGGCGTCGGTGGACGCTCCTGGTTCCGCGAGGGCCAGGTCGCATAGCCCTGACAGCCGCCCCGGGTCCTTGGAGAAGGAACACATCCCGAAGCGACCTCGCCTGGAGTCGGAGATGCCTGCCCGGGTAAGTCCTGTGGTCCTTCTGGACTCGCCTCCGCGACAGCCGACGTCGGGCCCGACGCCGTCGGGGCCCGAGTCGGGGGCTGCTGGGTCGCCTGAGCTCGGACTCAGGTTGACGGCCTTGGAGAGCAGACTGTCTGCCTTCATGGACCAGCAGAGGGCACTGCTCGCTGGCTTCGCTGGCGCCGCTGCCCCGACCGCTGGGACGTCGACGTCCAAGTCGACCCCGGAGACCGAGCCGATCCTCGAGTCGATGAGAACTCGAGTCGATCCTCGGTCGAGGTCACCCTCGGCCTCCCGTTCGGGGACCGAGGTCGCCGACGCCGACTCCCTCGGCGTCGCGTCGGGGCGGCTGGCGCCGCACCCTGCCCGGGCCGACCCCACCGAGTCCTCGTCGGAGTCGGTCTGGGAGTCTGAGGAGGAAGAGTCACCTGATTCTTTCCGGACTCGGTGTGTCCCATCGGACTCACCGGAGTCCGAGCCTCGGAAGCAGTCCCCCCCGGAGGATGCCCGGTTCTCGGACTTCGTTAGGGATATGGCCAAGGCTTTGGCCTTCCCTGCGGATCCCGAGGAGGAGCCTCGAGCCGAAGAGCTCGACGCCCTCCAGTATGACTCTCCCGCGAGGGAACACTTTACTGTGCCGGTTCCTCCTATGCTGGAACGACTACTCTTCCGCATGTGGGAGAGTCTGGCCTCCTCGCCGGTCCTGAGCAAGCGGGTCGATTCTATCTATCGCGTCCGCAAGAGCCCTGGCTTTCAAAAGGCACAGCTGCCACACCATTCCATGGTAGTGGAATCGGCCATGCATCGTCTTAAGAGCCAGAAGATGCACTCCTCGGTGCCTCCTGGAAGGGAGGCCCGTAACCTGGATGGCCTTGGCAAGAAGTGCTTCCAGGGCTCTATGCTCGCATGTCGTGTCCAGACTTACCAGCTATACATGGGCATGTATCTCCGGGATCTGGCTAAAGAGCTAGCCGGATTCTCCGCTGGTCTCTCCGAGGAGCCCTTGCGGAGGTTCCTAGCCTTGTCCACTGGCATTCGGGAATGCTCAAAGTTCATGTCCCGAGCAGCCTATGATGGCTTTGAAGCCTCGGCTCGAGTGGCCGCAGCCGGCATCGGTGCCCGCCGACAGGCTTGGCTTCAGTCGTCAGACCTTGAGCCATGGGTGCAGGACAAGTTGGTCGATGTCCCCTGCCGAGGCAAAAACCTCTTTGGCAAGCCCATGGCGGAAAAGGCTGCGCAAATTGAGACTGAGACTCTCACCAGGACCAGGCTTTCTAGGAAGACCTCCGCCCCTTCCCAGAAAAAGAAGGGCTCGGGGAAAAAGTCCTTTTACCCGAGGAAGGCGGCTGCCTACAAACAATACCCCCATTATCAGGCCCCTGCAGCTCCCCAACAGGGCCAGCAGGCCAAGGGACGGGGTAACGGGTCCCGTAGGCAGCAAGCCCCCAAGCCTGCACCACCAGCCCCTGCTCAGCAGGGTGGGGGCTTTTGACTCGCTAAGCATAGCCTCTCCCCCCCCGCTGGTTCCTCCCAGCACCGGAGGCCGGCTGGTTCACTTCGCCCACAGGTGGTCCAGCATCACCGCAGATGCCTGGGTGCTTCAGGTCGTGCGAGAAGGCTATCTTCTCCACTTCCATCAGGTCCCTCCCTCCTATTTTCCGGGAGAACCTCCGCGCCCACCTCTGCACAGGGAGTTGCTCCTTCAGGAGTTAGCAGGTCTTCTGCAGGAACAGGCGGTGGAACCGGTGCCACACCACCTGAGAGGTCAAGGCTTTTATTCAAGGTATTTTCTGATACCAAAGAGAACAGGGGGCCTCAGACCCATCCTGGACTTGCGCAACCTCAACAAGTTCCTTGTGCGGGAGAAGTTCAAAATGCTTACCCTTGGAATCCTTCTGCCCTACCTCCAGCAGGGAGATTGGCTATGCTCCTTGGATCTAAAGGATGCCTACACGCACATCCTCATCCACCCAAGCCACCGCCAATACCTAAGGTTTGTGGTGGCAGGAAATCATTACCAGTACAGAGTACTGCCCTTTGGCCTGTCCTCCGCACCGCGAGTCTTCACAAAATGTCTCGCGGTCGTGGCGGCCCATCTCCGGCTTCACGGCCTCTATGTCTTTCCGTACCTCGACGACTGGCTCATCAGAGCAGCGTCCGCTCAGGAGGTCACCAACGCCACGTGCCGCACGGTGACTCTACTGCAGCACTTGGGCTTTGTTATAAACTTCGCAAAGTCCACTTTGCTCCCCTCACAGGATCTCGAGTTCATCGGCGCAAGGCTGCACACTCCTCAGGCGCGAGCATACCTACCGCTCGACAGGGCTCAACGGCTCATGGACCTAGCCGACCGCTTTCGCAGCCAGCCCCTGGTCTCCGCCAGGCGCTTCCTGAGACTGCTCGGCCATATGGCTTCCACCGTCCATGTGACCCCCAATGCCCGCCTGAATATGCGGTCTGCTCAATGGTGTCTCCGCCAGCAGTGGCGACAAGCCACGGGCGGCCTAGCAGACCTAGTGCGCGTTTCCGAGCCGCTGGTCTCGTCTCTCCGGTGGTGGCTCCGGCAGCCGAACCTGATATTCGGAATGCCTTTCCAATCACCTCAGCCGACCCGGGTGCTGACCACCGATGCATCCCTCCTGGGCTGGGGAGCACATTGCCAAGAGGCACGTACTCAGGGCCTCTGGACCACGTGGGAGTCTGCTCAGCAGATCAACTTCCTGGAGCTCAGGGCGATCCGCCTAGCTCTCAAGGCCTTCTCCCACCTGACTTCCCAACAGTCCGTCCTTGTCCAGACGGACAATCAAGTTGCCATGTTCTACGTGAACAAGCAGGGGGGCACGGGCTCCTTCCTCCTCTGCCGGGAGGCACAGAAGCTCTGCTCTTGGGCCGTCAGTCACGGCATTCTCCTCAAGGCAGTTTATCTCCCGGGCCAAGAAAATTGCCTTGCAGACAAACTCAGCAGGGTCCTCCAGCCACACGAGTGGCGTCTGGATCCCTTGGTAGTTCAGAAGCTCTTCCTCAGGTGGGGTCTCCCCACGGTGGATCTCTTTGCCAGTCCTCACAACCGGCAGCTTCCTCGCTTCTGCTCTCGTCAGCCACACCCCCTTCGGGTTGCGGCGGACGCCTTTCTGATCTCGTGGTCGGGGAGCCTTCTGTACGCTTTCCCTCCCATCCCGCTAGTCTCTCGGACTCTTTTCAAGGTTCTCCGAGACAAAGCCTTCATGATCCTGGTGGCCCCTCGCTGGCCCAGGCAGCCGTGGTTTCCGCTCCTGCTGCAACTGGCGGTGGAGGATCCAATCCCTCTGGGAGTACAACCGGATCTCCTCACTCAGGATCAGGGGTCCCTCCTGCACCCCAACCTCAGGTCTCTCAACCTCATGGCCTGGCTGCTGAGAGGGTAATCCTTGCTCCCCTTCTCCTGCCGGCGGAGGTGGAGGAGGTCGTCTTGGCTTCGCGACGGCCTTCTACCCGCAAATGCTACGCCCTTAAATGGCGTCGCTTTGCAGTCTGGTGTACCCAACAGTCTCAGGATCCCTTCTCCTGCCCGGTGTCGGTGATCTTGCAGTACTTGCTGCACCTCTCTAATCTAGGACTTAAGTCCAATTCCGTCAAAGTTCACCTCAGTGCTCTTTCAGCACATCATGTGCCGGTGGACGGCAGACCTCTCTCCAATGACCCTCTCGTAGCGAGGTTTCTCCGAGGTCTCCTTCTACTTAAACCACCTCTGCGCCCGCCAGCGCCTGACTGGGACCTGAATGTGGTTTTGCAGCGGATCACTTGTCCGCCTTTTGAACCTATGGCTACCTGTTCTCTCCGTTTTCTGTCTTGGAAAACACTGTTCTTGATAGCCCTCACTTCCGCTAGACGCGTCAGTGAATTGCAGGCCCTCGTGTCTGATCCCCCTTACACTAGGTTCTACAAGAATAGGGTGGTCCTACGGACTCATCCGAAATTTCTGCCTAAAGTGGTCTCCCCTTTTCACATCAATCAGGAGGTGGTACTTCCAACCTTCTTTCCCAGACCACACTCCAGCCGAGCTGAGACGGTCCTCCATACCCTGGACTGTAGAAGGGCTCTGAACTTCTACCTTGACCGTACGCGGGAGCACCGTAAAGCTGCTCAGCTTTTTGTGTCTTTTGACCCCAATAGATTGGGGCTCCCGGTCTCCAAGCGTACTCTGTCCATCTGGGTTGCGGACTGTATCTCTTGGGCTTATGGGGCAGCCGGACTCTCCTTAGAAAGTCGAGTCACGGCTCATTGCGTTCGGGCAAAGGCCACGTCAGTGGCTTACCTCCGCTCTGTTCCGCTGGCAGACATCTGCCGGGCCGCTACTTGGTCTTCGAGCCAGACTTTTGCGGTCCTTTACTGTCTCGAGAGGGAGTCCCGTAGGGACAGTGCTTTCGGACAGGCAGTCCTCCGTAATCTCTTTGAGGTCTGAGCAATTCCTACCCTCCATCCCGGATGTGGGCTACCGGTGGGTGATAATTCAGCGAAGATTCTATCCTTCTGTGCTGCTGAGCTAGAGGGAGCTCATTTTTGTGCTTAGGGTCTCCGGTAGCCTTGAGCTTGGGAGTCCCATAAGTGAGGACTGACTTCCTGCTTGGTCCTGGAGAAAGCGTAGTTACTCACCTGTAACAGGTGTTCTCCAGGAGCAGCAGGAATCAGTCCTCACTACCCTCCCTCCTCCCCTTGGAGTTGCAATCGTCTGCTTATGTTCTTTTTGCAAATTTTTATGCTGTCTTTTTTTAGCTATGTCATCTGACTGGCTAAGATGGCACCCTCGGGCGGGAAGACGACCGCGCATGCGCGCTGCAATTCCCAAAGGCTTTCTTTGAAAGCTGGGGAAAATTGCTCCGCGAGGCCTCCGTCGGCGCCGACGTCACCCATAAGTGAGGACTGATTCCTGCTGCTCCTGGAGAACACCTGTTACAGGTGAGTAACTACGCTAAACAGTGAGATGTGCGGCTAGGAACAGCAATTCACTGAGATTTCTGCAGACCCCTGGTGTGGATTCTTTATTAGTCCTTTACCTCTATGTCTGGCTTCCTTGCATCAAGTTCCTTATTAGTGGGAATGGGAATACCCTAGGTGATCCCGACCTCTTCATTCTCTGGTAGAGTGCTTTTCCACTGCAGCAATATCGTAGTGATTACCAGGTTTCCAGTGGATGAGACGTGCCATCTTATTCTGTTTTTCCATAGAGATCTGTTTTATTTTATTTTTTATTTGGCTTTGCTTTTATACTGCTTCTCACAGGGGTCAAAGCAGTGTACATAAAACTTAAACAGGTTAAACAACGTTTACATAGAACAAAGTGATCCACATAAAACTTGGAGTTTAAACAGAATAAACGATGTTACAGAAAACAATAAGCTTGTACATTATATTTAACAGAGGCAAGTTGTCCTAGAACTATTTACAAAGCATTCTTAGTTTGGGGGGGGGGGAGGTTGGAGACTGGGGAGGGTGAGGGGGTGGGGTCAAAGCACAGGGTAGTAGCCATTTCCAGCTTTTCCTTACAGAATCTATATTTTACTTTTTTTTCCAGTTTCTTTCTATATTTGCTGTAAACCATCTCATCTGTAATCTATTGCCCTTAGCTGCAACTATGGATCTCTCATCATTAGGTTTCAGTTCACCTCTCCTTAACGATTCCTGTTTCCTGGATGCATCCACGTCTAATTCCAGGAGTTACACTTTCTATTTCCCACTGTATTTGTATATTTGCTACTTGTTTTTACTAGTTTGCTGATCTAATTCTTTAAAGAGATTTATTTCTTGTTTTGAAAATTCTGTTGCTTGGAGGCTGGCTTTCATACTTTACCAAATTTTTTGGTGCTCTGGTCTGTTGATGTTGTTAAGTAGACCTGGTGGCCTATGATGGTAGCTCTATATGTATAACTGATTTTCATGAAGTCCACTCCTCCTTCAACTCTAGGAATATAAAGTTTTAGCTTGCACGGATTCTTATAAACTACCTCATAGGCAAGGAGGAGTGTTCTTCTTTGTATATCTGGTTGTGAATATCAGCCAACAAAAGAGAAAGGAACCTCGTTGATCAAGCAATCTATAGCAAAACAAAGAAAGAATGGAGCCACAAACAGAATATAGACTTTATGAATTCTTTGCTTCGGTCTTTACTAAGGAAGATGTAGGGATGTTACCCATGACTGAAGTGGTATTTAAAGGTGCGGAAGAATTGAAGGAAATATCGATACATCGGGAAGATGTATTACAACTATTAGATAAACTGAAGAGTAGCAAATCATCTGGGCCGGATGGTATACATCCAAGGGTGTTGAAAGAACTGAAATATTAGATTGCAGACCTGCTATTAGTAATCTGTGAGCTATCATTAAAATCATCTCTAATAGCTGAAGATTGGAGGATCGCCAATGTAACACCAATTTTTAAAAAGAGTTCCAGGGGTGATCCGGGAAACTACAGACCGGTGAGCCTCACGTCAGTACTGGGAAAAATGGTAGAAACCATCATAAAAAATAAAATTACTCAGCATGTAGATCGTCATGGCCTAATGGGAGACAGCCAACATGGCTTTAGACAAGGAAGATCTTGTCTTACTAATCTGTTATGTTTTTTTGAAAGTGTGAATAAACAGCTGGACAAAGGTGAGTCGATTGATATAGTGTATCTGGACTTTCAGAAAGCCTTTGACAAGGTCCCTCATCAGAGACTTTTGGCAAAACTAAAGAGTCATGGGCTATGAGGCAGTGTACTACTCTGGATCAAGAACTGGTTAAAAGATAGAAAGCAGAGGGTAGGGCTAAATGGCCAATTTTCCCATTGGAGAAAGGTGAATAGTGGTGTACCACAGGGATCTGTGCTGGGTCCGCTGCTTTTTGACATATTCATAAATGACCTGGAAAGTGGAATAACGAGTGAGGTTATCAAATTTGCAGTTGACACAAAACTATTTAAAGTTGTTAAAACCCAAGAGGATTGTGGAAAATTGCAGGAGGATCTTGATAAATTAGAAGACTGTGCATCAAAATGGCAGATGAAATTTAATGTGGACAAGTGTAAAGTTATGCACCTAGGGAAGAACAACCCAAACTATGGTTACACAATGCAAGGTTCCACATTGGGAACCACCACCCAGGAAAAAGATTTAGGCATCATTGTGGATAACATGTTAAAACCCTCGGCCCAGTGTGCAGTGGCAGCCAAGAGAGCAAATAGAATGCTAGGTATCATAAGGAAAGGAATGCAAAATAATACAAAAGATATTATAATGCCTCTTTATCGTTCCATGGTGAGACCGCACCTTGAATATTGTGTGCAATTATTCAGCCGCGCCGCAGGGCCGGGTCCCGATGCCAGTATAGTAACCGGGTTCCTGGTGCCCAAACTCCCTCCGGCGCGCTCTGTTGGTTGCGCGGGGTGGGGGAGGGGGTGAGAACGGAGGAGGAAGGGGGAGGTTGGTTCTAGTTGCCCCCACGTGGTCGCTGAGGGGCGCATTGATTGGCCTTTGGCTGGCTGGGGGGCAGGGTGGCAGGAAGCAAGGGAGAGCGTCATTGTGCGTTCTCTCTCTTCCTGCCGGCTCGCCCCAGAAAAAGGTGTCCCTACCCACACTCCCTTGTATTCGGTGGTTTGGGTAGTGGGTGTCGCAGCTGGTGGGGGGGCTCATCTGTTACAACTAGTCGGTGTGCGGTAGCGAGCTGGCGCTTGCCGACCCGGTGGGGCATTTGAGGCTGATGCCGCTTTGAACGGGAGCGCCTGTGCTCCTTAGGTTGGGAGAGAAGTCCCGGCTGGGGTCTCTGCCTGGTGGAAGGCAACTGGAGCCGGCCTTTGCTAATAACATGGCAAGGCGGGCTGTAGGGGGAATGGGGGGGAGACTGATGCACCACTTTGCAATAAACGGCTGGTGGGGGCATCATCTGGAAAAGGGGGGGTGGGGGGGCATGTGTGCATTTGCCAATATTGAGTTGGCCCATGTTGGGCTGGAATTACATTGTTGTTAATAAAGCTGCGACCAAGCAATTGTTCACCATGATCTGGTGTCTGCGTGTTCTGTTTGGGTGCACCGGGTGGGGGTGGGGGGGTGTAGGCATGAACAAGATGGGGTGCGGCTGCCTGCGGTGTGGGATGGCTTAGATGACTTGGGGAGAAGAAGGGGTCGGGCCTCCGGATACCTCGGTTACTGGTCGCCGTATCTTAAAAAGGATATAGAGTTATTAGAAAAGGTTCAGAGAAGAGTCACCAAAATGGTAAAGGGGATGGAAGGATACTCCTATGAAGAAAGGCTAAAAAGGTTAGGGCTCTTTAACCTGGAAAAGAGACGGCTGAGGGGAGATATGATAGAAGTCTATAAATTAATGAACGGAGTGGAACGGGTAAACGTAGATCGATTGTTTACGTTATAAGAATATAGAAAGACTAGGGGACATGCAATGAAGCTACAGGGTAAACTATTTAAGACTAATAAAAGAAAATATTTTTCACTCAACGTGTAATCAAACTCTGGAATTTGTTACCGGAGGATGTAGTAAAGGCTGTTAGTGTAGCTGGGTTTAAAAAAAGTTTGGACAAGTTCCTGGAGGAAAGGTCCATAAACCATTATTAAGAAGGGACCCATGATATTAATGCTTTACCCAGTACAAGCTTTGCGACCTGTGTCTTTTGGGAAAACTGCTAGGTATGTATGACCTCGATTGGGCACTGTTGGAAACAGGATACTGGGCTTGATGGACCTTGGTCTGACCCAGTATGACATATCTTATGTTCCTATAGTAAAAGAGAATGAATTTAGTGGTTGTCAGTGAAGCTTTTAACACATTCAGAACATTTAAATGATTTCTTTTCGGCATGTATGCTTTGGTGAAGTCTTGGGTGATCTTTTTGACCGACTAAAGCATTTATCACATTCAGAATATTGAGATTGTTTCTCTCGGGGGCAATTTCTCCAAGCAGGTTAGTTTTGTGCATATTATGACAGCCATGAACCTCACTTCTAAGCCAGGGTATGTGACTTGTATGGGTAACTTATCAAAGTGTGATTGGAAATTCCGCTTTATGAGACCTTTGGCTTCCAATACATCACAGGAGGGAGTGATTAGACCAGCCATGCAAGTGCGGAGTTGGAAAGATCTGCATTTTTTTTAAAATTGGAGGTCTGCTGTTGCCACCACTACCAAGAAAACAGGAAAAATGGCAACGGGTCAAAGGCTGGGCAGGCAGGCAGGCAGCATGGGTGTGGGGGGGGGGGGTGCCAGCTGGACATGAGGTGGGCTAAGATGGGGAGATGCTGGACATGGGGGAATGGGTCAGAAGGGCTATAATGGGCATGAGGGATGGGGCAAATGACAAAAGTCTGATGTCATTGTTGGGGGTGTCAGGATTGTAAGTCACATAGGGCACAGATGACCTCTATTATCAATGCCATTCTGGTGTTGTTCTTCTGTACCACTCTTGGGTTCCTCACATCCAGTTTCTTATCTGTCAGAATGGGAATGTCCCAAATTATCAGAACTTCTGCATTCTCCTAATTCTCTTAGGGTCACGGTCCCAGTGCTTTTCTGATACAGCTTTGTTATAGTGCTTATAAAGTTTCCAGTGGATGAGCCATGCCACCTTGTGTCTTTCTTCTGCCATCAGAACTTCACAACCAGCTTCAAGATGAGTAACCGCTTCCAGCTTTCCTTACAGGAAATACATATTTCTGTTTTAGCAGTCTCCCCAGTGCTTGCTGTGAACCATCTCCTCCTTAATCCAGTGGCCTGGGCAGCAATTATCAGTCTCTCACCTTAGTTTGCCTCTCTTTAACCACTCATGTGTCCTTGTTTTATCAACAAACAGCTCTTGGAGTAATGCTTTGGATTTCCCACTATATTTATGAATTTGCCACTTGTTGTTTCCTTATTTGCTGATCTAATTCATGTAAGAGTCTTTTTCTCATATTGCAAATTCTGTTGCTTCTTTTCCTGTGCATACTAGTGGATTCTCATCCATTCCTTATTCTCATCAGAATGCCTGTCCTAGTTTGATAATGGAGATGGATTTTTGTCATTTAATTTCATACTGTAATACTTTCATGCATTTGGATCTGTTGATGCTGTTAAGTAAGGCTGGATGCCTAGGAGTGGATTGCTCTATAGGTATAATCTATGGAGGTCCATTCCTCCTTCGACTCTAGGAATGTATGGTCTCAGCATACACTGATTCATATAAACCACTACTAAATATGGAGGAGTTTTCTTGTTTGTACATCTAATTTCTTAAGATACTTCAAAGGCCAATCTATAATTCCAAAGCTGTACAAGAGTACGGGGCTTGCAAGCTGATTAATGGCTTGTATCATACTTTGATGTTAGTGCACTTTTTAGAATCAGTTCCGATATTATTCTTTTCTGGTCTTTTCTCTCAATACTTTATGCCAAATTGTTACTCCTTCTTCTACTGCCTTCATGTTTAAGATCATTTATGTTACATGCGTCAGTTAGACAGATGCTTTTAATTGTCCTCAATTTTCCTCCAAGGAAAGTTGCCTTAGCACATTTGTCTAGGCCAAATATCATCCTGATGTCATCAGAGAACCTTTTAACTAGCTGAAGTTGTTATGCTACTTGTTTATCATTGAGACTATAGAACTTCAGGCCATCTACAAACAGTAGGTGTGATGTCACCTCTGGGTTTTTGCTAGCTTTTGGATTAAGGCTATACCCATAACCCCAAAATGTTAGGAAGTGCATTCAAAGGATTAATTGGTATACAAAACAAGAGTGATGACAAGGAGTCTCCCTGAAATATTCCTCACTGGATCTTAATATTAGGAATGTGTACTGTAATGGAATGTGATTTGCCACATTTTCAGTTAATTTGATTTACTCAAACAATTTAGAATTTACATTTTGTACATTTCAAAGCTACTTATTATCCAGAAATGTGGACATGGTCAAAGACTTTCTTATAATCAAGCAATGCTGTGCTGAGATTTCTACTTATTTATTTATTTATTTTACAATTCTTATATACCGCACTATTTGCAATCAGCGTGGTTTACATGTAACAAAAAACATCCGACAAAATGCATCTGTCTGGTCATACTTTTCTTAGCACTAACCATGGTATCTTTGTTTAGCAATGTGGGCCTTTGGCTCCATATACTCTCCTTTTGTTACCTTTCTGTTCTACTACCATGATATTATTGGAATCAATATGGTCCTCGTATATTCCGTCGGCATCTATTGTAGTAAATAGCTTGTAGATTGGAGACAGACAAGCTATTGGTCTGTAATTTTTGGAAATGTTAATTGAGTCTCCCTTTGGGAAAAGAAGTGCTGTTCCTGTTATTAGCCATTGTGGTGTTTCTCCTCGGTATGTGTTCTTTCATGGATTCTTAGGCTAGCTTTATTAACATACTTTTTACCACATAAAGAAGATGTAAATGATTTCTCTCTAACGTGTACTTTTTCATGACTTTCTACACTACCTTTTCGAGTGAAACGTTTGTCACATTGAGAACATTTGAATGGTTTTTCTCCAGTGTGTATTCTTTCATGCATTACTAGACTTCCCTTTTGATTGAAGCTTTTATTGCATTCAGAACATTTAAATGGTTTCTCTCCAGTGTGTATTCTTTCATGCATTTCTAGAGTACATTTTTGATTAAAGCTTTTATTACATTCAGAACATTTAAATGGTTTTTCTCCAGTGTGTATTCTTTCATGGATTCTTAGGCTAATTTTATGAACAAAACTTTTATCACACTGAGAACATGTAAATACTTTTTCTCCAGTGTGTATTCTTTCATGCATTTTTAGAGTTCCCTTTTGATTGAAGCTTTTATTGCATTCAGAACATTGAAATGGTTTCTCTCCAGTGTGTATTCTATCATGAACTCTTAGGCTAGCTTTACGAGCAAAGCTTTTACCACAATGAGAACATTTATTTGGTTTCTCTCCAGTGTGTATTCTTTCATGCATTTCTAGATTATCTTTTTGATTAAAGCTTTTATTGCATTCAGAACATTTAAATAGTTTCTCTCCAGTATGTATTCTTTCATGCCTTTTTAGATGACCTTTATGATTAAAGCTGTTATTGCATTCAAAACATTTAAATGGTTTCTCTCCAGTGTGTATTCTTTCATGCATTTCTAGATGACCTTTTTGATTAAAGCTTTTATTACATTCAGAACATTTAAATGGTTTCTCTCCAGTGTGTATTCTTTCATGCATTTCTAGATTACGTTTTTGATTGAAGCTTTTATTGCATTCAGAACATTTAAATGGTTTCTCTCCAGTGTGTATTCTTTCATGCATTTTTAGAGTTCCCTTTTGATTGAAGCTTTTATCACATTCAGAACATTTAAATGGCTTAACTCCACTGTGAATTATTTCGTGTCTTCTTTGACCTGATTTTGATTTAAAACATTTACCACATTCAGAACATTTAAATTCTTTGTCTCCAGTTTGTTTTCTTCTGTGAATTCGTAGGCTATCTTTTTGACTGAAGCTTTCATCACACACCAGGAATTCAAATTGTTTTTGGTTTTTGAGAACTTTCTGATAACCTGTAAGCTGTGACCTCTGTGTAAATAATGTTTCATATTCAGGACACTTGCCTGGTTGGTCTTGTCTATGAAATTGTTCTGCGGTCATGTTTGACGTTCTGGTAAACCTTTCCTCACATGCGGTACAATTAAATGGTCTTACTCCTTCATTAAGTCTCTGACTTTGTTGAAAATTTGGGCAGTGGTTGGAATTTGCCTCTTGTTCAGTATATGAGCTAGTTCTCTCTCTTTCTTCCGCTCTGGGTGGTGGTGTTCTACCAATATGTCTAACACAGTCAGTTGAAGCTTCTGGACTGATGATGAAGGTGTCTCTCTGTTTCCATTTCTCATTCTGTTGTCCATCAAACATTCTCATTCCCTTACAGTTACTCCTGAACCCATCACCTATTGGATATAAATGAAAGTAAGACCACTAATTTTACAGCTATGGAGAATGACAGACATAGGGAATTATCGCCACAGAATTCTCTAAAGACATTTGCTTGGCTATGAAGTCATATTATAAACAGGAGGAGATATTAGTTGTAGACTAATACAAGTTGGTAATAGCACATAAATGGAGAAGAATAGCCCATCCCAATCTCATCCTACTACTTCTGTGCATCTCCTCCTCACCTCCCAAATCTCTAGTGATTCCCTTTTTTCAGATTTCAGTCACTAACCAAAAACTCTGCAACTCCCCGCTGGAAACCTGGGATTCATTCTGAACCTAGTCACTGAACCTCAGACCTGCCAACTAAAGTCAGCTGCCATGCATGAAGAACTAACTCTACTAAGGAAAGACCTAGCTGCCATGCATATAGAAGTATCTCTACTGAGGGAGGAACTGGCTGCAATGAAGCGCACCTCTCCTAGGATACAAACTGAACAAACTCCACCACCGCTCCCACAAAGAACCAAACGCCCCAGGAACAAATGGATCACAGTGGGTTCTGGTAGATTGCGACCTGTAACACAAAGACATCCTATACATCAAGAGATATCCCTGCACAATGCCTTCTCTGCCTTGGCTAATGAGGATGCCCAATTCAAAGAACCTGAAGGGCCTTTAAATGAGTCAGACAATGCCCAATCCCCTGCTAAAGCACTAAATATGAAGAAAACCTCACCAAACAGAAAACTACTACTAATTGGAGATTCCATCATCAGAGGCACCAACTTGGGAACACAGTTCAAAGGAGAGAAGATAGTCATGTGCCTACCAGGCTCTTCAGCCAGCAGGAATACAAACCAAGTTGTTGAATTACTTAGTGCAAAAAGTGAACATTCCAAACTTGATGTTATTATCCACCTAGGCACAAACGACTTGGCTAGGAACAGTGCCTCTACAGCCCAAAAGGACTTCCAATCTCTGGGGGAGAAACTCAAGCACGTTGTTAACACTGTTGCATTCTCAGAGGTTCTACCTGTTCTTGGTAAGGGGACAAAAAGATTGCATCGCATTAACAGCTTTAATACATGGCTCCAGACCTGGTGCAGAAAAGAAGGATTCAGATTTATTGGCAACTGGGACAACAGATGGATCAACAAGAGACTATACTGTTCTGATGGACTACATCTCTCTTCCACAGGGAAAAGAATCCTAAGTGAAAAATTCAGGCAGTATGTGGACATGCATTTAAACTAGGAAAAGGGGGTGACGGATGTGGAAGGTCAACATCTGCATGCCACCCCCAACAAAAGCAGAATAACATCAGAAACAGCCACACTTTTAAACCACACATCAAAAACATGTGGGAGGAAGTGGGCAGAACAAAATCAATGCAAAATACACACAAGCCAGGAAAGTGCTGGAAAGCAATGAGCACAAATGCTCGAAGCCTAGCCAACAAAATTCCAGACCTGGAAGCCCTAACAGTGGAAACAGACTTGGACATTGTGGCCATTACAGAAACATGGTTTAATGAATCACATGATTGGGATATAGCCATAGCTGGCTATAATCTATTCAGGAGGGACCGAGAAAATGGAAAAGGAGGAGGAGTAGCCTTGTATGTCAAAAGCAATATTAAAGCTACTGAAATGCAGGGGACATGGGGAAAAGAAGAAGCGCTCTGGATTGCGTTGGAGAGAGGAGATGGCACTGTCATCCATATTGCTGTAGTCTATAGACCTCCAACTCAAATTGAAGAGAGAGACAATGAATTGATTAGAGATATTGCCAAGATAGCATCAAAGGGGGAAGCAATCATATTGGGTGACTTTAATCTACCTGATGTGGATTGGATTACTCCTTCTGCACATCTGGAAAGAAGCAAAATAATTGTGGATGCTCTCCAAGATGCATTATTTAGACAAATGGTGATGGAACCAACCAGGGAAAGCTCAATGCTGGATGTAGTGCTCACCAACGGTGATAGTGTGTCAAATGTCTGCGTGAGTGCCCCTGTGAGCAACAGCGACCATCACACGGTGTGGTTTGAAATAAAAGCCATGGCACAGGCCAATCATAGCAAGCTCAGAGTCCTAAACTTCAAATACACTAACTTCAATCAAATGGCAGAGTATGTAAAGGAGGAGATGACGGGGTGGGAAGAGATAAAGGAAGTGGAATTGCAATGGGCTAAACTAAAGGAGGCATTGAAAGGAGCAACAGATAAATATGTAAGAAAAGTAAATAAAAGCAAGAGGAGAAGGAAACCTATTTGGTTTTCCAAAGAGGTGGCTGCTCATATAAAGGCAAAAAACACAACTTTTGCAAAATTCAAAAGCTTGCAGACAGAAGAACACAGAAATGAATACAGGATCAAACTCAAAGAGACAAAACGAGAAATAAGGATAGCAAAATCCAAGGCAGAGGAAAAGATGGCTAAAGATGTTAAGGGTGGCAACAAAAATTTCTTCAGGTATATTCGGGAAAGGAAAAAGATCAGAGTTGGAATTGCAGGACTCAGAAGTGCTGGGAAAGGACTCGTGGAAAGTGACACTGAAAAAGCAAAATTGCTAAACAATTACTTCTGCTCTGTGTTTACTAAAGAAGATCCTGGGGATGGACCAGCTGTGATTCCCAAATATAAAAATGGGAATGAAGTAGATACCACACCATTCACAGCAGAAGAGGTGTTAGAACAACTTGCTAAACTGAAAGTGGACAAAGCCATGGGACCGGATGGGATACATCCCAGGATACTGAAAGAGCTCAGAGAGGTTCTTGCAGGACCGTTAAAGGATGTCTTCAACAGATCCTTGGAAACAGGAGAGGTTCCTCAGGACTGGAGAATGGCTGATGTCGTACCTCTACACAAAAGTGGTGACAGGGAAGAAGTGTCAAACTACAGACCCGTGAGCCTTACCTCGGTGGCAGGAAAAGTAATGGAGGCGCTCCTGAAAGAGCGAATAGTGAACTTTCTGAAAACCAACAGCTTGCAAGACCCGAGGCAACATGGTTTTACCGAAGGACGATCTTGCCAGACAAATCTGATCGAGTTCTTTGACTGCGTGACGAGGGAACTAGATCAGGGGCATGCAATGGATGTCATCTACCTGGATTTCAGCAAAGCCTTTGATACTGTTCCTCATAGGAGGCTTATCAACAAACTCAGTAGCTTGGGGATGGGTCCCAAGATGGTAAACTGGATTAGAAATTGGCTGACTGACAGACGACAGAAGGTGATTGTACATGGAGCTCACTCGGATGAGAAGAAGGTGATTAGCGGGGTGCCCCAGGGTTCGGTCCTGGGCCCGGCACTGTTCAATGTATTTGTGAGTGATATTGCTGAAGGACTGAATGGAAAAGTCTGTCTTTTTGCAGACGACACAAAAATTTGCAATAGAGTGGACTCCCCTGAGGGAGTGGTTAACATGAAGAAAGATCTACAAAAGCTGGAAGACTGGTCTAAAGCTTGGCAACTACGATTTAATGCAAAAAAGTGCAGTGTCATGCACTTGGGTAGCAGAAATCCAAGAGAAATGTACAAGATAGGGGGAGAAAGGTTGGTATGCACAGTTCAGGAAAAAGACCTTGGTGTGATTATCTCTGCTGATCTCAAGGTGGCAAAACAGTGCGACAAGGCGGTGGCAAAAGCCAGGAGGATGTTGGGCTGCATACAAAGAGGGATTACCAGCAGAAAAGAAGAGGTACTTATGCCACTGTATAGGTCACTGGTGAGGCCTCACTTGGAATACTGCGTTCAGTTTTGGAGACCATATCTTGCAAAGGATGTAAAAAGACTGGAGACTGTTCAGAGGAAGGCGACCAAAATGATTTGGAGCCTGTGTCAGAAGCCTTATGAGAAGAGACTTGAAGACCTAAATATGTATACCTTGGAGGAAAGGAGGCACAGGGGAGATATGATTCAGACCTTTAAATACTTAAAGAGAAATGATGAACAAACAAACCTCTTCCAAAGACGGGGAACCTGTAAAACTAGAGGGCATAACATGAAACTGCAAGGGGGTAAATTGAAAGGCAATGTCAGGAAATATTTTTTCACTGAAAGGGTGGTGGATGCTTGGAATGCCCTCCCGATGGAAGTGGTAGGGGCGAACACGGTGACGGAATTCAAAAAGGCATGGGACAAACACAGAGGATCCCTTTACAGAAATAGGAAAAAAAACAAAATAAACGGTACCATCTAACTTCCGAACCATATAACGTCTTAGGGGTGTCCTATATGGAGTGGTGGGTTTACCCCTGAACAAGGATATGGAGAGGGGTGGCCTGCGCGGAGCGACAGGTGCACCTACTCTTGCCATCTCGCTGGGCAGACTGGATGGACCATGCTGGTCTTTATCTGCCGTCAACTACTATGTTACTATGTTAAGAATACTGAATTCCAATTATTAAGAAATAAAAATGTAACTGAAAATCACTAGTCGCATTCGCCCTCTATGTGCAAATTTAGAAGTACTCCACTGCACACAGCAAGGATTTTAATGTAAAAGAATTCTTGGCTCACCCCTCTTGATATCAGCATCCTCCTCTCCTCCTTCCAAGTGGTCCCAGAGACAAAGCTCTTCCATTTTCACCTTCTCTGCTGTGGGATCAGTACCGTAACCTCCTCTGTCTGTAAGAAAAATGGAAAAATAACAGGGAAGCTTAAATTTAAGAAGAGCAACACTTGGATAAAAGTGAGATGATGGGAATCCTGTGAGTTCTGACAATTTAAGTATCCTGGTTGAAGTGAATAAGGACCCTCTGAGCTATGAGCAGGAATCAAGATAGGGGGATACAAACAGGTCTCCATAATCCCGTGATAATGGAAACTGCTGACCTTTACTCCACAATCCCACCTCCTTCTAACCTCTTGCTACTAATGTGTGTCCTTCCTCCCTTCTGCTATCAGTGTGTAGATACACAACCTCCTCGCTCCTGATATGAATATTGGGGATCACTCTGCTTTTCGCACTTCTACTGGGGCCCATCTGCCTCCCTCCCTTTTCTTGGTTCTCTCTTCAGTTCCTCCCTGCCTCCCTCCCCCTCTCTTCATCCTTCTGATTCCAATTTATCCACCCTTCCTCCTTCTTGCTGCTGATCCCAATAAGAGTCATCTTTCCTCCCTCTCCTCCAGTTTCTACCAGTAAGACCACCCTGCTGTTTCTCACTATTTGCCAACACTGTCTGGATCACAGAAAACAAAATCCACAAGCTGTTGGGAGGGACTAAGCTTTAACATCTTGAAGCAACACCAAGAGATCAGAAACAGTAAGAGAAACAAGGAAGAATATAAAAATTGATAAAGAATGAGAAACAGTAGTAGTGTTGAAAGAAAATAAAGAGATGGGACATAGAGACATTGGGAAATTGGTGAGGGAGAATGAGGGAAAGAGACAAGGAATGAAATCCATAGAAAGATAGACCTGAAAATAAAATTAGAAAATAGAAATAAAGTTCTGAAGTCAGGGATTGTGATTTTACCACCCCACTCTCTGTTTGCCTGGTCCACAGGAGGCATCTCTTGCAATAAATGTTTCAATCAGCTCATCATTAGTTTTATTCAAAACTACATCACCTGTTTCGTGTAGTTCCTCACATCTGCTTATGGTCGAGAGGTTTCCTCTTTCTTCGTATCTCTGGGGCTCAATTCTGAATCCGTCTTGCTCAAATCGGAACAAAATGTCAGGTTTGACACTGGGGGAGCCTGGTATGGGAAAATACAGTACAATATGTTTAGAAAGGTTATCTCAGAGTCTTTCTTATCAGTGCAAGTGAGCTGTTTTTATAGACACCGCCACCAGTCTCCTTTTTAACGCGGAGCCCTTCAATGCTGTCTGATTTTCCCCAGGAAAAAGTTGATTTTTTGGTGCCTGAGTTTTTCATCTTGACTCCAGTCTTGCACCGGTATTCTTCCCACCTACCATCCTCGGTGCCTCGACGTTGAGTTCAATCCATTTTTATAGTCTTCATTCTTTGTTATCTGCTGGCGCTTTTGCACCTTTTTTCCCTGCTGGCAGCAGAGAGATTCTTCGACTCGCAGAGGTACTTTTTTCTCCCATGGCTACCCGTGGCTTTAAGAAGTGTGATCGGTGTTCTAAAATAAGGTCCTTAACCGACACACATGACTGCTGCCTCCGTTGCCTTGGGCTGGACCACGAGCCGGCGGCCTGTGGTCTCTGCAAAAGGATGTCTAGCCATGCCCTGAAGAGCTGCCAGCAGCAGCACAATAAAGCAAATCGTAAATCTACCCTGAATGATTCTTTTGTCTAGCAAGAAGATTTTCTATGGTGGAACAATCCCCTATGTGTTCTCTGGGGATTACACTTGACTACTTGTCACCTTTCAGGTAAGGAACACTTTAAACTTTCATGGTGAATAGGGCCCTGAAGGTCATGATTACTTCTCATTCCCTTCCACTGACGTGGATGCAAGATCAGCCAGTGAATGGCTCAGGCGTCCATCAGATCTCCATCAGTAGAGGATATACCAGCATGTCTGTTAAAAGACTGCTGCTCTTCCTTTCCTCCAGCGCTTTTAGATTTAGGTAAGCTAGAATTAGCTCAGGGGGCAGTCCCTAGCACTATATGATTTAGTAAGGTCAGGAAGCTCATCCTTCCAAAAAGGGGCAACAGTCCCCTTCCTACTGAAGCTCCCCTTCTTGCTCAATACATATCTGCATGATCCAGTTTGGCTGAGCATGGCTCCATGGGTCTCCTCCAATTCACTGCAGTTTCCACTGCCGGAGAGCTAAACTGTTCCTACCTGGAAGACTGTGGCCCAGTCCTGAGAGGAGCTGCCAATCTCTGCTCCATCAGAATGTATAATTTGCACAAAATTGACACAATTGGCTTCCTGGAGATCCTGCTGCTCATGTTGGTACTCTCTAGAGGGACCTTCCTCTGTGAGTGTCTTGCCTGCTACCCGAGCCTGCACTGGTGGCTTGACTACTCCCCTGCCCTGCACCTTTCTGTAAATTGCATTATATACTGTTGTTTGCAATGAAAAGACCGACCTCCTTTGCTTCCACATTATGTCATCATGGCTAAATCAAACTTCAGCATGCTCGTTAGTAATGTTCCCCTCCTGCAAAAATGGAGACGTCCCCCCACAACCCTCCAGCTCTTTCAACCATCTCAACCCTGTAGTACTCCAGGATAACAGGTTTTGCAGGCTTGATCCAACCTCCAGGTGTCCCACCTTCATCAGATGCCCCCTATATCTCCACAGGGAGCCTACTCCAGCCAAAGTAGAGAAACAGACAGTGGGAGGGAGAGAGGGGATGACTGTCTCTGATGTCACCAGAGCTGAATTCCTACATGGTGCCAGCTGACTTACTAAAGACGACCAGGAGGAATTTTATACTTACTTGTTACAGAAGAGTGAATCTGTTCAGTTATCTCTGATTCAGGATGATCCATGAAGTGGAAATCTTCTTCTTGTTTAACACTCAGTGCGAACACAGTTGTTACAACTGGAAGGTCTGTGATGAGAAAACCAAAATATCTAGAAGGATTCACAAGGAAGGATGTGATAATATTAAATTAGGAAATGGATTTTAAGCAGAGACATAACCGCAGAATGAGTGAGTGTCATCCGAGGGGGGGGGGGGGAGGTTGCCTGTTTGCCTTCCCACAACTTAACTGATGCCTTCTAGCCACACCCCTGATTATTCGCCTCTGATATTTGAAATGAATGCAACATCTCCTCTGAAGTGAAACTGCAAAGTCCTTTGATTCCAAACCATTTACTTACTCATCGTAGGCTCAGTCGTGTTTTCTTTTCCATTCCATCCACTCTGTTGAGTGAAATATTTCTCATCTTCTTTTTTAATCCTGAATATTACATCAGGATTAAGAATTGAATAGCCTGTCAATGAGAAATATGAAAATTGAATTGAAATGCTCTTTGTAGCACCCCTGAGGAGGTTTCATCTGTTTCCTGTTCTGAAAGAGCGGTGTGAGCGTGTGTGTATATGCATGTTATATATCATTGAGCATGTGTATATGTGTGTTATATATCTTTGGGTGTGTGTATATGTGTGTTGAGTGGAGAAGTGTGTATATGTGTGTTATATATCTTTGGGCATGTGTATATATGTGTGTTATATATCTTTGGGCATGTGTAAATATGTGTGTTATATATCTTTGAGTGTGTGTATATATGTGTGTTATATATCTTTGGGCTTGTGTATATATGTGTGTTATATATCTTTGAGTGTGTGTATATATGTGTGTTATATATCTTTGGGTGTGTGTGTATGTCTGTTATATATCTTTGAGTGTGTTTATGTATGTGTGTTATTTATCTTTGAGTGTGTGTGTATGTGTGTTATATATTTATTTATTTAAATTCTCTTATATACCACGCTATTCTGCATCAGTGCAGTTTACATTGAACAAACTGAAATTACATTGAACAGGGCATTATAACTTGGAGATAACTATTTTACAGGGAACATGGGCTATGGAGGTTTAAGTGGCTTGCCCAAGACCACAAGGAGCACCTGTGGGACTAGAAACCCCAGTCCTTCTTGCCCAAGGTTGCTGTCCTCTAGTGGGATTTGAACCCCCAACCTTCCGGCCTGAAGTACCTTGCCCCAACCACTAGGCCACTCCTCCACTCCTATATATCTTTGAGCGTGTGTATATATGCGTGTTATATATCTTTGGGTGTGTGTATATGTGTGTTATATATCTTTGAGTGTGTGTATATATGTGTGTTATATATCTTTGGGCGTGTGTGTATGTCTGTTATATATCTTTGAGTGTGTGTATGTATGTGTGTTATTTATCTTTGAGCGTGTGTGTATGTGTGTTATATATCTTTGAGCGTGTGTATATATGCGTGTTATGTATCTTTGGGTGTGTGTATATGTGTGTTATATATCTTTGAGCGTGTGTATATATGTGTGTTATATATCTTTGGGCGTGTGTGTATATGTGTGTTATTTATCTTTGAGCGTGTGTGTATGTCTGTTATATATCTTTGGGGGGGTGTATATGTGTGTTATATATCTTTGTGCGTGTGTATATATGCGTGTTATATATCTTTGGGCGTGTGTGTATATGTGTGTTATATATCTTTGGGCATGTGTATATATGTTGTGATGCAGCGGACCCTCTTGCAGAAGGAAAAAAAGTTTTAAATTTAGAAAAAAACAAGTTTCAGATGCAATATCCTGAAGGTCCACATAGAGGGAGCAGGAGAGCCAGCATAGATTCAGAAGAACCACGCCTCTATGGGCAGGACTTAGGCCCAGTCAGTTCCGATTTAAGGAGAGGCAGTCCTGAATCAAGCAGAGCAGTTGAAGTGGGAGCAGTCAAGGAAAGACAAGCCCAGAGAGCAGTCAAGGAAGGGGCAGTCAAGGAAAGGCAAGCCCAGAGAGCACTCAAGGAAAGAGATGTTCCAACATCCAGCTTGAGAGAGAGCCCTATCCAGGGAGAAGGGCTAAGACACAGCCTGAGAGAAAGCCATGCGAGGAATGACGTGGAGGAAAGGCCTCCAGTGAAAAGATATCCAGGAGAAAGATATCCAGCTGGAAAAGATATCCAAGGAGAGAAAGGTACTCAGAGGGATATCTATAGAAGTAACCAGAGAGAAAGGTGGAGAACTCAGAGGCCTGGTGAACAGGGAGAAGCTGAAAGGGCGCGGCCACCAGACAACAGCCACAGGAGTGGAAGCAAAGGCCAATGGCAACAGCTGCAGCCTTGCCTCAGAGGGGTTTCTCCACACACTAAGGAAAGAGAGACACTGTGGGAATACTTGGGCCAGCAAGAGTTGGAGGATAACCAGACTAGGCCTCAAGCCTTCCCTGGAAAAGACAGAAGAAAGCTCAAAGGTAAAGCAGCCATTTCTTGTGATTGTTTGCTTAGGCCTAGCACAGAAGAAAGCCAGAGGAAAGAAGTTTATCTGTATAACAATGATACTTATAAGCAGAGATTAACAGATAATTTCCCTAAGAAGAAAACTGCCAGTATTAAATGTTGTGACAAGAGTGCTTTTAAAACAATAGCGGATGAACAGCCATTGTTCTATCCTGTAGCCAGAAGCCGACACCCTAAGCTAACAAACAAACACTGGAAAACTGTATGGCATGTTTTTAAAAAGCCAGAACTCAGCCCTACCGAAGCTTCAGACTCAGAGCTATCTGATATGGAATGGATGCCAGTGGAATCTGGGGGTGAGGAGGCTGAGGAACCAATGGAATGTACATATTGTACAGCAGTGAAGCTATAGCCTGTTTGGGAGTTCAATGAATGCATAAAGTGAATGCAGGATTCATCTTACTTTAAGTTACTGTGAAGTTAACAGTTGTTACTTTGACCGTTTTTGTATGCGTTGAACCTGATGTAAAGACTGATACAATCCTGTGGCTTTCCAAAGCCGTATGTTTTGAACCATTTTTGCGTAAAGGAGAAATAAAGCCTTTTTCTTTTTCCCTCCACTTTGATGTGAAGTTACTCTTTTGGGAAGTTGGTAACGAGGTCGGCACAAAGGACCGCTACTTTTGACCCTCGCACAAGGCCAACCCCAATACCCCTAATCTTGTGCGCTCCCCAGCTCTTCGGTGGAAACACTACGCCGCCACCAGAGGGGGCTGCGGGGGACAATGTGTGTCAAAGAAATACACACACGCACCAAAAGATATATACACACACGCTCAAAGATATATAACACACATATACACCCCCCCAAAGAGATATATCAGACATACACACAAGCTCAAAGATAAATAACACACATATACACACGCCCAAAGATATATAACACACATATACTGTGATAAGGAAGCTTATCATAGCTCAGGTAGGAGCTATAGAAAAGATGATGTGACTCTGAACAAGCAACCTGTCAGTTCTGGTAGAAGTGAGAAAACAGAGTTTTCACATAAAAGACTACCAGTCCCAGAATGCACCAGGTTTCCAGCAGCCATGAGAGGGGCTGAAGTGAGAAAATGTGTGTGCAATCAAGAGAGCTATGAGGTAATCCCTAAGCACTCATCTCAAAGGGCAGGGCCTGATTCAAGACAGCTGCGCTGTGTTAGGGAGCAGCACACATTAGAACAGGATAAGAATAGAGATCATTCTTCAGATAACAGCTTCAGGGAGAGCTACAAGAACAGCTTCAGAAAGAGATACAGAGACAGCAACGGCTACAAGCTCAAGCACCAGTATCACCTGGAGAAACAGAAGCCAAGCCAAGCAGATAGAGAGAGAAGGAAACTCTCTGGAAGGAAGAGAAGAAAGCCCATTGGAAGGTCTGGGAGATTCCAAGGCAGTACCCATACTGGGAGGTATTCCAAATGCCAGCAGAGTCCATTGGACTGGATTCAGCCAGAGGAATGGATTGGCAGAGATAGGAATCACCAGTGGCTACCTGGAAGAGAGAAGACTGCATGTGGAAGGGACTTTCAGACCAAGGCCAGAAGGTATGTGAGAGGAGATCCAGTGTCCAGGGATCAAGATTGGAAGGCTGGACATCAGAATTGGATTACATATTGGCCAGGCTTTACAGAGAGGAATTATGATGGCAGGAGAGGCTCAGGTATGAACACTGATCCAGACCCTATCTATAATAGAGAATGGCAGCAAGGGAATAAGCATTCTCATGATAGTGCCTTAATGAAAGACTCATCTGTGCCAATGTATGATATTGACCCTATGATTGTTGATGAAGGGGGAGATACAGCAGATGAAACTATTTATATGGACTGTTCTCTATCTAAATGCTATTGCTAGTTTTCCGTGAGCAAACACATCAGCCATCACAAAGAAACCTAACTTTGTTCTTTATTTCCACTGCAAACAGCTCTTAAAGCAGGATTTGGGCTCACACAGTAGCAGCCAGCCAGCTAAAGGCTTTCAGCTGGTCCATTGATAGTAATTAGGGCTGCACCTGATTGTGTGTGTGAGCAAGGGAGAATCACTGCTGAGATCGGCGTGGAAAATAAGCAGAAGTTAACCTAACCAGCAAAGTTTATTCTTTACTTTGTGCCTTTGTATTTGGTAATTACTTGCTAAGAAAACATTAGCTAATTGCCTGACAAGCTGAAGGTTGTTTTCTGGTTTACTTTGTGACTTTTTGTTATCCATTTTAAACACTGCAAGCAAGTAACCTCATTTATAGTGCTATCAAGCATACATGTGCTGGGTGAATTAAACCCCATCAATAAAAGAAGTATTTTATTGATCTTACCACTTGGTTTCACAACTCAAATTATTGTCATCAGCTGTGTTTGGGAGTGAATGAACTACAATACCCACAATACCTTGCAAGAATCATATGAATATATGCATCGTCAAGATTGTGTAAGTTCTCACCCTAGGCAGCCGTCTGACAATACACACGCCCAAAGATATATAACACACATATATACACGCTCAAAGTTATAACACACATATATACACACCCAAAGATATATAACATACATACACACACGCTCAAAGATATATAACACACATATACACACATGCCCAAAGATATATAACACACATATATACACGCTCAAAGATATAACACACATATATACACACGCCCAAAGATATATAAGACACATATATACACGCCCAAAGATATATAACACACATATATACACACGCCCAAAATATCTTTGGGCATGTGTATATATGTGTGTTATATATCTTTGGGCGTGTGTATATGTGTGTTATATATCTTTGGGCGTGTGTATATATATGTGTTATATATCTTTGCGCGTGTGTATATATGTGTGTTATATCTTTGAGCGTGTATATATGTGTATTATATATCTTTGGGCGTGTATATATATGTGTGTTATATCTTTGAGCGTGTATATATGTGTGTTATATATCTTTGGGCATGTGTGTATATGTGTGTTATATATCTTTGAGCGTGTGTGTATGTATGTTATATATCTTTGGGTGTGTGTATATGTGTGTTATATATCTTTGAGCGTGTGTGTATATAACACACATATATATACACGCCCAAAGATATATCTTTGAGCGTGTATATATGTGTATTATATATCTTTGGGCGTGTATATATATGTGTGTTATATATCTTTGCGCGTGTGTATATATATGTGTTATATATCTTTGCGCGTGTGTATATATGTGTGTTATATCTTTGAGCGTGTATATATGTGTATTATATAACACACATATATACACACGCGCAACCCAAAGATATTTTGGGCGTGTGTATATATGTGTGTTATATATCTTTGGGCGTGTATATATGTGTCTTATATATCTTTGGGCGTGTGTATATATGTGTGTTATATATCTTTGGGTGTGTGTATATGTGTGTTATTTATCTTTGAGCGTGTGTAAATTTATCTTTGGGTGCGTGTGTGTATTTCTTTGACAAAGAAGTTGAAACCTGCCACGTGATTAATATTAAACCTTGGAGGTTTCCTGGAACAGTCATTTCTATTCATGCCCCTCCTAGGTCTTCTCTTTAACATGCTGGGCAGTAGAGTTATCTAGTGCAGCGCTAACATATCCTACCATTACACAGAAGCTGTGGCTCTCAGCAAGGAATCAGAGAGGTAGATCCTCCCTCCTGGTTTCCAGACTCCTGGGGTCTTGTTAAAGGTTTACATTTTATCTTACAGCACTGAGTAGCATCTTTTGCAGATGCTGCAGCAGTGGAGTCGAGCACTAGGTTCTTAGAGAGTCACAGCAGCCCCTGATGCATATGGGATGGCATCAAAAGCCAGGCTCTGAATTTTAGGTGCTTCTGCAACCTGGTAACTGCAGTGATAAAATGGCAGCGCCCATTCCATATTGTGCCTACACGATAGATAATCAGAAAGCAGATTTACCTCGTGCTATCAGAATGCAATGAATCTCCTCGACGACCTTCTTGTACAGCTCCATTTGCCATTTTCCCAAAACGTCCCACTCCCTTTCTGAGAAATAAGCAGCGACGTCACTGAATATGACTGATGCCTGGAACAGCAAACCGGACGACACCCCATTATCACATGTGTTATATGATCTCTGTCAGTGAGGTCAGCTCACTAGTACATTATAACATGAAGCTGTTCCCTAAATACCCCGTATTCTGTAGAGATTGCCTGGTCCCCAGAGAAACAATGGAAGTCTCATATGCTGGCTGACTGAGCAATTGGAAGGAAGAAGTGGGATGAGCCCATGTGGGTTGGAAGGGGGAGGCAGCAACTATTGAACAGGTGGGAAGGGGAGAGACTGGTGGGTTGGAGCCTGAAGTAAGGAAAGTAGAAAGCACTGACTTTGGACCTGGGGAGAGGAGAAAAGAGAGAGAGAATATGAAAGAGTGTGAGTATGTGTAAGCAGGGTAGGCCCAAGTCCATCTGCCACCATTGGCAGACTTTCAACATCCGCCATCCCCGGACGGCTCATGGTTTCCCCACTGCTCCCCCTCCATAGTGCCACATTATCTCTCTCCATCCTTCCCCAGCAGTGTCCCCAGAACGCTGCAGGATGGTGCCTTTTCCCCTCACTTGATCCACCCTGTCAAACCTTCAGGGATACAACCGTTCGTTTCTTGCTTTATGACTAGTCAATGCTCAAAAAGAAAATGAAGAGGTTGCACTCGCACTGAAGCACACTGGAGGCCCCTGCCAGTCCCACCAGCAGCAAGGAGGTACCAGCAAAGAGCATCACACTTTTCTGGTCACATTAATGCACGTTCCTTATCGTTCCTCCAGTTCAGTCCTCTACCTCTGGGTTGTCAATTTCCTCCTGCAGCTAGGAGACTGGTATGTCAGAATGATGACATCACTGGATATAGCCTGCTGCACTCCCACTTGCATCCCAGTGTAACCAGTCTCCTTGCAGCAGGAGGTCTTGACGAGCCTTAGGGAGAGGCTCTCTGGAGGAATGGATAAGGAGCAGGGTGTTTTTTTAGGTTTTTAGGATAGTAGTGGGTTGGAGTCAGTGCCAGGCGCTGTTTCTTTAAAAAAAAAAAAAAAAGAGTCAAACAGGAAGAAAGACTTCTTGATCCCTGCCTGTTCCGGTGCCGGGGTTTTCTTCCTGGGGGGGTTCTGGCTCAGGACTTCGTGTTCCCCCCCGCCACCCCCCCCCCCCCCCCGCTTGGCCCAGAAGTCTCACCTCCCTGACTTTACGGGGGTGAGCTCTTCTTGGCCCGGGATTCCCGACGCTGTTGGCAGCGCTTTGTGGAGTGGCAGACCGGACCGGTAAGTGCTTCACCGGCGTCCAGCTGCTCTTCTCGTCCAGGCCGCGCTGCTTCAGGTGTGCAGGGACGCCGCGGTGCTTTTGGCGCCCTTTTTCCTTCGCGGCTTGCATTCGCGGCAGCCATTTTCTGAGCCGCGATGCAGCCGCGTGGCAGCTAATCGTCTCCCGTTTTTTTTCGGGTCGGGGCACTGCTGCAGTTTTTTTTCTTTGATTTTTCTTTGCTTTCTTTGTTTTCCGTTTTGGTTTTTTGCTTTGATTTATTTCTGGTGGGCCTTTTTACTTTCGCTGTCCCTTCAGTCAGCCCTGTGTGTTCGAGGGTGGGGGGCTGTGGGGCCTTCCTTTTCTTTGGGTTCTAGTTCATTGAAAAACAATATAAAAGGTTAAGAAACAGGACAGAGTCGCACTTCCATCAGATACATATATCAAGTAGCATACGGCCCTGCCACAGCCTACCCAGTCTCGGGGCACACGCTGGCATAAGCCCCTGGGGACGTTTGAATTTCATCCTTATGGCTACCCGGCCTCAGTGCCTCGTATGTGGCACTAGGAGAGGCACAGTCGCTGACACCGGAGTGTGCAGGGGCTGTGCGGCTCTGTCTTCAGAGGTGGAACTTCAGATGGAAGCCCATGAGTCTCCGGAGGCGCAGGGTGCACCAGTGGGGGCGAGCGCTGCTTCCCCGCAGAGCTTGGCACAAGAGCCCGGTCTGGAGGCGCTGCCGGGGCCCTCCGGTGAACCCTTGCCCCCTCAGACGTCCGGTCTCAGTGGCTTCAGCCCTGAGTTTGTCCTCCTTATGCATCAGGCTTTTTGCCTGCGGCAGCAGGGAAAAAGGCCGCGCTCAGCATCTCCAGTGTCCCAGCCTCCGCAGTTACTGGCGGAAGGCGTGATGGGCGCGGATTCGCCGGCACTGAAGCGAGCGAGGCTTGCAGACCCGGTGGAGGGCACCTGGCTGGAAGCTCCGGATCTGGAATTTGATCCTGAAGAGGGATCGCAGGACCTGGAGGAAGGTGAGATCCCGGAGCCCGAGGATCAAGCGAAGATCATTCGGGTGTTCCGCAGAGAGGAGTTGGTTACTTTGATTTCCGAGACTTTGCAGATGTTGCACCTGGCTCGCCGGCGGCGGTGGAGGACGACGTGGAGGATCCTGTCATCCAAGCGGTTCGTCAGACTCAGGTGGTGTTTCCGGTGCACCGGGTGGTCGAGAAAATGATTCAAGATGAATGGGATAAGCCGGAAGCGGGGCTCCGGGGCATTCGAACTTTGAACCGGTTATATCCTTTGGCGGATTCCGCTAAAGACCGCTTCTGGGCTCCGCAAATAGACGCTGTCGTATCGGCTGTTACGAAAAAGACCACCATTCCCGTTGAGGTAAGTGCGGCTTTGAAAGATGCCCAGGACCGTAAAGTTGACGGTCTGCTCAAGCAGGCTTTTGAAGCGGATTCCCTTTCGCTTCAAGCCTCCATCTGCAGAGCCTGGGTAGCCAGGGCGTGTTTGCGCTGGGCCCAACGTCTGCGCCAATCCCCGCACGTTGATCTCGAGGAGGTGAAGGAGCTGGATTGCTTGGAGTCCGGTGCGGCCTACCTTGCAGATGTGCATTACGATTTAATTCGGGCGCTGGCCAACAGCACGGGGTCGGTGGTGGCTGCCCGTTGCTCTTTGTGGCTGTGTAATTGGGCCGCGGACGGCCCTTCTAAATCCCGCCTCAGTAAGCTTCCCTTTAAGGGCGGTTTACTGTTTGGAGAGGATTTGGATAAGTTGGTGAAGGACCTGCGTGAGTCTAAAGCGGGTCGACTGCCCGAGGACAAACCAAAACAGTCCAAGTCTGGCCAGAGCGTACGGGGTCAGTTTCAGGATTTCAAAAGATTTCGTTCGACGCAACCTGGGGCCTTCCAGAGAGGGCGGTTTCCCTCTAGGGGCCAAGGATTTCGGGGGTTTCGGGGAGCGACTAGAGGCTTCTCTTCCATCCCGGCGTCTACTTCCCGTAAGACCCAATGAGGCGAGGCGGGTCCCGGCGGTGGAGCCTCCCATTGGCGGTTGGCTTTGGGAGTTTCTTCCTGCCTGGACCCACATCACCTCAGACCAGTGGGTGTTGGAAATCATTCAACACGGCTACGTGCTGGAGCTGGCCCGGCCCGTGCGGGACTCCTTTGTCATGTCGCCTTGCCGGGGTCCTGTGAAGACGGCGGCAGTTCGCGAAACCTTGGACAGGCTCCTTCGCTTGGGAGCCGTAGTGGAAGTTCCCAAGGCCGATTACGGCATGGGTCGCTACTCCATTTATTTTGTGGTGCCCAAAAAGGGCGGTCAATTGCGACCCATTCTCGATCTGAAGGGGGTGAACCGGTGCTTACGGGTGCCGCACTTTCGGATGGAAACGTTGCGGTCAGTCATCGTAGCCGTGCGCAGCGGGGAATTCTTGACGTCTCTAGACCTGTCAGAGGCATACTTGCACATTCCCATTGGAGACGTTCACCAGCGCTTCCTGCGGTTCGCCCTTCCCTGGGGTCATTACCTGTTTCAGGCCTTGTCGTTCGGCCTGGCGACGGCGCCACGGACATTTACCAAAATTATGGTGGTGGTAGCGGCGGCGTTGCGCAAAGAAGGTATTCTGGTTCACCCTTACCTAGACGATTGGTTGATTTGAGCCAAGTCCGCGGAAGAAAGTCTCCGGGTGACTGACAGGGTGGTGCAGTTATTGCAAGAGCTGGGTTGGGTGGTCAACCCGGCCAAGAGCCGCTTGCAGCCCACTCAGGTCCTCGAATACCTGGGGGTCCGGTTCGATACGTGCAAGGGGCAAGTGTTCCTGCCGCGCAAATGAGCTGAGGGGTTGCGGGCTCTGGTGCGACAGTTTCTGTCGGTGTCGGCGCCATCGGCGTGGGATTATCTCCGGGTGCTGGGCACCATGGCAGCGACGTTGGAGGCGGTGCCTTGGGCCCAGTTTCATATGCGGCCTCTCCAGAGAGCCCTGCTCCGTCGTTGGTCGCATCAGAAACATTCGTTGAGCACGCGTCTCCCTTGCCCGGGCACAGTTCGGCAGTCCCTTCGTTGGTGGCTTCGCCCCTCGTCGCTGGCGGGAGGCTTGCCGCTGGAGCAGCCGGAATGGCTGCCATTGCTGATGGATGCCAGTCTGGTGGGCTGGGGAGCCCACTGCGGGAGTCAGTTTGCGCAGGGGCTTTGGTCTCCCCTGGAGGCCTCGTGGGCGATCAATCGCTTGGAGCTTCGAGCGGTGTTCCAGGCCCTTCAGGCGTTCGAGGGCTTGGTACGCGGTCAGTCTGTGTGAGTTCTTTCCGACATCTCGGCGATGGTAGCGTACATCAACCGCCAGGGTGGCACCGGGAGTGCCGCGATGGAGGCAGAGGCCGACAGGCTTTTCGCGTGGGTAGAGCTTCGCTTGTCCGCGATTTCGGCAGCGCACATTGCCGGCAAAGACAATGTCACTGCGGACTTCCTCAGCAGAGTGCACGTGGATGCAGGGGAGTGGGAGCTGCATCCCGCGATTTTCCGCCAGATCGTCGGGCGCTGGGGGACTCCGGTCATGGATCTCTTGGCGACCTTTCAGTCGGCCAAAGTCGGCCGTTTCTTTAGCAGATGGCGGGAAAGGATGTCGGAGGGCATCGACGCCTTGCTTCGTCGGTGGCCGTCGGACGGCCTCCTCTATGTCTTTCCACCCTGGGCGCTGATAGGCCGGGTGGTTCAGAAAATCGGAGCGCATGCGGGGAAGGTGCTGTTGGTGGCACCCGATTGGCCAAGGCATCCCTGGTACGCGGACCTGATACGTCTCTTGGACAGACAGCCTTGGCGGCTGCCGGCCCGGTCGGATCTGTTGCTCCAAGGTCCCCTTCTCATGCCTCAAGTGGATCGGTTCTCGCTTACGGTATGGCCCTTGAGAGGGCTAAACTCCTGAAAAAAGGCTACTCGTCGGCAGTTGTGGCAACCTTGCTGCGGGCACGTAAGCATTCGACCTCTTTGGCGTATGTGCGGGTCTGGCGTGTTTTTGAGGATTGGTGTTTGCGACGTCAGGTTAGGCCAGGCTTGGCTTCGATTCCTTTGGTCTTGGAGTTTCTGCAGAACGGGTTTGACAAAGGTCTTGCTGCCAGTTCCTTGCGTGTCCAGTTAGCAGCCCTTTCCTGTTATCAGGGCAAGATCAATGGCGTGGCATTGGGGGTTCATCCTGACATAGGTAATTTCTGAAGGCGGTCGCTCGTGTACGCCCGGCGCGCAGGGTGTGCGTTCCCCCGTGGGATCTAAATCTCGTGCTCACGGTTCTGGCCGAGCCCCCCTTTTGAGCCCTTGCGTCGTGCGTCCGTGAAGGACTTGATGCTCAAGACGGTGTTCCTGGTGGCAATTTGTTCCGCGCGGAGAGTTTCGGAACTGCAGGCGTTGTCGTGCCGTGAACCCTTCCTGTCCTTTTCTAATGAAAAGGTGGTCTTGCATCCGGTACCGTCCTTTCTGCCTAAGGTGGTGTCTCCCTTTCATGTGAACCAGGCAGTTTGTTTGCCCGTTCTGGGGTCTCTGCGGGGCAGCGACTCGGATCGCGGTCTTCGGCGTCTCAACGTGAAGAGAGCCTTGCATCAGTATTTGCAGGTCACCGAGACCTTCCGCAAGTCTGAGCAGTTGTTTGTTCTTTTCGGTGGAGTTCGCAGGGGCGAAGCGGCGGCTAAGGCGTCCATCGCCCGATGGCTTAAAGAAGCGATTGCGTCCGCTTATTTACTTCAGGGTCGTGTGGTGCCTATGGGGCTGAGAGCGCATTCCACCAGGGCGCAGGCATCCTCTTGGGCAGAGCATAGTTTGGTCCCTCCGGGTGACATTTGTAGGGCGGCGACTTGGTCGTCTCTGCATACATTCAGCAAACATTACCGACTGGATGTTACTGGGCTTCGGATGCTCATTTCGGCTCGGCTGTCTTGTCCGCCGGCTGGAAGGGTCCCTCCCATTGATTACTGCTCTGGTACTTCCCAGAGGTAGAGGACTGACCTGGAGGAACGATAAGGAAATGATAATTACATGTACCTGGTAATTGTAGTTCCTTTAGTGACGACAGTTCAGTCCTCCTTCCCGCCCGGATGTTTCTAGGAGGTTCCCAGTTTGGTGACGAGCGGAAGAGTGTTACAGGTGAGTCTGGATTCATTCAATTCCTTTGTTTGTACCCTTTTCGAAGGCAGGGCAGGTGGTAAGAAGGCCTGGTCGGAAGGGGTGGATGACTTATAGTACAGATGTTATTCTGTTTCGCTACTTATTTGTTGCTCCTTTGAGACTGCTTTGTTATAGTTCACACTGGGATGCAAGTGGGAGTGCAGGAGGCTATATCCAGTGATGTCATCATTCGAACATACCAGTCTCCTAGCTGCAGGAGGAGATTGACAACCCAGAGGTAGAGGACTGAACTGTCGTCACTAAAGAAACTACAATTACCAGGTAAGTGTAATTATCATATAATGGACCCTAATCTCTGGTCCGCCATCTATTAAAGAGACCAAACATGCAGTAAATAAAAAAGAAAGCGCCTCCCCCCCCCCCCGCCTATTCTTATAAATCCCTGGTAGCCTATAATAAGGACTGGATGCTCCCCTCCCCCTTGACTATCAGTTCTGCAGGTGGGATACTACAATCTGCATGGGGCAGTGTTAAAGTCTTCTAGCAACCTCATTCCCACTTTTTGGCTGTTTTCAGCTGGATCTCTGTACAGTTTCTTCATCTGATCTGGAGCGTCAGGGGGGAACGGGATCTGAACTCTCGTCTCTCATCTTGCTGCTGTAAAGGGAGCACTACTGCTCCACTCCAGAAAAACAGGGATGGAGGAGGGAAGGTTACAAAAGCTGCACAGGAAAAAGTTTTTATTTTAGGGCCGATGCCCTCTATAGAAAGACATGTCTTACCTGCCCAGTAAGCAGGGCAGACATTTCACTCCTGTTCCCCCTCTCAATTCTGCAGCTGCTGGGATGCGTCCAGGCTGGAGATTTCTCTGTTCCTGGAAAGAAAAAGAAGACAGGAGGAGGCTCGGCTGATTTCTGAGGGTTTCAGTGAAACTCCCTCCGCTCCCCCTGTAGATCTGAGGCTGGGGCTTGCAGGGATCTCCAGTCCTACAGGAGCAGAAAGTTCTCCTAGGACAATCAGGATGAGTCAGCCACAATTGGCGGGGAGCAGAAAGTTTCTGCTTCTAGCCTGAGTCTTTTGTAGCTCTGCAAACAGTACAGGAAGAGAAGGCAGCAGAGCATGAGCAGAGGCTTCCCCAGCTGAGGTCATACTATGGGATCCTGCTTCCTTAAGGTGGATCTGCAGAGATAGAAGATAGAGGTTGAATGACCAAAGCTGGAGGCATGGCATAGAGTCACTGTTTAAACGGGTTGCATACTGGTAAATTTGTTGCTGCCACCATCAAGGAACCACTACAGGAAAACAAATTCAAATATTATTGTTACTTCAGCAAGTTTCTCCATAGCATTAGAAAGTACTTTGAGAAGAAGTAACACAAAACGTTTCAATAAAGACATTCAGAAGCTATATGACAAGTTTGCCATATGTTTATGTTTATTTATTTATTTGTTTATTTATTTAGTATACATTTGTATCCCGCTACTTCCAGCGATCAGCAGCGGTTTGATTACAGATTGGAAATTGTCAAATCATGACAGGAAATTTTTGAGGTATAAACACATTGATTAGACAGGAAAGCACAGCACACAGAGAGCTATTTTACAGGGAACCTGATGAATACCTTAAAAAACCATTAAAAATATAAAAACACAAACCAACAAACCTAGAGAGGGAGAAAAGTTGGGAGAGTTAATACAATATAAAAAGTCAACCTACCTGTCTAAAGACATATATCTGAAACACATAAGGAAGACAGAAGGGAAACGTATTTAATGAAGCTGCATATCTGGCTACATGCTGGACCCTTCTAATCAGTCAGGGAAAGCACGCACAAATAAACAAGTTTTCATAATCTATCAAATTTTTGGTAATTGCTTTTGAAGTGAAATCTGAGATCAACAAACTCGTAAGGTCCGTTAGGAAGAGCTTTATTATATAAATTGCGCAATTGAGAGAACTGACAGATGTGCAAGGATTCAGGCATGAAATACGGTACTAGTCTCTGCCTATTACTGATCAGGTCAATTTTTTATAGGCTGATAAATGAAACTTCACAGCAGGGTCGTACCAAGGACAGGACAGAAGGGGCACTGATGTCATCACTGTGCTTCCAGAAAGTCCAACCATGTGGTTTGGTGTAAGGAGGGGCACCACGTTCACAAGTAACACAGGACACGTTACTAACTTGGTAAAGTCGAGCTTCACAGCTTTGAAACTGAAGTATTACCTTAGTGCAAGAGCAGAAACAAGCACTAAAAGTATTACATTAACAGATGTTCCAGGCAGACATCTGCAAGATCCCTGTTCTGGTTTCCTTGTCTAATTTCAAAATCCAATTGTAGAAGCACTATGTCTATATCTCTAAGCAAGCAACTCTTTTGTCCTTGTTTCTATTGGCTGGTTCTCAAAGACGAGACTTTATCATCATGATTAGTCTAACTGTTGTGGACAGTTATCCAATGTCGACTTCTTTTTGTTCCCTTTTTGTCTGGTTTCGCCAAGAGTCTCTCATGAAGGAACTTGTCAAAGGCTTTCTGAAAATCCAGATACACTATACCAACTGGCTCACCTTTATCTACTTGCTTATTCACAGCTTCAAAAAAATATAACAGATTAGAGAGACTAGACTTTCCTTGGTTAAATCCATATTGGCCTTCTCCCATTAAACCATGACTATCTACATGTTCAGTAATTTTTTATTTTTACAATGGCTTCTACATTTTGCCCAGTACTGAATTCAGGCTCACAGGTCTGTAGTTTCCTGGATTACCCCTGGAACCCTTTTTAAAAATTGGCGTTACATTGGCCATTCTCCATTCTTCAAGTATTACAGATTAATTTATTGATAGTAATATGTAAACTAATAGTCTGTCAGCAATCTCCTATTTCATTTCTTTCAGCACTCTGGAATGTATACCATCCAGTTCAAGTGATTTACTACTCTTTATTTTATCAAATAGTTTATGTTTATTATATTTGCTTAACCGCCTTTCAGAGGGACCAGCAAGGCGGTGTACAAATAAAAACAGTATAAATAAAATAAAAAGAGGAAATGAACTCCATAAAATCATAGGACAGAAAAGGCAGGCATACAAGGAGTCATGCAACCAGAAAATGGGAAATAGGAGGACACTAGGGAATAGATCATTTGAAGGCAGCATTGAAGAGATAGGTCTTTAGAAGTGATTTGAATTTGGTGAATACAGGTTCAAGTCTAAAGGCAGGTGGAAGTGAATTCCAGGATGCAGGGGCAATAACATAGAAGGTTGACGATCATCTGGAGGCCAAATGGGCTTGAGAAGCTGAGGGAAGGTGCAGACGATTTGCATGGATGCTATGGAGGGCATAGTGGGGAGAGTGAAGGAGTAACGAGTCAGAGAGATAACTGGAGGAACCAGAGTGCAGTGCATGATGTGGAGTGGTCTAGTGATTCAGACATATTACCTCAGGCCAGATGGCTAGGGGTTCAGTTCCTGCTCAGGGACAGCAATATTGGGCCAGAGGGACTGGGGTCTCTAGTCCTATAGGTGCTTCTTGTGGCCTTGGGCAAGCCCCTTAACCCTCTGTTGCCTCAGATACACATGTAGATTGTAAGCCCTTCAGGGACAAGGGAATATCTCCAGTACTGTCTGTAAACCACTCTAATGCCTTTCAGCCTGGGAGGTATTTTAAGAAATTCAATAAAAATAAAGATGCCAAAGTGAGAAGCTTGTACTGAATGTGAAATTTTACAGGGAGCAAATGGTAACGAATGAGGAGAGGCAAAATATGTTCAAACCGAGATGTAAAGGAAAGGACACTGGCGGCAATATTTCAAATATGTTGAAGTCAGTGTAACTGGTATTGAGGAAGACCATGGTATTGCAGTAGTCCAACTTTGAAATAACGAGAATAAGAAGCAAGGAGGACAGGGAGGGGAAGGTGAGAAAAGGGCGAACAGCAAAAATTTTGCAAAGGGTGCGGAAACAGCGCCATACTAGAGAAGAGAGATGGGCATTGAAATACAGTGACGAATCCAGAATAACAACAAGATAGCAAAGAGAGTCAAGAAGTGGGCTAGAAGAAGCAGAGAGCAAAGGAGCCATAGTGGGGATAGGTCTACCAAAAGTAACTCAGAGCTGCAGATTTCTTAGGGTTGAGGTGGAGAAAGATCCGGAGTAAGTGGGCTAATGTAATGGAGTAGTACAATGTCATCTGCATAAAAATAGGCGGAAATTCCATGTTGTTATATAAGGAGAGCCAGGGGGATAAGGAAGATAATAAATAGAAGATGGGCAAGAACAGAGCCTTGAGGGACACCATAAGAGAGGTAAGGTTGAAGAAGAAGAGACATTTACTGAGACAGAGAATGACTGTTGTATTAGAAAAGAATGAAACCAATTAAGAACAGTACTTTGAAGACCAAAGTCATATAACTGAGTAAGTGATGTGGCATGGTCAACAAGGTCAAAAGCTGATGAGAGATCAAGAGAGACCACCACCAAAATATCACCCCAATCATACGGTTGATGAAGTTCACTAAGAAAAACAAGAAGAATAGTTTCTGTGCTGTGACCGGGGTGGAATCCAGATTGATGGTGGTGAAGGGCATTAATAGAATCAAGATGAGAAGAAAGCTGAGCAAAAAACAATTTCTCAAGTAGTTTGGAAAGAAATGGATATCGGACGATAATGAGTTGGAGTAGAGGGGTCAAGAGAGGGGGGGACTTCAGAATGGGTCAAACGATGGGATGTTTCCAAATTGAGGGGAAAATCTCAGAAAGTAAACTGTTGTTAAGAAGAGACAATTGGAGGAAGAAGACGAAGGGAAGGAACAGCAAGTCAAGAGGAGGGGATGGGATCAACAGGAGATGTAGTCTTGTGAGAGGACTTTAGGAGGTTGCTGACCTCTGGAGAGGAGACATTTGCAAAGGAAGACCATGAGTTGGAAAGAGAGGGATTAGAAGGGGATGAGGGTCGACAGGGTTTGGAGGAGAGGCCTGAGATGATGGTGATAAGGGAGGAGGGGGCAAGGGTTTGGAAAGAGAGTTAATAGAGGTGGATGGCTTAGATAGGGTTGATAGAATAGTATACAAATGATGAGAGGAGCTATCAGCAGAGCAAAATAATCCTTCTTAGCTGTATGAACAGAAGAGCGGTAAAAGTGGTGTGTATCTTTAAAATGACAGCGAGGAAAGAGAATGGCATTTCCTCCACAGACGCTCCAGTCAGTGAAACTGCCGGCGAAGTGTCAGGAGACCCAGTGGAACTATGAGTGATGGGTCTTGGCAGAGTGCATGCGAGGTCGGAGTGGAGCAATCAAATTGAAGGTTGAAGACAATGATTGAAACCAAAGACTAGCCTGTGCTTCAACTGGAAGGGAGTAAAAATCTGATGGGAAGACATCCTTGGCTGAGGGGAAATGTTCCAAGGCGCGTTTGGAAAGATCACGAGTGTAGAAGGGTAAAAGAGGACACTGGGTAGAAACAGGTAGCGACGTGGTCAGTGGAAAGTACTGAAAACAGAATCTAATACAAAGGTGATCAGACTAGGGGAGTGGAAATGAGGAAAATGATGAGAGAGTCAAAGAGAGAATAAGATCAAGAATATGACTAGCATAATGCGTGGGAAAAGATATATGCTGCAGAAGTGGAAGATCAGAAAGCAAGTGCAAAAGGGAAGTGTCAAGAGAGGACTGCAGAGAAGCGTAATGTGCATTAAAATCACCCAGGATTTTGAAATGTTGATATTGCAGACAAACTTCTGAGAGCGTAAGAAGAAGCAAGTCCAAAAGGTAGGGACGTATATATGGGAGTGCATAAAGCAACAGGCAGTAGAGGGGAGGGGAGCCCTCAATAGGGATTTATAAGGATTTAGGGTAAGATAAGCAGGGATTGTTGATTACTGTCACTGGGACACCTGATACACCTCCACCCATGCGAACCACTCTTGGCGTTGAAAAGACCACATAATCAGGGGGAAGGCACCGGTGGAGAAGTGGCTCCTCCCCCTCTTTTAACCAGGGTTCAGTTATAAACAAAACATCTAAAGAATACTGCACTATGAGGTAGTGAATGAGAAGTGTCTTATCACTAAGTGATCTGCTGTTTAATAATGCAGCTGTCAAAGTATTAGCCGATGTAGATGTTAGTGATGGTGAGGAGCCAGTGATAATAGACACAGGAATCAAACAAGGACGTTCATTAATGGAGACCAGATTAGAGGGATAAGGAGAAGCTACTGGGCATCTACCTCAAATAATGGGAATGGTGGAAATCAGGACACAGATAAGTGCACAGATAAAGAAAGGAGAAATAGAGTAGTTACTCACCTGTAACAGGTGTTCTCCAGGAGCAGCAGGAATCAGTCCTCACATATGGGTGATGTCGATGGAGCCCCCGTGCGGAGCATTTCCCCAGTTTTCAAAGAAAGCCTTTGGGAATGCAGCGCGCCTGCACGGTCCCCATCCCGCCCAAGGGTGCCATCTTGCTCAGTCTAATGACATAGCTAAAAGACAGCAAAAAAATCAAAATGAAGTATATGACTGCAACTCCAGGGGAGGAGGGATGGTCGGAAGAATGATTCCTGCTGTTCCTGGAGAACACCTTTTACAGGTGAGTAACTACTCTTTCTCCAGGACCAAGCAGGAAGTCAGTCCTCACATATGGGACTCTCCAGCTCTAGGCTACCGGGAACCCAAAGCTGCAAAAAATGGCTCCCTCTGAAGAGCTTCAACATCCATGATAAGAATAGCCTCTGAGAACGCCCCCCGTACAGTAGCCCAACACAAGGGCCGGAGCGTAGGAGTTGCCTAAACCTCAAAGAGATTGCAGAGTACCGCCTGTCCGAAAGCACTGTCCCTTCGGGACTCTCTCTCGAGGCAGTAGTGGGCTGCAAAGGTCTGGCTTGAAGACCAAGTAGCGGCCCGGCAGATGTCTGCCAATGGAACAGAGCGGAGATGAGCTACTGACGTGGCCTTCACGCTGACACAGTGGGCCGTGACTTGACCCTGCAAGGACAGGCCGGCTGCCTTGTACGCCCAGGCGATACAATCTGCTACCCAAGTGGACAACGTACGCTTGGAGACAGGCAACCCCAGTTTATTAGGGTCAAAGGAGACGAAGAGCTGGGTAGCCCTTCGGTGCCCCCACTTACATTCTATGTAGAAGGACAACGCCCTCTTACAGTCCAGGGTATGCAAGACTGTTTCAGCCCAGCTGGTATGCGGCCTGAAAAAGAATGTCGGAAGAGCCAACTCCTGGTTGAGGTGGAAGGAAGAGACAACTTTTGGAAGGAACTTCGGATGGGACCGTAGGACTACCCTGTTCCTATAGAACCTTGTGTATGGTCTATCAGAAACCAGAGCTTGTAGTTCACTAACACGTCTAGCCGAAGTAAGAGCTACCAGGAAGAGAGCCTTCCAAGAAAGGTAGCATAAATGACAAGTAGCCATTGGCTCAAATGGTGGGCGAGTAAGTTGTTGCCAGACCATGTTCAAATCCCATTCAGTGGCAGGTGGACAAATCGGAGGCTTGAGCAAAAGCAGGCCTCTGAGGAAGCGGGACACCAAGGGGTGAACCAACAGAGACTGTCCCTCCACCGGTGAGTGGTGTGCTGAGAGAGAACTGAGGTAGACCTGAACAGAGTTGGACTTAAGGCCCAGGTCTGACAGGTGAAGTAGGTATTGTAGTACTACTGGAACAAGGCAGGAGAAAGGATCTTCATTGTGCACATCATAATGAAAACCTACGTCACTTGAGGGCATAGGACATTCTGGTGGATTGCCTCCTAGAGGCCAAGACCACTTCCTCAACTTCCCTAGGTAGAAGCAAGGGAGCTAGCACTATCCGTTCAGCAGCCAGGCCATCAGATTGATGGATCTGAGATTGGGATGTAAAAGGGAACCCTTATCCTGAGACAGGAAATCAGGTTGCAATCCCAAAGGGAATGGAGTTTCCACTGCCAACTGCAGAAGAAGTGGAAACCACATCTGCCTCGGCCATCTGGGGGCTAGCAGAATCACCGAGGTCTTGTCCCGTAGAATCTTGAACACAGTACGGGCCACCAGGGGCGTGGGAGGAAACGTATACAGGAGGACCGTAGACCAAGAGATCAGAAACGCATCTGCTGCCATTCTCAGGGGATGCGGCTATCTGGAACAAAACCTGGGCAGCTGACGGTTCAGTGGACTTGCAAAGAGATCGATGGATGGAAGTCCCCATTGTAGAAAGGTCTGCTGGGCCACCAGTGGATGCAACTGCCATTCGTGAGGCTGGAGAATCCTGCTTAGTTTGTTTGCCAAGAAGTTCTCCTGACCAGGTATATACACTGCTTTGAGAAACATGCCTTGTTTGACTGCAAATGAGCAAAGGGCCTGCGCCTCCTGACATAGGAGTCTGGACCCTATGCCCCCTTGCTTGTTCACATAGAACATTGCCACCTGATTGTCTGTCTGAATTAAGACAGACTGGTGAGAGTGGGCATGAGAAAAAGTCTGTAGAGCTAAGCGGATTGTTCGCAGCTCCAAAAGATTGATCTGCTGTGTGACCTCCCAAGGAGACCAGAGACCTTGAGTGCACTTGCCTTGGCAATGTGCACCCCAGCCCCTTAAGGAAGCATCGGTCGTCAGCACCCTTGTGTGTGCTGGGGCCTGAAAAGGTACCCCCCTGAGAAGGTTTGGGAGATGTAACCACCACTGCAGGGAGTGCAAAAGTGGTTTGTCTCCGAGTTCGCCTGTGGCCTACACCCACTGAGCTCTGAGGCACCACTGAGAAGCCTGCATGTGCAGATGGGCATTCGGAGTCACATGCACTGTGGATGCCATTTGGCCCAGGAGCCACAGAAATTGCCTGGCGGAAACCTGAGAATTGCTTTGGAACTGGTTGGCCAAGTCCATCAATCTGTGAGATGGGGCAGAAGTCTTCCTGGACAGCCTTGTCCTGGTGAGAGTCTCAGTCTTGATTTCTGCAGCTTTTTCCATCATGGGCTTACCGAAAAGGTTTTCACCTCGGCAGGGGACATCGACCAACTTGTCCTGTACCCATGGCTCCAGGTCTGATGACTGTAGCCAGGCCTGAGGGTGTGCACCGATGCCAGCCGCTGCTACCCGGGCCGAAGGCTCGAAGCTATCATAGGCTGCTTGAGAGATAAACTTCAAGCACTCTCGAATCCCTGTTGACAAAGCCTTGAACCTCTGCAAAGGTTAAGAACATAAGATATGCCATACTGGGTCAGAGCAAGGTCCATCAAGCCCAGTATCCTGTTTCCAACAGTGGCCAATCTAGGTTCCTCAGAGCGGCCAGCTGAGAACCCGGCAATCTCCTTTGCCAGGTCTCGGAGGTACATGCCCATGTACATCTGGTAGGTCTGGACACGGCAAGATAGCAAAGAGCCCTGGAAGTACTTTGTACCGAGGGCATCCAGGTTCCGCGCCTCCCGGACGGTGGGCACCAAGGAGTGCATCTTCTGACTCTTCAGACGGTGCATGGCCAATTCCACAACCATGGAGTGGTGCGGTAGCTGCGCCTTTTGGAACCCAGGGCTCTTACAAACTCAATAAATGAAATCGACCCATTTTCTAAGAACCGGCGTTGAGGCCGGTGCCTCCAACATACGGAATAGCAGCCATTCCAGCATCGGAGGAACCGGTACAGTAAAGGCTTCCTTTGGAGGAAAATCATACTGGAGGGCATCGAGCTCCTCGGCTCGAGGCTCCTCCTCGGCTCGAGGCTCCTACTCGGCGTCCGCAGGGAAGGCCAAGGCCTTGGCCATATCCCTCACAAAGTCCGAGAACTGGGTATCCTCCGGGGGGGAACCGTTTCCGAGGCTCAGACTCCGAAGGGATGCACCGGGTCCGGAAGGTGTCCGGGGACTCCTCGTCCTCCGTCTCCCACTCCAACTCCTCCGAGGAGGAATCGAGCGGCTCCGGCTGTGCGGACCTCAGTGTCACCCGCCCTGACACCGAGGGTATCAGCGTTGATGACCTCGGCGCCACACGGGAGGTCGAGGGGGACCTTGACCGAGGATCGACTCGAGACTTCATCGCATCAAGGATCGGCTCATTCTCCGGGGTCGACTTAGACGTCGAGGTCCCGGTGGTCGGGGCAGATGCACCGGTCAGACTTGCGATCAGCATCCGCTGCTGTTCCATGATGGCAGCCAAGCTGCTCTCCAAGGCCGTCAATCTGAGTCCAAGCTCAGGAGACTTAGCAGCCACTGAATCGGGCCCTGACAACGTCAGGCCCGACGTCGTCTCCCCTGGAGGAGAGTCTATGAGGATAACTGCACTTACATGACTCGGGGACTCTGGCTCCACACGAGGTAACTTGGATGGCCTCTCCGACTCCGAGAGCCCAGGGCAGCAGTCAGGGCTACGCGACCTGGCCCTCAGGGAACCAGGAGCTTCCACCGACGACGCCCTCACGAGCTTTTTCTTCCTTCTGTGCTCCTGGGAGGGAGACTCCCTTTCAGATGAACCCCGACAGCACTCGGGGTCGGACTCCCAAAATGTCGAGGCCTCTGACGAAGTCCTGGCCTGGCCGGACGCGGAGTCAGAGAAAATTCTCTCACGTTGATGCTGATGGCTCCGAAGTGCCTTCAATGACATTTTGCCGCATGGGCCACAGGCCAACGGGTCATGGTCAGGCCCAAGGCATCGGAGGCAGCAGTCATGTGTGTCAGTGAGAGACATAAGTTTCTTGCACCGATCACACTTTTTGAACCCGCTGGCAGCCATCGGGGGGAAAAAGGGCCCCTGCAAGGTCAAAAGACCGGGCTGCCAGTGAAAACACAAAAAGAGCACGAACGCTAGTCACAAAGGACAAAAACCGAAAAACAGAACTCCAGACTCCATACTGGTGTACCGAGCCCAGGCGGGAAGGGGAACCGGTGTCGAACCGTATAAGACAACGTGAAAAATCTCAGAAAAAATCAACTTTTTCCGGGTGACACGAACTCAAGTCCGTCGGGCTCCACGGAAAAAGAAAGACTGAGCAAGATGGCACCCTTGGGTGGGAAGGGGACCGCGCAGGCGCGCTGCATTCCCAAAGACTTTCTTTGAAAACGGGAGAAATGCTCCGCACGGGGGCTCCGTTGGGGCCGATATCACCCATATTTGACGACTGACTTCCTGCTTTGTTCTGGAGAAACCACAGTATCCGTAAGACAGAACAGTGGAACACGGCGTGGTAGTGATAGATAACGAAGTGCAAGTTGTTAACTCGCCTAAGGAGTTTCTAATATTGGTGGTCAGTGCCTGCAAAACAGGGAAGCCGAAACACAATCAACAACACAACAATATACACACAGCAAGAATTGCAGTAGGAGGGGCAGAATGCAGAAGACAAACGCTGCTGATGTCATTTTGTGGCACCCCAGGTACACCTTCAGCTATGTGACCACGACGAGTTGTTGTAATTGGTGGTCAGTGCCTCAGTGGTAGTCTGCCCCGTCTGATGATTAAGTTGACCCTTGATGAATATGTCCTCTATGATATCTGAAAAGGAACAGCTTTAACACAAAATTAAAGGAGGTCAGGAGAACCCAGAAGAATAGCAAAGCCTCTGACAGCCAGACCAGAGCAGCCCAGCCCAGCACAGTTCCTAGAGAATGATCGGTTCCAGGAGCTATTGCACAGTTATCAGTCAGCGTTATATTGCTGTTTCCTCTGTGCTGAGCATATGGATGATGTAATACATCTTCCCGGTTTATGGGGATTTCTTTCAATTTTTCTGATATATCACCTTTAAATACCATTTCAGACATGTATAACTTCCCTACATCATCTTCAGTAAAGACCGAAGCAAAGAATTCATTCAGTCTCTTCACTTTGGCCTTGTCCTTTCTAAGCACCCTTTTTACCCCTGTATCATCTAATAGTCCAGCTGACTCTCTCACAGGTTTTTTGATACAAATGTACTTGAAAAAGTTATATTATATGTTTTTGCTTCCAAGGCAAGTGTCTTTTCAAATTCTTTCTTTGCCTGCCTTATTAATGCCTTGCATCTAACTGGACAGTGTTTATGTTGTTTCCCATTTTTGTCATTTGGCTCCTTTTTCCATACCCAAAAGATGCCTTTTTGGCTACAACTGCCTCTCTGACTTCATCTTTAAACCATGCTGGTAGTCGTTTGGCTTTCCTTCCACCTTTCTTAAAGCATGGAATACATCTGGTCTGGGCTTCCTAGATAGTATTTTTAAACAATGCCCATGCTTGATGTAAATCTTTAATCTTTGCAGCTGCTCCTTTTAGTTTTTTCTTAACTATTTTATCACAATCCCCCATTTGAAAGTTAAAAACTAATGTTGTGGATTTCCTCCCTTTATTAAATCAAATGTAATTATGCTATGAACATTCTTGCCAAGTGGCCCCAACACCCTTATCTCTTTCCCCGATCTTGTGTTCTACTAAGGACTAGGTCCAAAATAGCTTTCCCTCTTTTTGGTTTATGAACCAGCTGCTTCAAGAATTCGTCATCTGTCATCTAGAATTTTCTGTTCATTCTTGCTAGATGGATGGTAGTATACCCCCACTGCCATTGCCTTCCACTTTTTACATGGAATTTCTATCTATAGAGATTCTACAATGTATCTGCAAAACGTTTATCCTGTTTGACTCAATGCCTTCTCTAACATAGAGTGCAACTCCTCCACCAATTTGAACTATCCTCTCATTGTGATATAATTTGTACCAAAGTATCATGGTGTCCCTTTGGCTGTCTTCCTTCCACCAGGTATTTGAGATGTCTATATCTAACTTTTCATTTAGTGCTATGTATTCTAACTCTCCCATTTTATTTTTTAGACTTCTAGCATAGAGACATAGAGGCATTTAAGAGGTTGTATTTTGTTCATATTAACAATCTGGTTATCAGTTGACGGGTAATTTGGAATCTTTAAGCTCTGTCTGCTCTGGGTTACTTTTACTTTTATTGGAACCTTTCTATTAATTTCTCTCTTTTGCTAGTATCTTTCAAGAATATATCATTTCGAACCATGCAATCTTGGGCAACTGTTGGCTTTCCCATTTATCTAGTTTAAAAGCTGCTCTATCTCCAAGTGCACACACTCTGCACCAGATTCTTCAATTTACATACATACCCTCACAGGTCCTGAGCCCCACCCCTGGCTCTTTGACTGGAGCTTTGAGGTGCGCTATTTTGATTGAGATGTACATTTCAGTTTTATTCTTTCCAAACCAATGGATGTTGAAAATAAATTAAACATAAATAATACTCTGAATATTTAATGGAACAAGACCAAATTTTGCATGGGGAAATGCTAGATAAATAAGCTCCAAGAAAAAATGCCCCAATGTGTTTCTACGGAAGGAGGAGTTCCAGCTTCTGCAGCATAGGTTAGTGTCGCTGAATATCCCCTGATGCCAACTGGTTAATATCTGGGCATCCCAGGGGCGGCTCCTGGCCAGAACCGTGCAGCAGCAATATCGAACCACTGCCTGTTTATGGCAAAGTGGCAACATTCCGCTGCAGTAAAGGCTGGCCTAATGTTTGGCAACCTGGAGATTCGATGCCGGGACCTGGGTATGATCCTGGCATCCACTATCTGGGTCGAATGTTCAGCGATGGTGACTAGCCACTTTAGCAGCACTAGCTGAGTAGCAGGTCCTTGGTTTTCTCTCCTACAAATTCTACTGTGAAGCCTACGGTTTGAACCATGCAGATTTCTTAATGGTTACTATTCGCAGGGCCTGATTAAGGTATAGGCAAACTTGATAAATGTCTAGACCACAAATATTTAGGAGACTCTGTCAGAAATCTCTGGCTTTGCCAGCACCATACAGATTTATGCATCAATATTTGGAAGCTAGAAGAATAGCTAATGTGTATGGACAGTTTCAGAGTTTAAAATCTCTGTCTGAATCTTTCAACCGTCCACCCCATCTGGCCTTGATGCAGAAACCCTGCATTAGAGCCCAGTGCTAAAGCTATAGCGCAGGGTTTCCTAATGCAAGACAACACAAGGGGTTTTGCTCACAGATGCTACAAGCACATAGAATGCAAATATGCTGTGCACAAGACATCTGCGCTAAACCAGAAGAGCAAGCCAGACACATGCACCAGGGTCTGCAATAGCAGCACGTGCTGGAATCTAAGCAAAGAAAAATGGTTACCTGACACTTCACTTCAGATGACCAAAATCAGATCCAGACCTCCAATTCTCTGCTGAGTCACTCCAAAAGCCCTAGCCCCTGATCCCCTCAAAAATCACTGGTGGCCCCAGTGTCAATCCCTCACTCCAATTTCTAATTTAACATTGGTGGCCTAGTGGTCCCTACTCTCCATCTCCCCTCTCACCTCCCATAACGCAACTGGCCTGGTTAATGCAGCCCCTCCTCCCCCAAACTCCCTCCCACATTCCCTAAAGTACATTTAATGTGATTGGAGAGAGGAGCACTGCCCACAGACTACTTCCTCTGAGCTGCCATCTTTTAAAATGGTGTTGTCTGATCCCACTCAGTGTGTTCTGTGATGCACTGTGAGGGAGTCAATCGGCAGACTGACCACCTCCCCCCAGGTATATCCTGGGACTCACAGAGCAGGGTCAGCAAGATGTATCCTAGGATGTACAGTGGGGTGGGGGGCCACTCCATTTGAAAGATATGTTTACATAATTCCACACTCTTGCAACCTACTACTGCCACTCACTTAGAACTAGATCAGGTAGTTTTCTATATGTTACTTCTGGACAAATGAAGTGTTGGCGGGAAGCCATGAACAAAGATCCCAGTGTGGAGAGAGGGCAGCTGAAAAAATGAATGAGACTCTATTGGAGGAGGGGAGGGGGGAGTTGAGAAAAGAACTAAATGAGAATCTATGGTACAGGCCTATCAATGAATGATTGGCGATGGCACAATGCTATGTTTATTCAGACCTGGCTATGGGACGGTATTTATGTTTATTGAACATTTGATACAGTATACTGCCTTTGATACAAACCCCACAGAAGGCAGTATTCTATATAAAAAAACCAAAACAACAACAACCCTACTCTATCAAAAAGCAAACAAAGAAAACCAACCCCACAACGCATCAGAAAGAAGAAAAGAAATCTATTTATGACTGGTATAGAAGAGAAACAGAAGGAAAAGAAAAATGAGATAGAAGAGTTAAAAAACAATAATAAATAATAATAATAATAAGGAGTAAATAATAAAAACAAGGCAAAATAAAAGTATGTCTCTCCCACTGGATTCACCCTTCTCTCTGAAGCCCGAGAATGCCATCTCAAAAAATCTAGTTTTCAGAGCTTTTTTGAATTTAGAAAAAAGAAGGATTATGAATGTATACAGTCCAGTAAAAAATTCTATAAATATTGTACAAGGAAAAAAAAGGCCGAGTGATGGGTTGATTCAAGATGAGCAGGTGAAACTAAAGAAAGGGCTAGGTGGTTACTATTTTGAGAGCATAATGTCCATGTAGGAAAGTAAGGAACACAATCAATGCAAGTTATATAGGAAGTCCAGTCTAGTAGGCTTTGTGAGTAAGAAGGAGAATCTTGAAGTGGAAATGGTAGGCAAGGGAAAGCTAGTGGTTGCAATAGAACAGCAGAGTTATATGATCGTGTTTACAGCATTTGTTAAAGTCTGATTGCAGTATTATGAACCAGAAGAAGTTTATTCATCTGGGTTGAGAGAAGGCCACAGTAGACCAAATTGCAGGAGCCTACTTTAGATATTGCCATGGCATGTAGTAGTGTCTGAAGGACTGCTCTAGACAGATATGGTTTTACTGAATGGATTTGGCATAATATGAAGGAGGATCCATGGACTGTAGTGGCCACTTGGGTCTCAAAGGTAAGATGGGCATCAAGTGTAATTCCTTGATGAGTCAACGACTGAGTAAGAGGAATGGGAATATCTGCTGTTGTAGGGCTAACAGCTGGCATGGAAGAACTCCCATTATACATAAATCTTATGACAAGAGGGTTAAGTTGTAGGCCATTATTAAACAGCCATGCCGATGTGGAGTCAAAGCATGAACATAAGAAATGCCATACTGGATCAGACCAAGGTCTACAAGCCCAATATCATGTTTTCGGCAGTGGACAATCTAGGTCACAAGTACTTGGCAGGTTTCCAAAATGCATACACAATGCATGTCTCGGGGCAAGCAATGGATTTCCCGGGTCCTCTTTAATAATGGTTTATGGACCTTTTCTCTGGGAACTTTTCCAAACCTTTTTTTAAGCCCAGCTACACTAATAGCTTTTACTACATCCTCCGGTAACAAATTCCACAGTTTGATTATGCATTGAGTGAAAAAATATTTTCTCTTATTAGTCATAAATAGTTTACATTGTAGCTTCATTGCATGTCCCCTAGTCTTTCTACTTTTTGATGGCATAAACAACTGATCTACATTTACCCATTACATTCATTAAATTATAGACCTCTATCATATCTCCCCACAGCTTTCTCTTTTCCAAGTTGAAAAGCCCTAACCATATATTCAAGGTAGCCATATCTGGAGTGGAATAATAGTAGACCAGCAAAATATTGTCCATATAGTAAAAGCCGCTGATACCATGATCTTGAATTAATGTAGCTAATGGGGCAAGAGAGATGTTAAAAAGGGAAGGAGACAAGATGGATCTCTGTGGAATGACCAGGGTAATAACAATGGCAAGGAATCTATTGAATGAGTCTAGACCCTAAATGCGCGACTATGGACAAAAGAGGTAAACCATCACAGGAGAAGAGAATGATTAATGGTATTAAAGGCAGCTGACAGATCCAATAAATCCACCTTGCCACTTTATGAGAATCTAAATTTGCATGTAATTTATTAAGTAAAGCGGCGAGTGCAGTATCTGTGCAGTGGCCCTTGCGAAAACCCGATTATCTGGGATATAATATATTAGCTTTTTCCATAAAATCAAAAAATTGGGTGTACGTGGCTTTTTCGATGGCTTTTGACAAATATGAAAGCTTCAAAACAAGATGGTAACTAGCTGGTGATGAAACATCTAAGTCAGCCTCCTTGAGAAGTGGATGACCTATTGCTTCTTGGAGTGACACAGGAACAAGCAAGCTTTTATTCACTACAGAACAACAGATGTCTAGGATATCAAGGGTCAGAGCCTTCATCCAAGATGAAGAAAGGGATCCAAGGAACAGGTGATTGTCTTGCAGCAAATATTAATTTCATTATAAGAAATTGCTGATGTCTCCAATGTGAGAACATCCAAAGGCGCTGTTGCTGATTCTAAGCTTGTAAAGCTGGATACGATACTAAACAAACTCCCGGGGACAATGGGACTATTTTCAATTATGGTACCAATGTACTTTTTTTTCACTACCTTGAAGTGTTGATTATAGTTTTTCAGGGAGCCTTTGTATAGGGCTAGAGACTTAGGAATACGTAACTTTGTCTAAACCTTTCAGCTTTATGGATATATCTTTCTCAGCAGCGATAGGCCAGAATGAAACCATGAATGACGGTGTTTTGACCACATCCGAAATGATCTTTGTGGCACAACAGTATTCAAAAGGTTCCCTAGGGTGGTATTCCATATATTTACCTGATCTTCCAGTGTGAGATCAAAGTTAGATGGGAATAGATAAGATAATGAAGGTAGTAAGTCTACTGAGATGTGACGTATTGAGCATATTAGTCGGGTTTCGAGAGATGTTTGTGAAGATGTAGAGGTCTGAAGACTGAAGTTCAACAGTTGGAAAGTGGTTGGAGTTTTCCTCTTTTTCAGTACATGTGCTGGGTCTCTCTCCTTTTTTAGCTTTTTCTCTCTCTCCGGATATTGTTGCTCTATTAATATGTCCCTCACAGTCAGCTGAAAGATCTGGGCAGTTTCTGGAAGGGTCTCTCCATTTCCATTTCTCCCTCCATTGCCCATCACACATTCTCATTTTCTTACTGTTACTCCCAAATGTATCACCTACTGAATATAAATGATAGTATGATGATTAATTTTATAGCTATTGAGAGGGACAAATAGAGGGAACTATCCCCATAGGATTCTTTAGTGACATTTGTATAGCTAAGGAGTCATATGATAAACAGGAACTGGTGCTGTTTGGAGCCTGGTACAAGTTGGTACAGTCTCCTCAGTGATTTCCTTCACTCGGATTATAGTCACGAACCAAAAACTCTGCAAACCCCTGCTGGAGACTTGGGATTTGTTCTGAACAAAGTCACTGAATCTCAGACCTGTCACCTTATGAAAACCAAATTCTAACTAGTAAGAAATAAAAACATACCAAAAATCACTAGTAACATTTACACTTTATGTGTAAATTGTGGGCCTGGTTTCCCACAAAAGTTCCCCAAATATTACCAATTACCAATGAATTGCTTAGACAACAGTTGCTTGGCTACAAAGACTTTTATTTAGCATAGCAAAAATAATTGTAAATGCAGAATAGCAAATGCCTGTCTAAGAGATGGCGGGCAGCGTGTTCTCTACAAGGGGAGAAAAACACTGCCCAAGACCCTCTAAAATTGCTGTCTTATATATACCTCTCTGCTTCAAATTCCAGATAGTTTCAGCGAATTCAGCATAAATTAGGTGTTTGCAGGCTTCCTGCAAAGCTCTTTCCCACGACCCTCTTATGTTTATACATCTGGATCTGCTTATCAAGTTCTGCTTATCTATGCAGGACTTGTGACCTCTGTCCCTTCCTGTATTTTTCCATCTCCTGGCACTAATTGAAACCTTCAGGGCAAGAGTATTTGAATTCCTGGCTTGACCTGTATTGTACTTTCCTTGCTAGGCCCAAAACCCCTGCACATTCCTGTACAAAGTATGGATACCTAGATTCAAAATAATAGGTCGCATATAATCTTCTTTTAGCCCACATGTATTGTCTTGTCTTCTGTGCCATCCATATACTGTGTGCGATTCCAGCAAAACGGGTGCAGTCATATAAAGCAGACCTAAGTCTAACCAGACCTGAGCCTACAATCCCTTTATTCCAATTGTCCCTTCAGATCACTGCAAAGACTCCTTCCATCTGCCTGCGGGAGATCCCCAAGGGAAGACAGAAAGAGTCTTTGCTGCGATTGCAGCTGCTCTTTACTGCCCATGAGAGATGGGATCCCCGCAGGCAGAACATAAGGGGAAGGCCACGACTGCAGCCTTGATGCAGGTTGCAGCTGGCGAGCGAACTTTAATAAGAGAAAATTTAGCATCTTGGAGCAGTACTAAGAGAGATCAGAAATAGTGAGAGATACAAGGATGATTATAAAAACTGATAAAGAATGAGAACTAGTAGGTGTTGAAAGAAGATGAGTGTATGGGACAGAGAGACAGTAAAAATTTGGGGGAGAATGAGAGAAAGACAGAAGGTGTCTTTCCTGTGGGAAATGTTTAGATCAGATCACCACTAGTTTTAATCTAAGATACATCACCTGATTCACGCAGGTCCTCATGTTTGCCTGTGATAAAGATATTCCTCTTTGTTCAAATCCCTGGGGCTCAGTTCTGTATCCCTCTTGCTCAAATCGGATTAAAAGTTCAGGTTTCACATTGGGGGAGCCTGCCATGAGAAAAGACAAACTCTGGTGTAACTTTTCTAAATTGTCACTGTTTTTCATTTCAGCTGCTATAGATCAGGAATTCAATTCTGTTTAGTGCCACCAATGGAAATGTAACTCATTATAATTTTATGAGATACCGTGAGATTGCCGTGGGCGGAGCTTGTGTATTACGCACTTCTGCCGCTAGGCGTGTATAATGCAACTCATTGTCAGTTCAGTGCCGCCTGTGTTGTCGACCTGGCTTGTTCTGTTCATCTGCAGTGATTGTTTTTGCTAGTGCTGTTTTGTTCTTGTTTCTTTTTTTATGATGACAAGTTTAAGTGAACAACGTGCAGCTGTGAAATTTTGTTTTCTGCTCGGTAAAAATGCTGCTGAAACTGTTTTAATGTTGAAAACAGCTTATCAAGATGACGCTATGGGAAAAAGTCAAGTGTACCAGTGGTTTGCTCGGTTTAAAAATGGCGACATGTCGATTGATGACAAACCTCGTTCTGGGCGTCCATCAACTGCCCGAATCGATGAAAATATTGAAAAAATTCAAGAGCTTGTGCTCACAGACCGTCGACAGACAATTGATCAACTGTCAGAGATTAGTGGGTTATCTTGGAGCTCGGTTCAGTGAATTTTAACGGAAGATTTGGGAATGAAAAGGGTTGCTGCCAAGTTTGTTCCTCAGGTTCTGACTGACAATCAAAAGGAACATCGAGTTGAAACATGTCGTGTTTTGAAACAACAGCTTGAAACTGATCCAGATTTTCTGTCAAAGGTCATTACAAGTGATGAGTCACGGTGCTATGGTTACGACCCAGAAACAAAGCAACAGTCAAGCCAATGGAAGACGTCATCGTCACCCCGTTCAAAAAAATGTCGTCAAGTCAAATCAAACATAAAAAAAATGCTGATTTGCTTTTTTGATGCCAAGGGGGTAGTTCATTCAGAGTTTGTTCCCCCAGGTCAGACGGTCAATCAAACCTTTTATTTAGAAGTTTTAAGAAGATTGCGCAACAGTGTTCGTCAAAAAAGACCCAATTTGTGGCAGACAGGAGACTGGTTCTTCCACCACGACAACGCACCTGCACACACAGCCATCTCTGTTAGACAGTTTTTGGCTAAAAATGGCATGGTTCCGCTGCCCCACGCACCTTACTCGCCTGACCTGGCTCCGTGCGACTTTTTCTTATTTCCATGCATGAAAAGGGGCATGAAAGGACACCGATTTGACAACATTGAAGAAGTCAAGAAAAAAAAGAGGGAGGAGCTGTCAGCCGTTTCTAAAGATGACTACAAAAAATGTTTCGAACAGTGGAAGCACCGCTGGGACAAATGTATCAGTTGTAATGGAGAGTATTTTGAAGGGGATAAGGTTGTTTTGTAAAGAATTTGAAATAAATAGCTTTTAAAAAATAATTCCTGTTTTTTTGGGGGGTACCCCCTCGTAGCATAGGAGATGTCTTAAGCTCCAGCTAGGAGGCTCCCAAGACAAAGAATTGTTTTTATTTATTTTATATTTATGGAATATACAAAATTATCACAAGGATACAATTACTTGCACAGAAATCGGTGAACCAGTAAGTTTAAACATAAGGAAAAAACACTTAGAAGAAACAATTAACCTGATAACCCCACTCTAGCCCACAATAAAGAATCCAAAAATGAACAGGAAAATATTCAAAATGAAACTCTTACAGTAAATATACAGAGGCAAATATCAGCCATATTCCCAATCAAAACAGAGTATAACAATTGATGGACCCCCCCCCCCCCACCAGCAACACCACGGGCATTCAGAAAGGAAGTCAATTGAGACGGAAAAAAGAAAATATAGGAAGTACCTTCCAATTTCACAAGACATTTACAGGGGTACTTCAAAAAGAAAAGCCCATCCAATTGAGAAACCCTCGGGTGCAGAAGCAAAAATTCTTTCCTGCATCGTTGGGTTTCCCTAGCTAAATCAGGAAATATGCGGACCAGGCAGCCCTTAAAAGGCACATTCCTCTTCTTAAAAAACATTTTAAAGGAGCCATTCCCTATCTGATGCCAAGGCAAAAGTTACCAAACATGTAACAAGAACTGCCATTTCTGTATATAAATTCTCTAACAAAGAAGTAAAATTTAAAACATCAAATATTTGTGGTCCAGGTAACTCAGCATTAGAAAAAAACCTTTTGACCAGTGGGAATATAATATATCTTAACCAATGGTGGACAGAGCTCAGGGGAGACCCAAGCACCTCTAACAAATAAACTTTAAGCATCTCTTTAGCAGAAATACCAGTTACTTTTAGAAAATTGATCAAACGTAAGTTAGTCAGCCTTGAATGGTTACCCAGAAATTCCAAATGACTCCTCACATTTCCAGAATCTTTCATCAACACCTCAGCTTGGGAATCCATACGGTCAGTTCTGAATGAGAGATCAGAAACCGAAGTTTTAAGAGTTTCAATAGACTTGACATTCATAGAGCAGATCTTCTCGTTCTGTACCACCTGGGCTTGCAAAAGTTGGATCTGAGGAATAATGGCCTCACTTAACTGTTTAATAGCAGACCAAATTGCCTCCAAGGTAAACTGCTCTGGTGGCTGCAACTCAGGGTGAAGCCTCTCTTGCAGCCTCAATTGCAACTGCTGCCATTATGGGGTCCGGTGGAGGATAGGAAGCTTTTCTCCTTGCCTCGTCCGCCAACGACTGCACTCCGAGAGTCTCAAGGGCACATGGATCTTGCGAGGAAACCACGACACTCACGGTCGTGCTCAGATTTGGCTCCAGCGAAGCAGCGGGCACACCACCTCCGAAGAGCTCCTCCGCTTCCACACTCTCCGAATGCACCCCTGAGCAGGCCTGCTTCGGAGGCCTCCGTACATCCGGGGGCATCAGGTCACTGCCCGAGGGAGACGCTGAGCTCACCGGCTCCAGCGAACTCTCAGCCGGGCTTCTCACACCCGCGTTTTGTGGCTGACCTTACCGAAACACCAAGGAATCCAACAGACTTGAAAAAGGTAAAGCAGAGGCAGCAGGCAAGTCTGGGGTACTTTCCCAAGCCGAACTTTCCTCTGATGCGGCATGAAGAAAATGCGTCAGGCTCATCAGTCTCTGCCCAAGACAAACAATTTTTAGCATGAAAACAAGATGGGGGGGGGGGGGGGAAAGCAACAAGGCACAAAATGCCTTCTCGCCTCCCCCTCTTGCCTCCACCTCAGCAGTGAGAGAAGGAACCTCTTGTTGGTACCGAGAGTCTGACATGTACTGATTAATCAGACAGACAGGCTGGACACACAATCCTCTCACTTAATTCACCTCCTAGGTCATGATCTTCATTTCAATTCATGTGAGCCAGTGGCGGCACCCATGGACCCCTAGGGTGCCCCCTGTTGTGATGAATTGTATTTATATTTTGGGCTCTTGTGGGTCCTGCTGAAAGACCGAAGCCGCAGGTTTGTCTGTGGGAGAATAGAAGCCAGGAGTGTTTGCCACAGGGCTTGCTGAGTGCCAAATGCCGCAGAAAGAGCCTTGGATGTCAGCAGCCAGTCCAAGGCCTGGTCCTGGTGCTATTAAGAACAGCTAAGTGTAAAGACACTGCTGGAGACTTTTTATTTTTGTACAAAATGTTAATACATGGTTATCAAGATCCTTATAGCTTAGGGCAGGATTACTATATATGTGCCAATCTGCTCCCATTTCCTCCAGCCGACCATACTACTCTTCTAAAAATCCTCTAGAATTTCCCAGGTTGTTGTTGTTAAGTGCCGTCAAGTCAGTGTCGACTTATGGCAAAGAGGATGAAAGGATAGCCCTATGAGTACTTTTGTCCACTAAAGAAGAGCGGGACCTAGGCATGGATGTGTCTGATGATCTTAAAGTAGCTATACAGGTTGAAAAGGCGACGGCAAAAGCTAGAAGGATGCTTGGGTGCATAAGGAGAGGAATGGCTAGCAGAAAAAAAAGAGGTGATAGTGCCTCTGTATAAGTCTTTGGTGCGACCTCATTTGGAATATAGTGTGCAATTCTGGAGATCACACCTTCAAAAGGATATAAACAGGATGGAGTCAGTACAGAGGGTGGCTACTAAAATGGTTAGTAGTCTTCATTATAAAGCATATGAGGACAGACGTAAGGATCTTAATATGTACACCTTAGAGGAAAGGCGTTATAGAGGTGATATGATTGAGACGTTTAAATACCTCTGTGGCATAAATGCACAGGGGGAGAGCCTCTTTCAATTGAAAGCAAGTTCTGCTGCAAGGGGACTTGGGATGAGGGTGAAGGGAGATAGATTCAGGAGTGATATGCGGAAATATTTCTTTTCGGAAAGAGTGGTGGATCCGTGGAATAGTCTCCCAGTGGAGGTGGTAGAAATGAGGATGGTATACTTTACATGCCTTTCCAGATCAACCAGTTTGACCTCACAACTGTTTTACCACAGTAGAAAAATGGCTCCAAAATCAGAATCTCCGTATACAACACAAAAAGACCGAAGTGCTGTTCATCTTCAGAAACCCCAATTTTTCCCCTCCAGCCTACCTAAAAATCGGAGAGATAGAACTGCAAACTAAACCCTCAATCTGCTACCTGGGCGTTACACTGGACCAAAGATTGGATATGAGGACACACATTGGCAACATGGTAAAATCAACATACCATAAGATCAAGACACTCAAACATCTACGCCCCCTACTTCAACCGGACGACTTCAGAACAATCTTCCAGGCACTAACCATCCCCCATCTCGACTACGCCAACGCAATCCTCCAAGGGCTGCCATAATCCACCCTGAGCCCTCTGCAACTCGCCATGAACGCTGCAGCCAGGGTTCTAAATAGGGCCTCAAGGCGTGACCATATAACACCCATACTCAAAAGTCTCCACTGGCTCCCAATCCATGGTAGGATCACCTTCAAGATCTTGCTGTTAACATTTAAGACCATCAATGGGCTTGCCCCCTCTTCACTCGCTGGCCTTACGCACATTACCCCACCAAATAGAGCCAGATGACCTACAGCAATAAACACCTTGGTAATCCCCAAAGCAATGACCCATTGTACACAAACAACTGTAAACAGGGCATTCAGTCTCTGCACACGAGCAATCCCTGAACTATCAAAATTCCGGAAGGCACTGAAGCACTACCTCTTCCTCAAATGCTACCCGGAGGAACATACACCAATCCCCTCACGCACAACACAACTATACGACCACATGTAATTACCCTCAATATGATGTTTATATGTGTAAATACTATTCTGTTATCCATAGAGATGTAAATAGTTAATACTGTTATCCAAGTTGAGCTTCCTGTTATATGTAATTACGGTGTTATCCCCATCGTAAACCACCCATGTTATATGTAAACCGCACTGATGTGGAAGAGCGCGGTATATAAGAGAAATAAATAAATAAATAAATCTGAATTTAAAAAAAAGCATGGGACAAACACAGAGGATCTCTAAAGGAAAAAAGGGGGCTGTTGTAGTTGTAGATATGGAACGACAGACTAGATAGGCCATGTGGTCTTTTTCTGTCGTCATTTTTCTGTGTTTCTATGAGGAGAGGCTAAAAAGGTTAGGGCTCTTCCACATGGAAAAGAGCTGGCTGAGGGGAAATACGATAGAGGTCTATAAATTAATGAATGGAGTGGAACGAGTAAACCTAGATCGAATGTTTATGCCATCAAAATATAGAAAGTCTAGAGGACATGTATTGAAGCAACAGTGTAATCTATTTAAGACTAAAAAGAGAAAATATTTTTTCACTCAACGCATAATCAACTCTGGAATTCGTTACCGGATGTAGTAAAAGCCGTTAGTGTAGCTGGGTTTAAAAAAGATTTGGACAAGTTCCTGGAGGAAAGGTCCATAAACCATTATTAAAGGGGACTTGGGAAATCCTCTGCTTGCCCCAATACAAGCATTGTGGAACCTGTGTCTTTTGGTACTTATGACCTAGATTGGACACTACTGGAAACAAGATACTGGGCTTGATGGACCTTGATCTGACCCAGTATGGCATATCTTATATACTTATCACCCTCTGAATAGTTGACCTAAACTGTATTCAGCCTTCAGTCAGGCAGCTCATTGTTGATAGAGTGGTATCCATAGCTGCTGTTATTGTATCGATCCATCTCATTGCTAGCCTTCCTCTTTTGCATTGACCTTCTACCTTGCCAAGCATGATGTCTTTCTCTAATGATCTCTCTCTTCGCATGATGTGTTCAAATTATGAATGTCGAAGTCCTGTTATCTAAGCTTTTAAAGAAAGCTTAGGTTTGATCTCCTCTAATACTGACTAGTTTGTTCTTTGGACAGTCCATGGTATACACAGTATTCGTCGCCAGCACCATAATTCAAAGGCATCAATTTTCTTCCTGTCTCTTTTTCACTATCTAACTTTTGCATCCATATGATTCTCTTACGCAAACTTTACATTGATCATGAAGCAACAGTTTGAAGGCAACAAGGAGAAACAGAATGTTTTAAGATCAGCAAAGGTGTACGACAAGGCTGCATACGTTCCCTCTACCTCTTTAATTTATATGCAGAATAAATCATTAGAGAAGCAGGATTGTATGACGACAACAGAGGTGTGAAGATTGGTGGAAGACTCATCAACAATCTTTGCTATGCTGATGATACCACATTACTGGCTGAAAGTGAAGATGATCTGAAACATTTGCTTCTCAAGATCAAGGAGCATAGTCTTAAAGTGAGCCTGCACCTTAATTTAAAGGAGACAAAGATCCTGACAACTGGCAAAATCAATAAATTCATCGTTGATGGAGAAGAAATTGATATCATGGACAACTTTAACCTACTTGGATCAACAATCAATAAAGAAACAACAAGCAGTCAAGAAATCCGTCGACACATTGCTCTTGACAGAATGACTATGAAGGACCTGGACAAGTTTCTCAAGAACAGAGATATGTCTCTCCCCATACAAAGATTTCCCGAGTATATAATACCAAAGCTATAGCATTTTCTATGAACTTGCCACCTTAGTAGCTGCAAACCGGGCCGGCCCGTCCATTGTGCGATAATGTTGTTTGCACAGGACCCTGCGCGAACTCCATTCTCGCACAATGGATGACTTCAGAGGCAGCCGGGGAAGCCCACACACAGCAGCCAGCTTGAAGAGTCTTTTCCCTCACGTTGGCAGCTTTTTCTGTGAAGCCACGAGTATCGGGAAAGGTTAATGGCACTCGTAGCTTCACAGAAACAGCCACCAGAGTGAGGGAAAAGACCACGCTGGCAGCTGTGCAGAGGGAGCCGGGGCCTCCCACGGGCTTCCCTGGCTCCCTCTTAAGCCCCTTAGACAGATGTGGGGCTGTTCGGAGGGGGATGGGCTAGGACTAGATGGGCTGTGATGGGGGGGGGGGACTTAGACTACAAATGGGCTGTGATGGTGGTGGGGGGGCTAGGACTGGAAATGGGCTGTGATGGTGGGGGGGCTAGGACTGCAGATGGCCTGTGATTGGGCGGGATACTTGGACTGGAAATGGCCTGTGATGGGAGGGCTAGCATCGGAAATGGGCTGATGAGGAGCTGGAATAGGACTGGAAATGAGTGATGGGTTGGAATAGGACTGGAAGTGGGCTGATGGGAGCTGGAGTAGGGCTGGAAATGTACTGATGGGGGGCTAGGATTGGAAATTGGCTGATGGGGGCTAGGATTGGAAATTGGCTGATGGGGGAGCTTGGAGTGGAAATGGGCTGATGGGGGGTTGGAATGGAATTGGAAAAGAGCATATGGGGGCTAGGACTGGAAATAGGTTGATGAAGAGCTAGAATAGGACTGGAAATGGCTGATGGGGGAATAGGACTGGAAGTGGGCTGATGAGAGTTGGAATAGGGCTGGAAATAGACTGATGTGGGAGCTTGGAGTGGAAATGGGCTGATGGGGGCTGGAATGGAACTGGAAAAGAGCATATGGGGGAATAGGACTGGAAATGTGCTGATGGGGGGCTGGAATGAAACTGGAAACGAGCATATGGGAGAATAGGACTGGAGATGTGCTGATGGGGGGCTAGGATTGGAAAATGGCTGATGGGGAGCTTGGAGTGGAAATGGGCTGATGGGGGCTGGAATTGAACTGGAAAAGAGCATATGGTGGAATAGGGCTGGAAATGGGCTGATGGGGGAGCTTGGAGTGGAAATGGGCTGATGGGGGGCTGGAATGGAACTGGAAAAGAGCATATGGGGGAACAGGACTGGAAATAGGCTGATGAAGAGCTGGAATAGGACTGAAAATGGGCTGATGGGGGCTGGAATAGGGCTGGAAATGGGCTGATGGGGGGAATAGGGCTGGAAATGGGTTGATGGGGGAGCTTGGAGTGGAAATGGGCTGATGGGGGGCTGGAATGGAACTGGAAAAGAGCATATGGGGGGCTAGGACTGGAAATGGGTTGATGTGGGGGCTTGGGAGAATGGGACTAGTAGGGAGTGAATGCTGGGTGGGTCTAGAACTAGAAGAGAGCTGATTTTGAGGGAGGACTAGAAGGGGATGGGGACGGGGGAAGAGGAAGGAGAGGGGAAATGATATTTTGTGTGGGAAGGAAGAAAAGTCTACGATAGGCCGGGTATTGGGAGAGTAAGTGGGGATTGAGAATGGAAGGGTGAAATTTGAGTGGATGATAAAGGAATAAGAAAAGAAATGAGGGAAAGAGCAAAAGGGGAAAGATCAGTATGTTAAAGCAGATATAGAGAGAGAATGGAAAAAATCTAGAAGAGAGAAGAAAAGGCAAATGGACAGCTCGCAGAAGACACGAAAAAACCAGAAGAAAGTGACTGGAGCAATTGCAACTGAAACATAAAATGCCCAAACAAAAGGTAGAAAAATACTTTTTATTTTGAATTTATTAACTGGAATATGTCTGGTCTGGGAAGTGTGTATTGCTAACATCTTTGCATTTTTGTTTAGTGCAAGAGGAAATTACTTTATAGTTTTATTTCTCCTGTGTTGTACATTTCAGGTTTGGCTTTTGGGGTTCCCAGTTTAATTATTGTCTTCCTATTTCTTAATTGTGATCTCTTGTTCTTTGTGTGGTGATGGTCTATGTTCTGCATGTGTAACCGAGCTGAGGTATTCTGTTCATGTAGTTTCTATTTGACAATGCCACTTGTTCTCTTTCCCCCAGTGAGATGTATTGGTATTCTCTAAGATGTATTGGTTTAACATTTGCACTATTGCCTTTTTGATAGGTAGGGTTTGGTGCTTTGTGAGTCCTGGCAGTGCTGTTATGATACGGCAGGTTTGCTATGGGTTCTAAATGGGCAGTGTTTATAGTACTTCCTAATGTGTCTGGCGGTTGGCACTGGAGTACAGTAATGTAGAAATCTGGTAGTCTTTCTTTAATCCAGACACTCATTAAGAGGCATGTTTACTAAAAGCACATGTTAACGTAATGCAAATATTTATGCAAATGAGGCTCCTTATGCAGATGAGGCCCCACAATTAATCTCTACACATGGCCCCGCACCCCCCTTGGGCCACCCCTGGCTGCAATACAAATGCAATTGTGTACCATTGAGTCAGTGCCGACTCCCAGCAATCCAGCAGCTCCTGAGTTTTCTTGGCAGTGTGACTGGTGGTAGATTGTCAGGCCTTTCTTCTGGAGCAATGGGGGATTAAGTGACTTGCCCAATATGTAATTAAAGATAGATGAATTTCTTGACACAGATCTCTAAAATGTGCTGATAGAAGAACTTTTTAACAATGACTATCACTCACGGGTTTGACCTTTCACCTACTTCCTCTTGGGTGGAGTGGGATATCATGATCATGAGTTCTGTGTAACTGTCTTTAAAATAGTTTGAGAACATTGTTAATGCAAGCATAAAGAGTAAACATAGGCTATGAACTGTGCATTGTACAGTCAACTATAGGTCACTGCTGGCACAGCGTAATTTCTGCAACTCTGCAATTATAAATAATTCTGTCATAATCAAGTAAATTTCATCTAATACACTGTAAACAGCTCTTACTCTGTAAAGAATTCTAGCGACACCTTGTGTTATTTCATGTTTATGCTTAATGACTGTTACTTCTCCTTTTCTCTTCAAAAAAAAGAGCTTCAAAGGGGGAAGAATTTGAATTCAATAGAGGTGGAACCGTGCTGTGTCCATGGACCTTCTGTTGTTTTCCCTCTGAGCTCAAAGAAAGTAGCACGTTGTGTGTGATTGTGTTCTGTGTTACTCTCTGCTTATTTCTCACTGCTTGAGGGACCAGAGACCGAAAGAGCCGTGGTATTGTGGCCAGATCACGGGTTTTCTTAAGTCTTCACTATTGCAATGCTCAAATCCCAGATTTAAGGCCGATCTTACGCCCTATATTTTTTCCTACGCCTTTGACCTTGGCTGATATGGGATTCAGTGGCCGGAGTGCTCACTCTCTCCATCACCTCTCTTACCTTCTGAAATCTTTGGGGGTTTCGTCTGCTGTTCTTTTTTATTTCTCTTATAAAACTCATAATTATTAACTACTTTATAAACTGCTCTGTTGTACCCACAAAGGACAGTAAAGGAAACTTTGTTTTATGTGGTTTTTTTGTGTATAATAATTTTATTAGGCATATATCAAAACAGTCATACAAATATCCAACCACTACAGTACAGTAACAAACAGAAAACCTTTTATGGAACCTTGAGAAGCCCATTATAGGTGGGGGCTAACATCCTCCACACACAAAAAGACATCCTACTTAGTACAGCCTTAACATGAATGCAACCCACTGCCCCACCAAAAACATTTTACCCTCCCCCCCTCCCATCCTTCCCCGCCCCCTCCCCCCACCCCCCCCACCCCCACCCCCGCCTGCACGCAGACCCAGCTCACAAAAGCCTGGTCTCAGGAAAACCCAGTAACCAGCATACACCTAGACTGAGGTCCAATACCTGAATTAGTGACGATAGGAACCAACCTCCCGTACACCTCCACCCTGAAACTACCCTAAAGAACTAAAAAACCAAAGGGGGAGCAATCCCATCAAGAGGCAAGAACAACTCCCATAGGGGTGACACACAATCCGTCCGACCTCTAACAATAGAGGTGAGTCTTTCCATCCGGTAAATGTCCCATACCTTTATCCTCCATTCTAATAAAGTAGGAGCACACAAACGCTTCCAAAAGCGACCGATTACCGAACGAGCCGCTAACAGCAAACTATTAATCACTCTACTCTTATCCAAAGGGAATATCCGCTCCGGCAGATATCCCAGAAGACAAATTTCTGGCTTACCAGGAATCACCACCTCCAACTTATCCGCAATTTGTGAGAGAACCGCCGCCCAAAAAGCCTGAATAAATCTACACCCCCACCACATGTGGAGAAACGTCCCCCTCTGACCGCAGAAACGCCAACAAAAGGGATCATCCGCCCTGCCCCACCGATACAAATGCTCCAGTGTGATAGCCATCCGAAAGAATATCCGCAGCTGTGTGTTGATCAACGACAAAGAGATGGAGCACCTATAGGTATATTCCATAATATCTCCCAGTCGGCCGTCAATTCCCTACTCCATTGTGCCTGAGAACTAGGAGGAGAAGAGGCCATAGCAATATCCCAAGAGAGGGCCCTATATAATCTCGCCAATAGAGCCTTGGAATTACCGCAGTTAAACAAAATACTTTCCCATTGTCTGGGAGATCTCGTTCCCGCAGAGGAGAACTGCTCTTCCGATAAACAATGCCGAAATTGGAGATACTGAAAAACAGACATCCCTCTGCCCAAGAGCTGTTCCAATTGCTGTTGGGACATAAATTTTCCCTTATCATACAGAGAGGCAACCGAAAGCTGAGCACTCCGTGTCCTCAGATCTTGTCCCACGAACTGCAGAAAGGAAAGGGATCCTAATACCGTAAAAGGAGAAAACTTGGAGGGTAACGCAGACAAGGAACACATCTTCCCCCAACTGCTCCATACCGGATCCAACAGGTCATGATGTAACAGTAACCGATGGCGAGACTTTGCATCCAGGAACGGACTCGCCACCAGAGGCATAGGAGAGATCCACGCGGCTTCCGCTTGCACCCAGGAAGAATCGGAACGATGTGTCCAGTAATGAAGAATGCGTAGACAAGAACAATGATAATATATTTCCAAATTAGGAAGTCCCATCCCCCCCAAAGACTTCGGTCGGACCATAGTCTGCCAATTCAGCCGCGGACGCTTTCCTTGCCAGATAAAGTTGGTGAGCATCCTGCGCACTTCCGCAAAAAAGGTTTTAGGCAACAAAATTGGTAGTTGTTGAAACAAAAATAAAAACTTGGGTACGACCAACATCTTAATCACATTAATTCTACCTAACCAGGATACCGTGGAAGAGGACCAGTGACGAAGCTCCTCTCGCACCGTCTTCAGCAACTGAGGATAATTTAAAACATACAGGTCCTCCAATCTCCCCGGAATATTAATTCCTAGATACCAGAATTGCGAGACTGTGGGAAAAAGATCAGCAGATCCCCCCCCTAACCCCACGCTTACCAATAGAACACGGCAGCATTACTGATTTAGCATAATTGACCCTGAACCCAGACAAAGACGAAAATTGCTGAAGCAGACCGACCACTACCGGTAAGGAACTATCCGGCTCTTTAATAAAAATCAAGGTATCATCGGCATATAAAGAGACAATATGATCCGAACGCCCCATGGTAATGCCCAGATCTGCCACCTGAGCTCTCAAGCGTATCGCCAGGGGCTCGAGTGCCAGAGCAAAAAGTAAGGGGGAAAGTGGGCAGCCTTGCCTAGTCCCCCTACCTAAGATGAAAGGAGACGACTGAAACCCATTAACCATAACTACCGCTTGCGGATCTTGGTAGAGAGCCTCCATCCACCCCCGAAAATTGGGCCCAAATCCAAAATGCTGCAACGCGGCAAATAAATACGGCCACTCCACTCGATCGAAAGCCTTTTCGGTGTCTAGGGATAACACCGCATAATTTCCCGTACATTCTTTCAACCCCAATAAGATATTGATGAGTCTCCGAACATTTTCAAAGCCATGTCTACCTTTAATAAACCCGGTCTGGTCTGGGTGTACAATTTCTTGAATATGGGAATCGAGCCTCAGTGCAAATACCTTAGTCATAATTTTGTAATCTATGTTCAATAAGGATATAGGTCTATAATTAGTACAAAGTGTCGGATCTTTCCCTTCTTTGGGAATCACTACAATGGAAGCCTGATACATTGATTGTGGTAATTTCCGTAGGGTCAAAATCTCATTATAAACCCTAACCAGAACTGACGCAATCTGATCCAAAAGAACTTTATACAGCTCAGCCGGTAGCATATCCGGTCCCGCAGCCTTGGCAGTTTTCAACCTTCGAATAGCATACTGCACCTCTGCCAACTGAATAGGTCTCTCTAAAGACCGAAAAGCATCAGTGGATATCTGAGGCAAGCCAGTCTCTCGTAACTAATCATGCAAGGTCCGTTCATCCACCGCAAACTGCGAAGAATATAGAGTCTTGTAGAACGCTGCCAAACAGTTAGCCATTTCTAAAGAATTTGTAAGTACATTGCCAGAGTCATCAGCAATAGCAGCGATTTTCTTTTTCACCCTTTGACGTTTCAGTTGCCATAAAAGCATCTTACCTGCCTTGTTGCCGTGTTCATAAAAATTACGCTTGGTTCGCTGCATCTGCGATGCAATCGTAGAGATTTCCATGGCATCCAATTGACCTCTCAGATCTACTAATTTCCGCCAAACTTTCTTATTCTGAGTGCGTTTGTGTATCACCTCTAATTCCCGTATCTGAACTCATACCTGATCTTGCTGTCGCCGCTGTTGTGTTCGAAACGCATTAGAGAGGGAAATCAAGGACCCTAACATCACTGCTTTTCCCGCATCCCACAACAAGGAACCCGAAATTTCTGAAGAGTCATTAAATCGTAAATATTCCTTCCAGTGTGTTTGTATTTGCTCCACAAATTTTCTATTCTTCAAAAGCTGTCTGTTCAGAGACCACGTCCTAGGAGGAGTCTCCTGATCAACTACCACCCAGTCTAATGTCACTAAATGATGATCGGATGGACCCTTATCCCCAATGTGCACTCTAGGGATAGCAGAACATAGCGATTGTGACACCAACCAAGAATCAATGCGAGAGTGTGAATTATGGCTGGGTGAGAAAAACGTGTAATCTCTGTCTCCTGGATGTAGATCTCTCCACACATCCTGTAGGCCCGAATTATCCAGAAAATTCCGTAATGCTTTAGACCCGCCCTTTTCTCTTCCCCCAGAGACAGATCTGTCTAGCTCTGAAGGCACACTATTTAGGTCTCCCCCCATCAGTATGTCACCGGTAGCATGTATCCTAAGAACCTCAAGCAGATCGTGCAATGTCAATGGAACCTCCGCAGGAGGGACATACACATTAAGTAAAGTAATCGGCAAGTTGTTGCAGGATCCGGTGATAAGAAGATAACGCCCCAACGGATCCAAAACGCACGAGGAAACCACCAAAGGACAATCCTTAGAAATTAAAATTGCTACTCCCCGTCTATGGGTAGTAAAGCTAGAATAATAAACCTGCGGAAATGCCTTAAAAGATAATCCATACGACGCATTTGGGCCAAGATGAGTCTCCTGCAGAAACACCACATCCGCTTTTTCCCTATTAATTTGTGCTTGCACCCTTCGCCTCTTGATGGGATTATGCAATCCCCTAATGTTCCAAGTGAGTAATTTAAGCATCCCCAACCCTACCAAACCTCTTACCTGATACATCCAGTTGGTTCCACATCACCTCTTGGACAACATTGAATCCATACAGCTTATGATTAGAAATCCTCTGAGGACCTAACATTTCCCAGACCTGCTCCAATACCCATCCCCCCACCCATATACCCCTCCCCCAACCCCCCCCCCCATAACCTCCCCAGCACCCTCCCCCCTTTCTGTCCCCTTCATCAGTCCTAAAATGCAAGGACTACTCCTAGTCACCTCACTAATTCCAAAACTAAGGTGACAACCAAGTCACCCAAGGGGTGACCCAAACCCTAGTCAAAACCCCGCCATCAGCATCCCTTCCTTGCCCCATGATCCACCTGTTATACACTTGCCAACCCTCCCCTCCAACCATAAAAGTATTAGCCTTATTAGAATCCTTACCATTACTCCCATCCTTACATACCCCCCACCATATGCACCATGAACTCCCCCCTGCGTTATTTAAGAGAACCTCTACACACCCCCTCCCAATAGTCCTGTCCCATTCAGAGATACAGAAATATCAACAAAAACACTAAAACGTTACAAAGGAGCTACAGTGTCCATTGCTCTGTGGACCTGGTCCTCAGCATCCACTTCTGACTGACATCTGGAGCGTGGAACCTTTCTTCGTTTCGGAGTCGAGACTTCCCAATCCAATCGCAGGTTACGTTGCCGAGACAGACGAGCTCCTCCACCTTGAATCTGGTCCACAAAGTCCATACATACTGACAGGTCTTTGATTTTGTGGGTTTTATTATGCCACTCAAAAATTAGAGCAAAAGGAAAGTTCCAGCGATATCTGATTTGCTTTTGTTGCAGAAGCTGCGTTAGTGGTTTGAAGCTACGACGCCTCTCCAAGGTGTAGGCAGATAAATCTTGATAAATTTGAAGCTCCCATTCTCGGAAGGATAGAGATCGTTTCCCACGAATTATTCTCATTAACGCAGCTTTATCTTCATAACATTGGAAGCAAGCTATGATGGGACGTGTTCAAATATCAGCCCCCACCTTCCCACTACCGCTTTGGTGCGCCCTTTCAATTTTTACTGGAGCACCACTGGTAGGGACACAGAAAGCATAAATCTCTTGAACTAAAGCCACGAGAGAACCATCTGCCGTAAGCTGCTCCACCTTATACATCTTTGATTGAAGCTCCAATGTAGAATCCATCTGTTCTCCAATATTCACCTCTGTTTGGGTAACACGATCATCTAGAGATTTATAGTCTGCACGCAGATCTGCAATAGCTTTAGAAAATTCCAGCCTGAAAGAGCGGAGCTCTTGTAAAATTTCCAGCAAGTCACCCTTAGAAACTGGTTGAGCCCCCATGTCCTGAGAAGCACCAGGTGTAGATGATAAGAAAGAAGACCCAGCTGCACCCGCCGTATTAGTAGGGGTGACTTGGTCACTCTTCCTAGAATATTTAGAAAGAGCCGTGGCATAAGTTGTCTTCGTGGACATGTTTAGTAGACCAACACTCTCCACTGTAAGTGCCAAACTCACTGAGTCCCCTCTTTAGCACTCAGATGCCTCCACGGATCGCAGACACAAAAAAGTTCTCTGATGAGGACTAGGGTTGCCAACTGGCTCCAGATGCGCCCGACAGGCTTGATCCAGTCCTGGGTTTACCCCATTGCATGCAGTGACTTGTAGTTTTCCTTTTCTTATAGAATGCAATGGAGAAATCAGAACTACATATCCCTGCATGCAACGAGGTAAACCCAGGACTGGATTGAACCTGTCGGGCGCATCTGGAGCCAGTTGGCAACCCTAATGAGGACACCCCCAATGAAGAGACTGAACAGTCCTTTCTCTGGTGCAACAGAGTACTTTCTCATTTTTAAAATTTATTTCTTAGAACCAGGAGATATATGTTCAAGAGCTGAGACGTTCAAAAAAGTAAATCCCCCTTACTGCTGAAGGATTCTGTAAGTGTCCCGAGCAAAACATTCAAATTTCATAGTCTCCACACTCCCGATCTAGAGAGCACTGTTCCTCACTGGATTTCCCGCCGAAAGAGCTCCATTTCATAGTACAGGGGCTGTCATAATAGCAGGGACACGAAATGGTCGCTGACAACTCTCACTGTCACATACCGAGGCTGCCTAACGGGACCATGTGGCAATGGCCGCCCCGACAGACTTTCCCGCCTCTGATCTTCAGTCTCCTGCCCCCATTCCGTAATCTCATATCTATGACACTTAGAGCCGTCGTGGCATAAAGAAGAAAGTGAAACCCTCAGCGATCGCTATTTGGAGCTGTGCAGCCAGCCCTTTAACTTTATCTCATTTGCACATGGCGATCGCTGTCAGACTAGCAGCAAAAACTGAAGAACAGCACTCACAGTAGTTAGCGTGGGGTCCGAGGAGGGAGAAGCACACACTGTCCTTATTGCATCGGGCTGATCGCTCTCTGGCTTGCCGCCATCCTGGCCAATGGCTCCCGGAGATAAATATCACCAGAGCTACTCCAGGCACAGGGAGGATTCCTATTTCACCACCACCTCCAAACCCTCAAACGCGATCCAAATTGCTCATCGCGACCAGGGCTCTTTTTCGCTACCAAATCCGTCGAAAGGAGGCTTAATAATTCACAGGATTAGCCAATTTGCACTGAAATAGGATGCCCATGGCACGGAGCTTCAGGGAAACCCAGCCATTCCTCACTGGGCTCACGAGCGCCCCCCCCCCCCCCCGTTTTATGTGGTTTTGCTGTGGTCTTGTTTTATTTATCTTATGTATATTCACTGTAATATGCCTAGGAAACAGTGTGGAATATCATTTTTTAAAATAAATAAATAAGCAAACAAACAAACATAAACCACCTGAAGGGGTTTCATGTTGTGTAGAAGAGTCATTTAGTGCAGACCTAACATGTGATTCTCCTGGTAACCTGTGCCACATTTTTGCTGCATAGAAAAGGAAGACAGACTCCAGCTGCTCTTATATTAAGGTTAATATTTTATCTTACAGCACAGATCCTGCAGCAGTGGTGTCTTCCACTAGTTCCTGGAGGGCAACAGCAGCCCCCGTTGGATACAGGATGGCATCTGAATTTCAGATGCCTCTGGGACCCGGTACCTGGCCTTTTTGCAGTCTAATAAAAGGCAGCACACATTCTGCACTGTATAAGTGTGGTAGATGATAGAAGAGCATATTTACCTCGTGCTATCAGAATGATATGAATCTCTTTGATTCTTGTACAGTTCCTTTTGCCATTCTCTCAGATTGCCCCACTCCACTTCCGAGAAATAAGCTGCAACATCCCTGAATGGGACCGATACCTGGAACAGCAAACAGGACACACCCTCAGCTGCACTTTCACTATGATGTCTTTTTTACTAGAATTTGTTATATGGCCTCTGTCAGTGAGTTGGTTTGCAGCTTGTCGTGCTGTGAGGGCTTGCGTGCATCAGTGATGCTGAGAGCTAAACTATCGGTAGTTTAACTACTGGCAGGGTCTCCCAAGATGGACAGGTCTCAGCTGAGGTGCCAGACCAAGACAAACCACCCATCTGGGCAGCAGCAGAATGGGATAGTGTTGACGGCGGAGGATCACATTTTTGTGACAACGGCAACAACACCAAACTTAAACTGCACGTAAAAAAGGCCTGGCAATCTACTTCTGTATCTTGCCATGAAAACCCAATGGATAGTTACAACAAAACAAATTGTGCTATGGTGCTGGAAGATGAGACCCCCAGGTCGGAAGGCACTCAACTAGCTACTGGGGAAGAGCTGAAGACTTTTCAGAGTAAAGCCAGCATTTATGATGTGGTTGGATCAAAGCCCTCGGGAAGTCTGACTGCTGATGTAGCTGCGCATGAAATGAGAGTCAGAAACTGTAAAGATGTCTTACACATTGAAACATGGAACGTACGAAGCATGAACCAAGGGAAGTTGGAGGTGGTCAAGAATGAAATGGAACGTGTACAACTTGATCTGTTGGGTGTCAGCGAACTGAAATGGACTGGCATCGGGCACTTTGCATCAGATGATCACATGGTCTACTATGCTGGAAATGAAAGACAAAGAAGAAATGGTGCTGCATTTATAATAAAGAATAAATTTGCAAGAACTGTAATGAAATACAATGCAGTCAGCGAACGCTTAATCTCTATTCGTCTACGAGTACTGCCTATCAACACAACTATAATTCAAGTATATGCCCCAACAACAGCTGCAGAAGAGAATGAAATTGAAGAGTTCTATGAACAAGTACAAGCTGAAATTGACAGAACAGCTCTTCCCCAGTAGCTAATTGAGTGCCTTCCGACCTGGGGGTCTCATCTTCCAGCACTATAGCACAATTTGTTTTGTTGTAACTATCCATTGGGTTTTCATGGCAAGATACAGAAGTAGATTGCCGGGCCTTTCTTACACGCAGTTTAAGTTTGGTGGTGTTGCCGTTGTCACAGAAATGTGATCCTCCGCCTTCAACACTATCCCATTCTGCTGCTGCCCAGATGGGTGGTTTGTCTTGGTCTGGCACCTCAGCTGAGACCTGTTCATCTTGGGAGACCATGCCAGTAGTTAAACTACCGATAGTTTAGCTCTCAGCATCACTAATGCACACAAGCCCTCACAGCACGACAAGCTGCAAACCAAGTGAGGGTGCCAGTCTTAGCCTTCCCTAATCAGCTCATTTCCAGTGCTAGTCACTCCTCAACCCCATTACCAGTGCTAGCTTCCCCTAATCAGCTCATTTCCAGTGCTAGTCCCTCCTCAACCCCATTACCAGTGTTAGGCTCCCCTAATCAGCCCATTACCAGTCCTACCCACCCATCAGCCCATTTCCAGTCCTACCCCCCCGATCAGCTCATTTCCAATGCTAGCCCCCCATCAGTCCATTACCAGTCCTACCCCCCTATCAGCACATTACCAGTCCCAACCCCCCTTGATCAGTCCATTCCCAGTCCTAGCCTTCCCTAATCAACCCATTACCAGTCCTAGCCCACCCCCCATCTGCCCATTATAATCCTAACCGGCACTGTCTCTCCCCTCTGTCCAGCATTTATCCCCTGTCTGTCCAATATGCCACCTGTCTCTTCCCTATGTCCATGTCAGCCCCCCTCCCTCCCTGTCATCCCCCCTCCCTCCATCTATTTCAGCCCCCCTCCGTCCATGTCAGCCCCCCCTCCTTCCCTCCCTCCATCCATCCATCAATGTCAGCCACCCCTGCCTCCCTCCCTCCATGTCAGCCCCCCTGTCCATGTCAGCCCCCTCCCTCCATCCATCCATCCATGTCAGCCCCCTCCCTCCATGTCAGTCCCCTCTAACCATGTCAGCCCCCCTCCCTTCATCCATCCATCCATCCATGTCAGCCCTTCCTCCCTCCATGTTAGCCCCCTGTCCATGTCAGCCCCCCTCCCTCCATCCATCCCTTCATGTCAGCCCCCTCCCTCCCTCATGTCATCCCTGTTGCAGATTCCCTGACCCCTCCTCCCCTCTCCCTGTCTGCCTGCTATTGCCCTGCTGTTCTTCTACAGCCGCGGCTCCCTGTCTCTTAGGGAACCGCAGCTATGCCTGTAAAACCGTTGCGGAGCCATCCTGTCTCTCGACGGGCTCCATGCAGCATTGTCCCGCCTCCAAAGGAAGTGGTAAACAACTTCCTTTGGAGGCGGGACAATGCTGCACGGAGTCCATCGCGAGGCAGGAAGGCTCCGCAATGGTTTTACAGGCATAGCCGCGGTTCCCTAAGAGGCAGGGAACCGCAGCTGCAGAGCAAGGGAGGCGGTGAGTTTGTCACTGCCAAGAAGCCGAGAAGTGGCAGTAACTTGTGCGCTTTTTTTTTTTTTTACGGTGGAGTGAGGCAACCCCCACTAAATCCTTTGGCGACCCCCGTGGGGGTCGCGACCCACAGGTTGAGAGCCGCTGCTCTAGAGAAAGAAAAAGCAGCCGAGCATGCTCAGAGCTCACCAGCTGAGGTCCTGCCTCCTTAAGGTGGACCAAGCAGATTGAGGTAGGGGCAGGGGCATAGGGTGAGGGCTTAAGTTAGTAATACTCTTCTAGACAATGTGCTGGTACCTCTGCTGCTACTTCTATGCAGCTGAAAAACAAGAACTTTGAGATGCTCCACGATAATTACATTTGATCTTCTCTGTAACAGAATTTCAAAGATGCCAAGCTACCCAGTTCTAGGAGTGAGATCTTTGTACCAGTTTTGATTTTAGATTTGCATTTCAATACAGCATGGTATTTGTAGTCCCTGATTTAACCCATTGGCATAAGTCCTGCAGGACCCATAATGCACAAGAATGAGATTGTCATAAATCCAGGACTGGATAATTTTGCAACTCTGATTTCACTGCAAAGTATTTTATTCATTCCGGACCATAAAGTACTCATCAATTGACCAGCATCTCACACTCCAGCCACATATAAACAAAGTAACACAATGTATTTACAGCAAGCTGCAATCGCTGCACCACTTACGACTTCTCCTTGATCCCCATGATTTCCGTACAGTCTACCAGGCAATGATACTACCGCACTTTCACTTCTGCAATGCCATCCTGCAAGGCCTTTCAAAGAGCTCCGTACACCCACTTCAGCTTGCTCAACATACAGCTGCGTATATTCTGACCACGCTCGGCTTGAACTAGCCACATCATACCTATACTAAAAGAGTTGCACTGGTTACCTCTCCTTAGTCGCATCAACCATAAAACACTCATGATAACATTCAAAGTTATCCACCAACTATCCTCTAAGGTTCTGATTCCATCCCGCATGTAGATCCCCTTTGTGCATCCAATCTGAACCAGACGCACAGAGGGGATCGTGATGCTGATCCCGTAGGGCACGTCTAGCCACGCGGGATCAGAATCACCAACAGTCCTTCATATGCAGGCCGGGACTTCAATTCAGACTGGCCTGCATGTGCAGGACGGCCCCGGCTAACTCAGTCAAGGCTCCTCAATGGAGCCACAGCACTATGGGGTCATATTGCCATGGCACCGCGGCTCCATTGAAGAGCCGCAATACGGGCCGCCAAATAAAAGTGTTTATTTCCCGCAGCCTGACCTCTGATCTGGCCTCCTAAGGCCAGGGTTGGGCTGCGAGAAATAAACCCTGACCCCACTGCCCATCTGCAGCCCGGGCTGTTCGAAAAATCATGTCCAGGGAAGTTATTCCACTGCAGAGGTGGAATAACTTCCCCAGACATTTCAATAGCCCTGTACAACATTAGAATCGGCCCTGTACATCCAGGGCCAGCGGCTGCCCATTGCCTGCCCAGACTTCGCCCCTGAGCCACCCATTCCCCGCCCCTGTCTAACTTCTTGCACAACCGGTGGGGAAGTTAGTCGGGGGTGGGAGCCAGCATGAATAGCGGGGATGGATGGCCTGTCGGGCTGTCCATCCCCTCTATTCATAGCACAGAATAACCCCTAATTGTTTACAGTCAAATCATATCAAGAACCCCAGAAAACTGCCTAAGGAGAAGCAACATATCAAACCACCTAAACCTTCCTCTGGAACTAACCAAATGTAACCAATCAGCTTCCGCCAGCTAGGGTATTCTCCCTGCATACCTCACGTCTATGGAATGCACTCCCATGCTTCTTAATATGGCCCAGAGTTTCTCATGGTTTACGCAGTCAAAAGCCTTGCTATAGGCAATAAAACACATATGGATATCATTTTGGTATTCTGTTGTCTTTGCAAGGATCCATCTCACATCCATGATAACGTCCCTCATTCTTCTCCCTTTCCTGAACCCTGCTTGCACTTCTGGCAGTTCTCGTTCCAGGTATGGTTGTAGTCTCTGCTGAATGATCTTGAGTAGAATCTTGCTGGCATGTGAGATCAGTGCGATTGTGCGATAATTTCCCCAGTCAGTCGGGTCACCTTTCTTCAGCATTGGTATAAACACAGATCTTTTCCAGTCAGTTGGCCATGTATTTGTCTTCCAAATTTCCTGGCAGAGCCTTGTAAGTATAGTAACAGCTTCAACCAATTACTGTAATATTTCAATGGGAATGCCATCAATGCCCGGTGCTTTGTTATTTGATAAGGCTTTCAGTGCTGCTTTGATTTCATCATCAGTGGTTCCTGATCATATGGTACAGGTTGAAACAGCTGTTGGTCCACTTGATCTTTATGGTGTAATGACTCTGTATATTCTTTCCACAATTTCCTGATTTTCTCAGCATCATGCAACATGAATCCTTGGGCATCTTGTAGCATTCCAATTCGAGGTTGGAATTTTTTCTTTAACTCTCATAGTTTTAGAAAAGCCGATCTTGTTCTTCCTCTAATAGTTTCTGATTCCATTTCCTTGCATGTGTCATTGTAGTACCTCTCCTTGTCTTGTCTTGCTGCACGTTGGAAATCTCTGTTGAGTTCTGCAATTGCCTCTCTCCTCTGACTTTAACTTCTCTGTGTTTCTGGACAATTTTCAGAGTTTCTTCAGTCATCCATTTCAGCTGTTTTTGCTTTTTCATTGCCTGGCCATGTTAACATAAGAAATGCCATACTGTGTCAGACCAAGGTCCATCAAGTCCAGTACCCTTTTTACAACAGTGGCCAATCCAGGTCACAAGCACCTGGCAGATTCCCAAAAGGCACACAGGTTCCACAATGGTTGTCCCAGGGCAAGCAGGGGATTTCTTGGGTCCTCTTTAATAATGGTTTATGGACCTTTCCTCCAGGAACTTGTCCAAACCTTTTCAAACCCAGCTATATTAACAGCTTTTACTACATCTTTCGGTAATGAATTCCAGAGTTTGATTACACTTTGATTACATGTTCTGTGCGCAGCAGGCCCCCAGAGTCTGGGATTATCTTCTGTTCCTCGGACTGATGGCGGCGCCCATAGAGACACTCACATGGGCGCGTGCTCACATGCTGCTACTCCAGTGGTCTTTGTTTATTCAATGGTCCCAAGTTCTCAGGAGTTTGAGCACAGACTTCCCACCCATGTTGAAGGTGAAGTCCAGACTACGGTGGTGGCAGCCACCCTGTCATCTCAGGAAGGGCGTACCACTGGATGTTTTCTCCTGGATCCCTCTGACAAGGGATGCCAGTCTCTTGGGCTGCTGAGCCCATTGCCGAGACCATACGAAACAGGGCCACTGGAGTTGCAGGAAAAAGGTGTGGTCCATCAGTCGCCTTGAAGCGAGGGCCATCAAGTTGGCTCTTCTGCGTTTCTGGCTCCTGATTGAGGGTCGGATGGTTTGAGTGTTTTCAGACAATGCCACAGTGGTGGCTTATGCCAATTGGGTGGATGGCACAAGAAGGGCTGGAGTGGCCCTGGAGATGGATCTCCTGTTTGCATGGGCAGAAAAGAACCTCCTAGCCTTGTCAGCTCAGCACATTTTCGGAGTGGACAATGTGGAAGCAGACTTCCTCAGCTGACACTCTCTGAATCTCTGAGTCAAGAGGCTTTTCAGTTGATTCTGCCCCACTGTGGTTCCCTCAAAATGGATATGATGGTGACCCACTCCAATGCTAAAGTATGCCGCTTCTTCAGTTGCCACACGGAGATGGGGTCCAAGGGCATCGATGCCCTGATCCAGCCTTTACACACTCAGTGACTGCTGTACGTGTTTCTTCCATGGCCCTTGGTGGGGTGTGTGATTCGCATACAGAGAGCCACCCAGGCAGGATTGTTCTGGTAGTGCCAGATTGGCTGCAGAGAGTGTAGTTTGAAGACCTGACATGGATACTTCAGATGCCTCCTCTTCTGCTGCCTCCATCTCGGGGGCTATTGCAGCAGGGACCAATCATTCTGGAGGACCTGGCTCCCTTCTCGCTTATGGCATGGCTCTTGAAAGGAGACTGCTAGTGTGTAAGGGCTACTCTCCAGCAGTAATTTCTACTATACTTAGTGCCTGGAGGAGGTCTACCAAGCTAGCATAAGTAGGGATATGGTGCCTCTTTCTACCATTGAGAGCTGGTACGGCACGTGGCACTTGGTTCCTGAGGTGGCCAAAGTGTCCTCCCTGTTGGCCTTTCTGCAGGATGGCCTAGAGAAGGGTCTTTCACTTAGCTCCCTGAAGATTCAGGTGGCAGCTTTGACCTGTTTCCCTGGTCTGGTGGTGGAAAAATCCTTTGCCTTGCACTCAAATGTCTCACACTTTCTCCAAAGGCTTCAAAGTCTGTGTCCTCCCCTTCAGTCTGTGATCTCTTCTTGGGATATGTCTCTGGTGTTCAAGGCCCTGATGGTGGCCCCCTTTGAGCCATTGAAGCTCATTACCTTGAAGGATTTAACACTCAAGACTGTCTTCTTGGTCACATTTTGTTCTGCAAGGCAGATCTCTGAGCTGCAGGCTCTGTCTTGCCAAGATCCTTATCTGTCCTTTTTAACAGAGGCTGTTTCCATTTGGCCTGTGCTTTCCCTTCTTGCCTAAGGTGCTGTCTCTCTTTCACATGAACCAGGTGGTTTGCCTGCCCTCCTTCTCTAAGCAGTGTCGGGGGAAGGATAAGGATCTTCACCTTGTGGATGTGCTTCTCCGGTATGTGGAGGCTATGAATTGCTTTTGTAAGTCTGATCATCTTTTTGTGCTGTTTGCTGGCCTGTACAAGGGTGAAACGGTGGCCAAGTCGACTTTGGAGCACGGGATTAAGGAGACTATTGCCTCAGCATATCTGTTATTGAACTGTCCATTTCCAGAGGGTCTGTGTGCCCTTCTATCCGAGCACAAACATCCTCATGGGCAGAGCAGAGCTTGGTAGCCCCTGCAGACATTTGTCAAGGAGCAACATGGGCATCACTTTCGATTTTTGTCAAGTGTTACCACTTGGATGTCCATGCGGAGGCGAACACGGCCGTCAACTCAAGAATTTTGTGAACTGCTGTGTCTTCTTTATGCCCAGTGGTTTTGTAGCTTTGGTACATCCCACTTGTTAGGATTGGTCTAGCAGAACAATATGGAAGGTGACATTTTACTTAACAGATAATGTCCTTTCCTTGAGCCCTGGTAGACCAGTCCAGGGCCCGCTCCTGAAACTATATTTGCTCTGTTCTACTGCTGCAGTACCCTTGGATCCACTGTGATTCTGGATTTAGATCTGCAGGCTCATCTTCTACTGACAGCCTTCTATTTCTACCTTCCTGTACATTGTTCTCTACTGATATTTACTCATTGTTGCCCACATTGAAGTTGGGTGTGGCTTGCCCTGAATCTCCCATTTGTTTTGGGATGAATACTTAAGGGACCTCTGGTGGATGAGGTGGATAGAGGCACAGGAAAGATGTCATTGAAACCTGGGCTTTTCACTGGTTCTTTGTCTCCACCAATTTGCTGGTAGGGAACACAACCCATTTGTCTGGACTGGTCTAACAGGACTCAAGGAAGGGACATTATCTGGTAAGTAACATGTCACCTTATTGAATACACGCTGAAAAATATCACTTCCCTTAGTACTCTCTCACCTTTCTCTAGGCTTGACTTGTATTCTCCACTCAGAGTTTGTGCTTTTTCTGCGCTAACAATCTTTAAGGGACACAAACATTCTACTGCAAAAGATACCAAGCTGTAGGACCATTGGTATGAAAACACCGATAAACACCATTTTTTGTACCCTAAAAAGAACACCTAATTAGCCAGAAACCCCTAAGAACTGAAGCCCTAATTATAATGAAGGTGCAGGGAAGGGACTGGAGGTGTCCTATTTGCATATATCACTCACTATATAAATCCACACGGGGGGCTACTCATTTAGTTCCCAAGACACACCATTGAGCCCCCAAAAATCTTTACAAAACGTAACAAACACTTTTTTGGGCTATTGTACATTTTTGGTCAGACCAATCACTGCTGGCAGCAATGAGTTCAGCATCATATTGTGTTGATTTTATGGAGGAATTAATTGTGTATCCTTATGTTGTCTGCATGTCCCTTTTATCACTTCATCAAATTTAAAAAAGTCACAGTTAATGTTACCCTTCTAAATTATGTAGAAATACCCCCACATTATTTTCATCTCTTCATTCTTACATCATTTTTCTCCTCTACTGTACCATTGCTGTCACCATCTATAAATCCTTCACTAATCACCTTCCACATCCTAAATTAATGTTATCCATTCTAACGCCACATCCAATCTTTCCGGTTCCAATGTACTTAATTTAAAGATCCAGCATTGTTCATTGGCATTCAAGTTTCTCTGCCAATCGCCTCCTCTCCAATGCGCTTTGATTTGAGGATCTTTTCCATGCCATTTCAGTTGGCTGAATTCATGCTGATTCTCAATACGGTGTTGCACAATGGGGGTTGTTAATCGATGTTCAATAAGGGATCTGTTTACTAAGGTGCAGTAAGTGTTCTGCTCCTAATGTGCGGCATATATCAAAAAGCTGTTCGGTAGATGCAAAACCTGAGTGGTAAAGGCAGAGAAAGGGGCCGGAATGTACCACATAGGGATGGCACATACCACACCAACCTGTATTCCCTGCATCGCAAGGCAGCATGGGAGGACCTGCACTGCCTGGTGATGCAGAGAACCCGGGCTAGAGTGAGGGAGCAGGGAGAGAACAAAGCAAGTAGTCGTTCTGGCCTCTCCGATCACTGCAGCAGCTTCGGGAACCCCATCGTGGCCTCCTTCAGCCCTTCACCCCCTCCCCGATACAAGCATGATGCCAATGCTTCAGATCAGAAGATCCACAGCACCTCCCCTTTGGACAGTACCAAGCACTGGGTTGATGTCTGTCTATTAGGGATCAGCACTGCTAGATCAGCTCCATTTTGGACAGCGCCAGAGATGGGACAGGAGCAGAGGAGGCCTGTTCCTGCCCTGATCACCCCTGGACCACCAGGGAAGCCCTGGTAAGGTTTGGGAATGGGCTTGGGGGATCCAGCTGGTTTCCAAAGATGATCACTTCCAGATTGGGAGGGGGAGGACAGCCAGATCCAGTGGTTGGATACTGTCCGGTAGTGAGGGGGGTGCTAATGGGTGGAGAGGGTATGGGGGGCTTTGTGGGAGCTGTGGATCTTCTGATCTGCAGCACCAACATCATGCTTCCAATTGGTGGGGGCTGAAGGGGGGGCATGGGTTCCCGATGATGTCGCACAGTGGCCTTGCTGATAGCTGAGCTGCACTTACCACCACCATCTCTTGAGGTGGCGTCAGAGCTGGTCCAACTATCAGGCAAGCAAGGCAGTTGCCTAGTGTGGCAAAGAGCAGAGCATTCAAAGCTAAACAATAGAGTCTGAGAGCTAGAAGGGCATAAAGCCTAGAGTGCCAAGACCTTGAACCACCTCTTCGACCAGCCCTGCAGCCATGCTATTGGCAGTTTAGACAGCCAGCACACAGCAATTGCTCATACTTGGGCTGCCACCAAAATGTAAACTTTACCAACCCTTATGGATGGAAAATTGAAGATAAGCCAAACTTCAGAGGACGGTATCTCAAGGCAGTCCAAGTGCTAGGAAATAAAATGTATTGTCCCAAGAAGAAGAATAAAAGTCCAGAATTTATAGTATTTTCAGTGTTTTGTCACCCAAATCGGGTATGCTTTCCCATTATTCAGGTGGTCTGGTTTCATGTCCACTGCCCAGGAATGTCTCATCAGAGAGCAGAGTCGGAAGCTTTGGAGTGCAGGGTCTGTGCTTGGTAGTTTATCAGACTGACTTTGTTCTAAAGCTGTGGTATACAGACCACTACAATTTGAAGCTTCTTTTGCTGTCTTTTAAGTTTTTGGCTTCTGTATGAAGGCAGTGGAACAATTTGCATTCAGATCATCAATCTTTGCCCAGTAAAGGGACTTAACATAATCTATAGGAGAATACTATACACACTGACTTAATCTACACTAACTGCCCTCACTCTGTTACCTTTACACAGGCATCGGTCACATTCAGGGACGTCGCTGCTTATTTCTTGGAAATAGAGTGGGACATTCTGGGAGATTGGCAGAAGGAACAGTACAAGAAGGTCATCAAGGAGATTCACAGCTTTCTGATATCAAGAGGTAAATATGCCCATCTATCACTGACAGACATACTACAGGATTGATTTATTAATTCATATTTTTTCCATGCAGTAAGCACTTAAGAAAATAAGATGTAGTACCATGATAGATCAGTCTAAAGGTCCATCAGACCCTGTGACAGTGGCCAATCCATTTCTTCTTGGTCACTCCTAGAGATAAGTGATGGCTTGCTCAAGTCTGTCTAACTAAAGACTTTTATTACAGGAACTTGTCTTAACCCTTTCTAAATGTCTTGATCATATTCTGTGGTAACAAACTGCACAATTTATTTGTTTTGCTGAGTGAAAAATACTTTCTCTAAATTGTTTTAAATCTGCTAGTTTCTAGGCTTGATACTATTTGAAAGAGTAACCAACCTTTTCCTATTAACTTGTCCCACCCCACTCTTGGTTTTATAGAGCTGTCTTATCTCTTACCCAGTGGCATATCTAGTGTGTTTGACACCTGGAACGGATCATTTTTTAACACTCTACTCCTCTGTAGAACAGAATTATTTTTAGTAATAATCATGAAATGAAGCAAGTGCAAATACCGTGTTCCAACATATCCCCAAGGTAATAATGTCTATTATCCATGAAAGTTCTTTGCCTTATGCCTTACCTCCAGCCCCTTCCCTGGGGATTATAATGGGCACGCAGATATATCTACATCACTATGTTGCTCCTGAATTTTGCCATTCAGCCTTCCTCAGTCTTTCCCCAGCACCTGCTTTCTGTCTCCATGACTTCATCCCTTCCTGAAGAAAACCCCGTGATCTGGCCACAATACCACGGCTCTTTCAGTCTCTGGTCCCTCAAGCAGTGAGAAATAAGCAGAGAGTAACACAGAACACAATCACACACAAAGTGCTACTTTCTTTGAGCTCAGAGGGAAAACAACAGACGGTCTATGGACGCAGCACAGTTCTACATCTGTTGGATTCAAATTCTTCCTCCTGAAAAGCTCTTTTTATTAAAGAAAAAGGGAAGTAACAGTCATTAATCATAGCACAAGGTGTCGCTAGAGTTCTTTCTGCAGAGTAAGAGCTGTTTACATTGTATTAGATGAAATATACTTGATTATGACAGAATTATTTATAATTGCAAAGTTGCAAAAATTATGCTGTGTCAGCAGGTACCTATAGTTGACTGTACAGTGAACTATGGTTGCGAAGTTCATAGCCTATGTTTACTCTTTATGCTTGTGTTAACAATGTTCTCAAACTATTTTAAAAGATAGTTACACAGAACTCATGATCATGATATCCCTTTTCTATTTAAGAAGAAGTAGGTAAAAGGACAAAATTCTGAGCACATTTTAGAGATCTGCATCAAGAAATTCATCTATCTTTAATTACATATTGGGGATTCTGGTATCCCTTTTACCTGTCCATTTCTACACTTCCCTTCCAAGTGACCCACAGTTCTCTACTGCTGCTGATCTGCTCTTCAACTCGCCATGCTTTCTCTCCTCCATTCTTCTCCCCCTTGCACTTCAGTCCTGCTTCCCCTTTCACTCTCCTTCCCCCCACCCCTCCCCCATATGCTTCAGTTGTGTACTTCCTCGCCTCCTTCTACCGGTGACCACTTTCATGAAAAATCCCAGTAGGTAAAAGCTGGTGTTTTCTTCTCTATGGTCGCTGCTGTTGTTCTGACATGGACACCAGTGGCACGCACATTTACAACTTTCATCAGGAACTTCCTCCTTTCTCTGATAATCTCTTAAGAAATGACTTGCAAAATTAGCAGCAAGGAGAGGAAGTTTATATTGTGAGTCTAAAATGTGTGCCCCACTGCTGCTGGTGGTCATTGTCAGAACTGTGGCTCCTACCTGCCGGGATTTTTCATGAAATTAGCTCTGCCAGTCGGTTTTATTATTATTTTAAAATTCTCTACAGACAGTGCACTCCCTTATGGCTTGTATCTGGGGTGCATCACTCCCACCCACCTCCGCCTTTGGAACGCCACTGCTCTGAGCTGAAGAGCACTAGCCCTTCTTCATGGGGAAGCCTTGCCATCTCTTGTATCATTTTAGTTGCTGTTTTTCTGAACTTCTTCTAGTTCCTCTATATCATTTTGAGATAAGGCCAGACCTGAACGCACTACTCAAGTTAAAGTCACACCATGGGGAGATAGAGAGTGCGTGCTTGCAGAGAACATTGCCATCTGCCATGCCTCTGATCAAGAATAGAAATGGCCGTACTGGAAACTTCCACAAGTGGCAGGCTGACCCATCAGAGCAGGAAGCAGGGGATTCTACAAAGGTACTTTAAAATTGACTTTCCCTATTTGTTATTGACAGGCTATTCAGTTCTAAATCCTGAAATTATATTTAAGATTGAAAAGGAAGATGAGAAATACTGTGAGTGGGAGGGAAAAGAAAATGACTCCACCATGAGTAAGTAAGTGGGGTTACTTACCTGTAACGTAGGTTCTCCTTGGACAGCAGGATAAGTCAGCCACACCTGGTGACGTCATTCGACAGCACCATGGACGGAGTGCTCTCCTATAGCTGAGAAAGGCGAAGCCTTTCTGAGCATGCTCTAGTGCTCTCCACCTCAGGGCCCACCCCTTCCTGACTCAGTTTGTACCAAGAGTAGGCATTCCCAGCTGGTAGGTAGCAGGCCTTGTATACTCCTGGATAGCTGGGGGGCCATCCACAGGGGAGGTGGGTGGGAATGTGTGGCTGACTTATCCTGCTGTCCAAGGAGAACCTACGTTACAGGTAAGTAACCCCACTTTCTCCCTAGACAAGCAGAATGTGTCAGCCACAACTGGTGACTCTCTAGCGAGGCCGGAGGCCTACAGTGCTGCGGGCGGATGGGCCCTTGAGCCATCCAGATAGGGAGTGAGTTGATTACAAAGGATCCAAGACCATGAGTGTGTCAAGGGGGAGTTTAATATTAACATGGGAACCCATGGAAATCACATGTAACAACACTAACTGTGGCAGAATTACAAACAATTGTAAACTATGATGTAACAGAGCATAGCAGGGACAGAAATTGCATTTCAGAACATTGTGCAGAGTAGCAGTCCAGTAGCCAGGGCGGGATTGACGGCATGCCTGTTTAAAGGGCGGTGTCTGTTGCCTGTCCTGTGGGCGCGCTTGCGCTCAAGATGGTCCATCTGAAAGAGGAGTCAGAGTGGGCCAGTTGGTCCAGGCAGTAGTGCCTCTGAAAGGTGTGCACCGAGGACCACGTGGTGGCCTTGCAGATGTGTTGTATGGGCACGGCGTGGAGGTTGGCCATCATGGTTGCCATTGCCCTGAGTTGGTGCGCGTGCACAGCAGTAGGTGACTGCATTCCCGCCTGTGAGTAGCAGAAGGTAATGCATGCCCAGATACAGTGGGAGAGGGTCCTCTTCGAGACGGGGTGACCCGTTTTGCCCAGGTCAAACGAAACGAAGAGTTGTGGGCCTTTGCGGTGTCCTTCTGTGCGGCTGTGGTAGGTAGGTAGTGCCTGCATGCAGTCGAGGGTATGGAGGCGGCGCTCTTCTGGGTTGGCATGAGGTTTGGGGTAGAAATCTGGGAACTCGATGCTTTGATTGACGTGGAAGGTGGACACCACTTTAGGTAAAAATTTGGGGTGCATCCGCAGTGTGGCATGATCCTTGTGGAGGACTGTGTATGGTTGGTGTGCGACCAGGGCTTGCAGCTCCCTGACTTGTCTGGCTGAGGTGATCACAATCAGGAACAGGATTTTCCAGGTGAGGAATTTAAGCGGCACCTCGGCCAATGGCTCAAAAGGGCTCTCCATGAGTGCGTTTAAGATGCTGGGTAGGTCCCACTGCGGTACAGGTTGGAGAGCCCTTCATTAACCTGGAGGTTAGAGGATGATTGGAGACAGGGCCATCTTCTACGTGGTCATGGAAGGCAGCAATAGCCGAGAGGTGCACCTTTATTGATGATGCCTTGATTTCCATCCAGACGAGGGTGGTCAGGTAGGGAAGGATCTGAGGGAGGGGGCAGGAGACTGGGTGGAGGCCCTCTTCCGCACACCAGGCATCGAAGCATCCCCACTTCATCTCATAGGAATGACACATGGAGTCTCGACGTGCGGCGAGGATGAACTGCTGGACTTCTACTGTCAGGTGCATGGAGGACAGATGGGACCTTTCAAGCTCCAGGCAGTCAATGCAAGGGTGGCCAGGTTGGGATGGAGGGTCTTCCCTTCATCCTGGGTGATGATGTCTGGTCTCGGTGGTAGTCTGATGGGTGCCCTGTCCGCGTAGGATGGGAAACCACATCTGCCTGGGCCAGTAGGGCATGATAAGGATGACTGTGGCTCTGTCGTGGATGATCTTTTGTAGCACCTTGGAGATCAGTGGCATGGGGGAGTAGGCGTACAGGAGTTGGTACCCCCCCCAGTGTAGGTCAAAGGCATCTGTCGCCGTCCTCCTTCGTGATGGGTATCAGGAGCATAACTCCGGGCACTTGGTGTTGGGGGGGGGGGGTGCAAAGGGGTCCAAGTGCGGATGGCCCCAGTGCCGGAATAAGGTCTCCACCACTTCCTTATTGAGGGACCATTCATGCGGTAGCAGCTGGCAGCTTAGCCTGTCTGCTAGTTGGTTGTCCATGCTAGAGAGGTAGACAGCTTACAGCTGACAGTCCATGTGGAGTGCAAGGGTCCACGTTCGGAGGGCCTCCCTGCAGAGGGGTAGGGATCCCATGTCCCCTTGTTTGTTTATGTAAAACATCACAACTTGGTTGTTGGTCTGAATCATAGGGTGCTTCCGCGTATCCACTTCGAGAACACCCGGAGGGCATAACGGATTGCATGGAGTTCCAGGAGGTTGATGTGCAGGTTGCGCTCGGTCTCCGCCCACATTGCTTGCGTGCACAGATGGCGGAGATGTGTCCCCCATCCTGTGTTGGAGGCGTCCGTGGTCAGGACCAGGTCATAGTGGGGGGCTTGAAAAGGTTTCCCTTGATCCAGGTTTGCCCTGAGAAGCCACCAGCAGAGGGTGCTTCGTGTCTTCTGGTCGACGCTGATCCTTGTGGACATAGGTTGCGTTTTCTGGTTACAGTTCCTTCTCAGGTGCAACTGAATGGCCCTCATGTGAAGTCTGGCATGCGGAAGCAATTGGGTAGTTGCTGACATGTGGCCCAGGAGGCGAAGCATCATTCTGGCCACATTGTTGGCCTTGGCTACGGCTATGGCAAGTACAATGATGGTGTCCGCTCTCGGTCTGGGGAGGAGTGTCTTTGCTTGAGTTGTGTGGAGGGAGGCTCTGATGAATTCCAGGGTCTGTGTGGGGTGTAGCTGGGACTTATGGAAATTTATGAGGAACCCCAGGGTCGATAACAGCGATACAGTGTCTCTCATGGCTCTGTACACCCTGTCTTCTGAAGGAGCAGAGTTGAGCCAATCGTCCAGTTTTACGGAGGTAGGCCACCGCCATGGCCACACATTTTGTGAAGACTCTTGGCGCTGGGGAGAGGCCAAAAGGGAGTACCCTGCACTGGTAGTGTTGTTCCGCAAAGTGGAAACACAGAAACTGTCTGTGTGAGCGGTGGATGGGAATGTGGGCGTAGGCATCCCGAAGGTCCAGGGATACCAGCTAGTGGTGAGGTTGCAGCAGTGGCAGGATGGACCCTAGAGAGTACATCCGGAAACATTCCTTGCAGATGAATTTGTTGGGGCCCCTGAGGTTGAGAATAGGGCGGAGGCCCCAAGATTTCTTGGGTATTAGAAAATACCTCGAGGAGAACCCATATCCCCGCTGAGCTGGGGGTACTGGCTCGATGGCCTGTGCTGTTAGAAGGGAGCAAATCTCTGCAGCCATGGTAGTGAGGAGCTTGTCCAGTGTGTGGTTGGAGGAGCAAAAGTGTTGGATCGGGGTTGTTGAGAAGCGCATCCTGTATCCTGTACGTATGAACTGCAGGACCCAGGCATCGGTGGTGATGTTCTCCCAGGCCTGTATGAATGCTGAAAGGCAGCCCCTCACCTGCTGGGTCCTGCTTTGCGGAGCATCAAAAGGATGGCGTGCTCTTCCCTGAAGACAATGAAGGCTGCTTTTTCTGTCTGTGGTTCTTCTGCCATGGTTTCTGATGGTAGGACTGATACTGGTATTGCTGCTGCTTGGGTCACTGGGGCTGCCACTTCTGGTAAGGTTGATAGTGCTTGGACGATGTGTAGGGCCTGCGTTGGTACACACCTTGTTTATTGCGTGTGTTGGGGTTACGCTCCATGCCTTTGGAGGCTAAGGTCTTGAGGGTGGAGCAGCGATCCTTCTTATCGTCCACTGCTTCTTTGACTTTTACACCGAAGAGGTTATTGCCTGTGCATGAGGCGTCGGCCAGCCTCTCGTAGGTGTCTTCTCGCATGCCCGAAGCTTGGAACCATGCCCAGTGTCTGGAGGCGATTACGTTGGTGGCTGTCCTGGCTACCGAGTCAAAAGAGTCAAAGGCAGCATGGATAAGGTGTTTCCCGGACTCTTTCAGGTCATTCAGGATAGGCTGAAAGGGGGCTTTTGTCTCTATGTTGAGACCTTCAATTGCTTTCTTGAGGTTATCAAGGATCGTGTCCAGGTATAGCACCTGTTGGAAGGAGTGTGAGGCAATTTTTGCGCTCAGCATAGCTGCTTGGTAAGACTTCTTACCCGAATTGTCTAGGATTTTATAGTCTTTACCGGGGGGGGGGGGGGGTGGGGAGCATTGGATTGGGTCCGTGTGCTTTTGGCGTGTTTCGGCACGGACTCCACCACAATGGATTGGTGGGGAAGTTGAGTCTTGTCGAAGCCTGGGAGAGGAGTGACTTGGTATCTCGTCTCAAGTCTCCATGAGGTAGCTGCACTGGACGCTGGATTTTGCCAAACTTTAGTGAGGTTTTCCAGGAGTAAGTGGTGCACTGGGATGGAGATGTTGGACCTGGGTGTGTTGAGGAACTTGAGGAGACCGATGACCTCATTCCTAGGGTCTGGTGTGTCTGTGACCGAGAGTGCCAGACGCGTGGACATTTTTTGTAGAAACTTAGGGTACGTCAGATCTTCCGGAGGAGAAGGTGGCAGAGGTGGTGGCATTGGAGGTGGTGGTGAGGGGGAGCGGGATCACCCATTGCTGGAGGAACAGTGGAGAGACTGGAAGGAGACAGGCCCGCCGCGTGTTCCTCTTCACTCTCCGTCAAAGGTTCCGGGGAGAAGTCCAGTGGCATAGGTGATCCAGGAAGAGAAGGTGATCTGGGCTGCAGGGGGGGAGGGTATTCATTGAGGAGGGTGGTCGTGTTCACCTGGGAGGACCCGGGGACCGTAGGTCTGTCTGGAGTTCTGGGTGGAGTTCTGCTGTGCCATGAGCTTGGACAGTAGCTCTATCAGCGCTGCTTGAGTGTCCTTGGTTTGCTGGCTGTCATCTGTGGAGTTGTTATTGTGCAGGCCACCTTTAGCCTTGTTGCTGGTGCTCCCTGAGCCATTGGGGTGTTGTGCCAGTGGGGAGAGTGTGCCGGAGCATGACTGGCGCAGAGAGTAAGTCCTGCTGTGTTTCCTGCTCCTGTGCCAGCTGCAGGAGGAAGTTCTACCGCTGGAACTGCTTTCCCTGCCTTTCCGGCACGGCCTGTGCCCGGTTTCTTTGTGCAATTCTCCGGCGCGGTTGCTGGGAGCCCTGTATCGGGCTGTAGAGCTGGAGCGGGGAGGAGTCTTGTGAGCCGGGGATCCCTCGTCGGCATGGGAGCGATGGCTCTTGACGTTGGCAGTGGGCGGAGCTTCCTTGCAGCTGTGTTTCTCGGCGCGCGAAGGCTGCTGGGGAGAGCAGGGAGCTCGGAGGAGCTCGCGGCTGGAGCGGTTGTCTTCTCTTTGTCCTGCCCAGATTTGGAGGGGCGCTTAGGAGGAGGAGCAGACGAAGAAGCATCGGAGGCGCGCTTTTGAGGAGGAGCAGCTGAGGAAGTTACGGTGGAAGAGGGAGTCCCAGAGGCGGCCAAGATGGCTGCAGCCACATTGCTCACCTCAGTTTTGCTAGTACCGGCTTCATCCCTTGTGATTTTGTCCTTTCTTGGCTCCCTTGCACTTTTGTCCTTTCTTGGCTTTGGTGCCTTACTTGCCACACTCTTGGAGGAGGAGAGGAATTCCTGGAGGGTGTAGTTACGTGCCTTGCAAGCTCTGGGGGACATGCGGGCACAGTGGGGGCAGTCCTCCACGTGGTGGAGGGCACTAGAGCAAAGCCTTTCTGAGCTATAGGAGAGCACTCCGTCCATGGCGCCGTCGGATGACATCACCAGGTGTGGCTGATGCATCCTGCTTCTCCAGGGAGAAAAGCGTTTATGAGTTAAAGGACTTTGCTTTTTCTAGTCACAGGGGATGGGCCATTAATAATGAGCATTTGTAAACGTAAAATTTATTTTATAATATAATATTATCAGGACTGAGTGGATTCTTCTGGACATATTTGTTTTCTTATCACAGGCCTTCCAGTAGTAACGTCCATGTTCTCACTGAACGTCAAACAAGAGGAAGATCTTCCCTTCATGGATGATCGTGAATCAGAGACCACTGAATAGAAACACCGTCCAATAACAGGCAAGTGTAAAATTAACTTTTAATATTATTTATTATTCATATTTAGAAAACTGTCTTATGGACTCTAAACTAATGGTAGAATATAGAATAAAGGCAATAAGTAACAACCAGAGCAAGAAGATAAACAAAATTAAAATAAAAGAACATGATAAAATTGAAGATACACAAAAACATTTAAATTGATACCAGAATAAATATTACAAACAAATATTTTAATGCTGATTTTAACAGAAAGAGATGAGAATAATTTAACCTTACGAAGCTAGTGAAAGACTAATTTTTGGAGAAGGTGTCTCTGAAATAAACGCCTACAAAAAGTGAAGACTTCTTCTTGGTCTGTTTCTCAAAATACATTCACAAAGATAATGTGAGACCATCTTTTGCAAGATTTAAAGAGTAATGATTGGATGTTAAGTGATATTCAGTTAGTGATGGGAAGCCAGTGTAAAAAAACAACAAAATCAGATAAAAAAACAGTCAATAACATAAATATAACAACAATCAAACAATTACATGGTGATAAAACATAGAAAGACCTGATGTGATAATATAATAAACTAACCATATTGCCTAAGGAGTCTTTGAGCAGCCAAAAAATGGCTGGTCAAGCATGAAATAAGAAATATTTCTCCATATCACTGGATCTTGACCTTTTTTCTAAAAGTAGGGGCTTGGAGTGAAACAGATGAGTGACAGAATAAGATGAAAAATGCAATGCTATCCAGCTCTACACCAAGAGGATCGAGCCCCAGTGTGTTTTAAATGAAAAGCATTATAACTGATGGTGGCTACTGTGCTCAAGCTATTAACGTAGATGTACTTAATGCCACCCAGTGAGATGGTAGTAAATGGACCCATGCTGTGCAAAATCGCCAGTTTGAATGCATTGCCCTGAACCACCTAGTCTCTGTCCCAACCTGTGCTAAGTGGTTAGTGCAGGACTTTTTGGTGCAGCCACGTTTTGGCATGCAGTAACATTTACCACAGCGAGCTTAGCATTTGATCATCATACCTTCAAACAGCAAATTTTTCTCTGTATGTATGTGTGCGCCCATTCTTCCTGCAGGTAAAAAAGAATAGACTGATGGCTCTTTGAGTATGTCTGGCTGTCAGGATCTATTGTTGTGATTTGACCGCTATTGATCGTTGCTTCTCTTCCCTCCCTTGAGGTTGCTGCCGTAGGTGATTGCCTAGTCTTGCCAATGGCTGGCTCAGCCCTGCCTTGCATTCAGTAAGCCCCCAGACTTAGCCTCAGATGGAACCTGAATCAGCTGCCTCTCTCTCTTGCCATTTTTATGCTAAGCCTGTTCCCTCTAGGATTCAGTATGAAACTCTTCTCCTGAGACACAATGCTTTGTACACTGGCCTTCCTCTCTACCTCCACTCCACTCTTACTGTCCATCTCGTACTCTGTATTCTGCAAATCAGAGCCTTCTTGTTATTCCTATAAAATTACCCTTGCATCTTCAGACCTACTGAGCCCTTGCCCTTTGTTTCACTGTGCCTGCCCTCTAAACTACCCCCTCCCCCCGCTATCTTCTGCCTTATATCCCCAATGACAACAGACTTTTGTTATTTGTCCCATCCCCCCATGACCAGTAACTCTCCCTCTTACCCCACCTCCTCATATCCAGCCGCACCCCCCCCCACACACACCAATGTCTGCTCTTGCCCCACCACCACTTTTCCTGTTCCATTGGTGATGGCGGCATCAGCTCACCTCCAATAAAAAAAATTGGGGGTTTTCCAACTCTGCACTTGCACGACTGCTATGATCTCTCTGTCCTCTGACATATGCCTGTGTCAGATGAGGGAGGAAGCAGACAAGCCATACAAGCGTGGAGTTGCAAAGACCCATGTTTTTTTATTTTTAAATTGGAGATCCTCTGATGCCACTACCATCAAGGGAGCAAGAATAGCAGAGGTGGGGCAAGAGCTGGCCGGGCAGGCAACACAGGGGGGGGGGGGGGGAGCCAAGCCAGCAGAAAACCAGCCCAAAATGTGCCCCTATGTTTTTGTGCTCTGTTCTGTTGGACTGCAGGCAGAGGCCTAGGTACGGTGCTGGGCATCACATCTACCTTGGCTCTAAGATGTTTATTCATTGGGCCGGAGACCACAGTATTCTCAGGAGAAGGCTTCTTTTTTCTCATACCCTTGGACAGCATCAATAGGGCTAGAAATTAACCTCCTCACTGCTCTTCCAATACTCTTAAGGGGGTCCCAAGGGGTGTAGCCTGCCTTTTGTGGCACACTCCTTAGGGTACACCACAGCCATGCACCAACGGCCGTGTGTCTCAAAGAAGCACGGTCTTATGGGCGCCTTTGGCTGAGGTCGGAAGGTTGTCCCAGGTGATGGAGCTCTGCTCCTCCTCTGTCCTCTCTGCATGGTGGCTGCACAATCCAGCTCTCCCCAAGCTAGTTAATAAATCTTCATGAATAAGGGTTACTGCACTGTTTCCTAATTACCTTGCTGAAGAGAGATTATCCCTGAAGAACTAGTCACATTCATAAAGCTATTCCAATTGAAAGCTAGCACCTACCACTTTTGTATTGATTGTGATAGCTACATAATTGTTATTTTCAAACTGTCTATAAAAATCTTATTTTGACTACAATAATATTTATCTAAAATTGAATATGGTGTCAGTCAGTCATGTGATTTCTGGGAAATACCCAGATCATTCAACAAGGACTCACTCTACAATAGAAATAACATTATTTATCCATCACTTATACAAATATTAATCCTCTCAGTTTTTTGTTAGGTATTTTTTGCTGTTTCTGTCAGGCTTCAGAAGAATAATGTAGCATTTAGGGATAAAGATACAGCCCAATAGACCAGCACCAGAGGCCTGGATAGCAAATATCTCTACTGCCACCATGTACTTGCCCTTGGAGCTCAGGTAGGTTGGGATGAAGGAGATCCAAACACTGCAGAACACCAACATGCTGAAGGTGATGTACTTGGCTTCATTGAAACTGTCAGGTAGATTTCTTGCGAGAAAAGCTACAATAAAGCTGATACCAGCCATAATTCCCAGGTAACCCAGAACACAGTAAAATACTATTATTGACCCTTCGTTACATTCAATTAGTATTGTTCCAGTTTCTGACAACATGTTAAGATAGGGAGATGGGGGAGAAGTGCCCAACCAGCCAATACACAGAAGAGCTTGAAGAAGGGAACAAGAAAGGACTATAGAATTTGAGACTCTGGGACCCATCCATTTCCGGAGCTTGCTTCCAGGCTTGGTGGCTTGGAAAGCCATAACCACAGTGATAGTTTTTGCCAGTATAGATGAGAGAGAAATGGAGAAAATGATCCCAAAGGCAGTCTGTCGAAGAATACAGGTCATCTTTCCAGGTTGGCCAATGAATATCAAGGACGACAGGAAGCAGAGCATGAGGGAGATTAGAAGAATGTAGCTGAGCTCTCGGTTGTTGGCTCTCACGATGGGAGTGTCTCGGTATTTCATGAAGATTCCCAGAATGGCAGCATTGATGACAAAGAAGAAAATACAGATGAAAGACAAAGCTATCCCCAATGGTTCTTCATAAGTCAGGAAGGTGATGACTTTTGGGATGCAGGCATCTCTCTTCTGATTAGACCATTGCTCCTCTGGGCATTTTATACAAGTATTCATATCTGAAAGGAATATTGTCTCATTATCTCAAAAACAGCATTTGTAACATGATGCAAATTAAAATGTTTTCCTTACATTTAGAGATACTTTTTCATGGTATTTTAGAATCTCCAGGAACAAGCAGGTATGTAGTCTTCACATATGGGTATCGTTGGTACCAACAGAGCCTGCGCGGGAACGCTCCCCAGCGTCCAATAGGAACACTTTTGGGAGCATCCCTCAGCACATGTGCGCTGCCTTTCCAACTGTCCCTCTTCAGTTCTTCGTTTTCTGTGGAGCCGACAGGATCCATACCCTGTCACCGCAGAAAATTCCGTCTTTAAAATTGTTTTCTTGTGGTCGTGTTTGCCTGCCGCACGACGCTTACCGGTACCACCGGTTCTTTTCTTTTCTTTTTCAAAAAAACCCCCAACTTATACTTTGAGCTGTTTCTCTTCAGAAACCTTTCTTTTTTGGTACTAGGCGCCATTTTGGGCACTAGACCCCATATTCCTAAAACATGGAAAAACCAACTAGTGGTTTTAAAAAATGTACTAAGTGTGGCAGTACCATTTCCGTCACTGACACCCATGATTGGTGTCTTAAATGTTTAGGGCCTGAACATTCTCCATCTGAATGTCTCTCCTGTATGGGGATGACTAAAAGAGGAAGACAGAACCGGGCTGCAAAGCTCAGTACCCTCTTTTCTTCGGATGCCAGATCCATTGCATCGACATCTTCAAGGGCCTCCTCTTCCTCCCATGGATCTCAAGTAACTAAACATAAAAGCCGGTCCTCAAAGGGTAGCTCTCCTACTAATCATCGAGAGGCCATTGGCATTGCCCTTGAGGGAACCACACCGGCAAAGCAGACCCGACGGGAGGCTTCGGCTTCCAAAGCATCAATGGGGCTCCAGGATGTTCTCGAGGCCCCGACCTCGCAAGAACTACCTGTGCCATACTCAGGGGTTCTGGCCGTTTTCACCGGTACCGATACCCAGGCATTGGCAACGTCGATAGACCAGAGGTTCCTCGCTATCAAGCATTGCAGCTCTTCTCTCAGCTGCGGTACCGTTGGTCCAATGGGCACCGGTACCAACATCGACACCGATGCCGGTACCTACACTGGTACAGACACCGGTACCGGTACCGACGATACCGGCCCCGGTGGGAATTCTTCCCACATCATCTTTGACTGGAATCGACGGATCGGTACCGGATCAACTCGGTACCGACTTCGATCGATACCGGGATCATGCTTTGGATGAGCATCGTGGTCAGGAATACTTCGAATCCTCCGATTCCGAAGACTCTGACAATTATGCTGATACTAGAGGGTTTCTCCCAGAGGATCCCTCTTCTCCCCAACGCAAAATGTCACCTCCAGAGGACATGTCTTTTCAGGATTTTATTCGTGATATGGCCAAGGGCCTTTCAATCACAGTAGCTCCTGAAGAGGAACCCAGAGCAAAGGAATTGGAAATTCTTCAATATCCTAAAGCTCCAAAAGAGGCAGCCACTATGCCCATCCATGAAATTCTGCATAACCTGATGCTCAGAATGTGGGAGACACCTCTGACTACATCTCCTCACTCTAGGAGACTTGATACTATGTATCGAGTTCCGCCATGTCCTGGATTTCAAAAGACTCAGCTGCCACACCATTCAATGGTGGAGGAGTCAGCCATGGGTAGGATGAAAAGTGCAAAGAGGCATGCATCCAATCCTCCAGGTCGTGAATGCAGGACTCTGGATGCTTTTGGGCACGGAACTTTTCAAGCTTCCATGCTTTCAGCTAGGATCAGTTCATATATACTGTATATGGTAATGTTCCTCAAGGAAATTACAGGAGACTTGGAGCTTATGAGCCCATTTCTCCCAGATGACAAGAGACAAGACTTTCTTGCTCTAGTTAAGCATGCTCAAGATGTCTCCAAGTTTGTAAATCGTGCAGCCTTTGACTGCTTTGAATGCATCAGCAGAACCTCTGCTATTGCCATTGGTGCACGACGGATTGCCTGGCTTCAGGCATCAGACTTGGAGATTTGGGTACAGGACAAGTTAGGCAACATTCCTTGCACGGGAGAGAATCTCTTCGGCAAGAACTGGCAGGAAAAGGCTAACGAGTTAGATGCTGACAGTACTACTCTAGATAGATTGTCAAAATCTACAGCCACTCCAGCCAAAAAGAAGCCTTATAAAAAACCCTCTTTCAGCAAAAAGAGGAAATTTTATCCTTCCTATACCCAACAAAGTCAAACTCAGGGTCAGGTTGCCCAAAAGGGACAAACTAGACAGCAAAAGAAGCCAAAAGGCCTGAGAGCCCAACCAGCTCTGCAGGATCAGCCCCCTCAAGGGCTTTGACTCTTTCCTAGAGAGCTTAGCCTTCCTGCCTCTGAGGGGTCCCCAACCACCCAGTATGCTAGGCAGGTAATGCCACTTTACCAACAGATTATTATTTATTATTATTATTTAGCTGTATTTATATCCTGCTTTTCACCGGGTCAAAGTGGTCAATTGGGGGATACATTTAACATGAGGGGATATGAGACACATATGCTAATACTTACAGGGAACATGGGCAATGGAGGGTTAAGTGGCTTGCCCAAGACCACAAGGAGTACCTATAGGACTAGAAATCCCAGTCCCTCTAGCCTGAGATTGCTGTCCCCAGGTGGGACTTGAACCCCTGGCCCTCTGGCCTGAAGTACCTTGTCCTAACTACTAGACCACTCCTCCCCTGGAGGAGTGGTCTAGTGGCATCAGATAACAGCAGAAGATTGGACTTTGCCCATTGTAGGAGAAAGGTACAAGCTTCATTTTCACAGCATGCCCCCTCCTACAATTCTAAAGCAATTCAATTCTCAAACCTCTGCAGACAATCTGCTAGATCACGAGGTCTCAACACTTCTTGTCCAAGGGGCAATAGAGGAAGTACCCATTTTTCAACAGGGGACAGGGTTCTACTCCCCCTATTTTCTTATTCCAAAGAAAACAGGAGGACACAGACCCATTTTAGACCTCAGAGAATTGAACAAATACCTGTTTCGAGAGAAGTTAAAAATGATTTCTCTAGGAACTCTTCTGCCATACCTTCAAAGCCAGGATTGGCTTTGCTCTCTAGACTTAAAGGATGCATACACTCACATTCTGATCCATCCAGATCACAGGAAATTCTTACGATTCCTTTTCAGGGGAAAACATTTCCAGTACAGGGTTCTTCCCTTTGGTCTGGCTTCAGCACCAAGGGTATTCACGAAATGCATGGCAGTAGTAGCTGCATTTCTACGAACCCTGGGGATATTCGTCTTCCCTTACGTAGACGACTGGCTCATTCGAGCCCCTACAGTTGCAGAGGCCAGCACTGCACTGTCTCGCACAATGCGAATCCTCCAATACTTGGGGTTGGTAATAAACATCCCAAAATCCCAACTTGTTCCTTCCCAATGCCTGGAATTCATAGGGGGCCTGTCTAGATATCAGACAGGCAAAGGCTTTCCTTCCACAGGCCCGGTGTTTTCGCATAATGCAACTAGCTTCTCAAGCAGCAGGAAAATCCTCCCTAACTGTTCAAGAGCTACTACAGTTGCTGGGACATATGGCATCCACAGTTCATGTAGTCCCATATGCTCGCCTCCACATGCGAGCAACTCAGTGGACCCTCTCCACACAGTGGACACAGGCCACGTGTCATTTGTCGAACAAAATAACAATCTCTCAATGACTAATTTTGTCCCTCCAATGGTGGCAATCACTAGAAAATCTGACAGTGGGGTCTCCTTTCCATCAACCCCTCTTTCAGGCCACCCTAACAACAGATGCATCACAGGTGGGTTGGGGAGCACACCTGAATCATCTCTCTACCCAGGGAACCTGGACTCAACAGGAGGCTGGTCTACACATAAACCTCCTGGAATTAAGAGCAATCTACTTAGCTCTTCGAGTATTCCACGCCCAGCTCAGCTACAAACAGTCCTAGTCCAGACGGACAATCAAGTAGCCATGTTCTATGTGAACAAGCAGGGCAGGACAGGCTCTCTGTCGTTATGCAACAAAACCTTACGACTGTGGGCCCTCACCAGAGAGTATCAAATTCACCTTCTAGTGGGGTATCTTCCAGGCATTCAAAACCTTTGGGCAGACAAACTAAGTCGAGTACTGCTGCCTCACGAGTGGTCCCTCCACCTAGACCAGGTGGCAAAGATATTTCATCTCTGGGGCACTCCAGACATAGACCTTTTTGCAAGTCCACTGAATGTCAAACTTCCCCGGTTCTGTTCCAGGATTCCGGCTCACAATTGTCAGGCAAGGGATGCCTTCCTTCTTCACTGAGGTCACGACTTCCTCTATGCCTTCCCACCCATTCCCCTCATCCCCAAAACACTCTTCAAGCTTCAGAGAGACAGGGGTCGCATGATTCTCATAGCGCCACGATGGCCACGCCATGCGTGGTATCCCCTGCTTCTACATCTCTCTTAAGCTGCACCTCTGGAGTTAGGGCATGCTCCAGATCTCCTTTCCCAAGAGAACAGGACACTATGGCACACGAATCCCCAGTCCCTGCATCTCACGGCCTGGTTGCTGAAGACTTAGACCTCCAGGATTTCAACCTGTCCCAACAGGTAAAGGATATCCTTCAGGCTTCTAGGAAACTTTCCACAAGAAGATCTTATGCCTTCAAGTGGAAACGTTTTACTATATGGTGCTCCAAGAAGGGATTAAACCCCCTTGTCATACCCTTAGAATCAATACTAGAGTATCTCCTTCACTTATTGAATTCTGGTCTAAAGACCAATTCGGTAAGAGTCCATCTTAGTGTAATTGCAGCTTCTTATAAGCCTCTGAATGGACAACCAATTTCCTCTCATCCACTAATATCCAGATTTATGAGAGGTCTTCTATTAACCAAACCTCCCATTAAGCCACCACCAGTGGCATGGGATCTAAATCTAGTTCTCGGGCAGCTCATGAAGCCACCTTTTGAGCCTTTAGCCACTACAACCCTTACATTTTTGACCTGGAAGGTCATCTTCCTAATTGCAATCACCTCTGCACGTTGCATTAGTGAACTGCAAGCTTTAGTGGCTGATCCTCCTTATACTAGGTTTCATCATAATAAGGTTGTTCTTAGAACTCATCCACACTTTATGCCAAAGGTGGTTTCGCCTTTTCATTTAAATCAATCAATTTATCTTCCTGTATTTTTTCCGAGGCCTCACGCCTCTAATGCAGAAAGAAACCTTCATACTTTGGATTGTAAAAGAGCCTTAGCCTTTTACCTTCAGAGAACACAGCAACATAGAAAGTCCTCGCAACGTTTTATAGCTTTTGGCCTTAGTCATTTGGGACTTCCAGTCTCCAAAATAACTTTATCTAAATGGATTGCCCAATGCATATCCTTTGCTTATGAGAGTAAGGGTCTTCCTCTTCAGGACCATGTCACAGCTCATAATGTGAGAGCCATGGCAACTTCCATGGCTAATCTCCACTCTGTGTATATCGATGACATGTGTCGAGCAGCCACCTGGGCTTCGGTACACACCTTCACAGCCCACTACTGCCTGGATAAAGCCTTCCATCGGGATGCCTTCTTTGGCCAAGCTGTTCTTCAATATCTCTTTCAGACCTAATTCAACTCCTACCCACCAACCCTTGTGGAATGCCAGAGATCCATGGGAGGAAGGATTCTCATCTTTCCAGGGTGGCACCTTCCTGGGGCTATCTCCCTGGCATCTTCAGCTAGGGAGTCCCCATATGTGAAGACTACATTCCTGCTTGTTCCTGGAGATAGCGTAGTTACTCACCTGTAACAGGTGATCTCCGGGAACAGCAGGAATTTAGTCTTCACAACCCACCCACCTCCCCTAGGAGTTGTCTCTCTATCTCTTTGTCTCTTTCCTCTCTCCCTCTATCCTTTCACTCAGTACAAACTTCACTGAAGAGGGACAGTTGGAAAGGCGGGAAGGCAGCGCGCATGTGCTGAGGGATGCTCCCAAAAGCGTTCCTATTGGACGCTGGGGAGCGTTCCCGCGCAGGCTCCATCGGTACCGACGATACCCATATGTGAAGACTAAATTCCTGCTGTTCCTGGAGATCACCTCTTACAGGTGAGTAACTGCACTTTATTACAGAATATGTACTGCAACGGTAATTTGAGGCCAATAAACATGTAGCCAATTTATTTTCAAAAGCTATTTATAGCTGTAAGAGATGTCTGAAAACCATGTCCCTTAACCCAGAACAATGTGTGCATGGGGTTTCACTGGATGCAGACTTTTAGCCACAGTAGGAGCTAATTCCAGGGGTATTTTAGGTTAAGAAAGGAGAAAAATGCACGTGGATTGTATTTATCAATCTCTGTGATTCCAGATTAAACCTATCGAATACTGGCATCTGCGGGCCCGATATTGAAAGGCATTTACACAGTTTACACTACTGCTACTAATACTATTATTACTACTACTACTGAACATTTGTATAGCACTACAAGACATACCCAGTACTGCACAGACCCATGTAAAAGATGGTCTTGCTCATCATAGCTTACAATATAGTCACAGCTGTAAATCATGTAAATGCTACTGAACATGACATATCCCCAACTAATGCAAAACTGCACCGAAGATTCCTGTGATTCATACTGTCCCTAAGATACATAAATCTCAGAGACATGGTGGAAGGAATACAACCAGTGGGACACTGTGATACCTGGGTGCAATCTATATTGTAATGATAGAGCTGATCAAATTGGTGGAGGGGTTGCGCTCTATGTCAGAGAGGGCATTGAGTCAGAAAGGATTAAAGTTTTGCAGGAAACAAAATTTGCTGTAGAATCTCCATGGATTGAAATTCCATGTAAAAAGGGAAAGGCGATGGCAGTAGGGTTGTACTATCGACCACCTAGCCAGAATGAACAAATGGAAGATGAAATGCTCAGACAGCAGGGAAGCTAACAAAAGTTATAGAACAGTAATAATAATGGCTGATTTCAATTACCGCGGTATTGACTGGGTCAGTGTCACGGCAGGACATGCCAGGGAGATAAAGTTTCTAGATGAAATAAATGACTGCTTCTTGGAGCTGCTGGTTCATTTTTATTTATTTATTTAACAAGGTTTTATATACCGCCTCTTCCCATGATCAGAGGCAGTTTACATCGAACGTAAATACAACTTTTACAAGAAACAATAGAACTATGTACAGTTAACAAATAATATAGTCAAACTATATACAGAGAACTATGTGCAATATCATTGTAAAGGCAAACTTAAGTGAAATAGCATGTTTTATCTCTTGGAGTCACTGATGGGCTTCGGTGGACTCGCTAGGTTTTTTGGAAGTTTGAGGGGTTCCCTGAATGATCAAAATGATCATGAACCAACCAGATGGGAAGCCATTTTGGACTTAGTCCTTAGTGGAACACCAGATCTGATACAAGAGATAAGGGTGTTGGGACCACTTGGCAATAGTGATCATAGCATGATCACGTTTGTTTTCATTAACGGAGGAGGGATGGTAAGGTAATCCACAGTACTACCTTTTAACTTTCAAAAGGGAGATTATACTAAAATGAGGAAAATAGTTGAGAAAAAACTAAAAGGAGCAGCTGCAAAGGTTAAAGACTTACATCAAGCTTGGGTGTTGTTTAAAAATACTATCTTGGAAGCCCAGACCAGCTGTATTTCACGCTTTAAGAAAAGTGGAAGGAAGTCCAAAAAACTGCCAGCATGGTTTAAAGGTGAGGTCAGAGAGGCTGCTGTTGCCAAAAAAGCATCTTTCAGGAAATGGAAAAAAGAGCCAAATGACGCAAACTGGAAACAGCACAAGCATTGGCAAGTTAAATGCAAGGCATTGATAAGGCAGGCAAAGAGAAAATTTGAGAAGAAACTTGCTGTGGAAGCAAAAATGCATAATAAAGACTTTTTCAAGTACATTCATAGCAAAAAACCTGTGAGTCAGTTGGACCATTAGATGATAGAGGGGTAAAAGGGGGAGCAAGAGGGGACAAGGCTATAGCGGAGAGACTGAATAAATTCTTTGCTTCAGTCTTTACTGAGGAAGATGTAGGGATGTTACCCATGACTGAAGTGGTATTTAAAAGTGATACTGCAGAGGAACTGAAAGAAATATCGATACACCGGAAGATGTATTACAACTATTTGATAAACTGAAGAGTAGCAAATCATCTGGACCGGATGGTATACATCCATGTGTGATGAAAGAACTGAAATATGAGATTGCAGACCTGCTATTAGTAATCTGTGAACTATCATTAAAATCATCTATAATACCTGAAGATTGGAGACTGCCAATTTAATGCCAATTTTTAAAAAACGTTCCAGGGGTGATCTGGGAAACTAAAGACCTGTGAGCCTGATGTCAGTACCAGGAAAAATGGTAGAAACCATTATAAAGAACAAAATTACTGAATATGTAGATAGTCATGGCTTAATGGGAAACAACCAACATGGCTTTAGACAAGGAAGATCTTGTCTTACTAATCTGTTATGTTTTTTAGAAGGTGTGAATAAACAGGTAGACAAAGGTGAGTCAGTTGATATAGTGTATTTGGACTTTCAGAAAGCCTTTGACGGGGTCCCTCATCAGAGACTTTTGGCAAAACTAAAAAGTCATGGGATAGGAGACCGTGGATTGTGGATCAGGAACTGGTTAAAAGATAGAAAGCAGAGGGCAGGGCTAACTGGCCAATTTTCCAAATAGAAAAAGGTGAATAGTGTATTACCGCAGGGATCTGTGCTGGGTCCGCTGCTTTTTGACATATTCATAAATGACCTGGAAAAGGGAATAACGAGTGAGGTAATCAAATTTGCAGATGACACTAAACTATTTAAAGTTGTTAAAACCCAAGAGGATTTTGGAAAATTGCAAGAGGATCTTGATAAACTGGAAGACTGGGCATCCAAATGGCAGATGAAATTTAATGTGGACAAGTGCAAAGTTATGCACTTAGGAAAGAACAGCCCAAACTATGGTAACATGATGCAAGGTTCCACATTCGGAATCTCCACTTAGGAAAAAGATTTAGGCGTCATTGTGGATAGCATGTTAAAACCCTCCACCCAGTGTGCAGCGGCGGCCAAGAGAGCAAATAGAATGCTAGGTATCATAAGGAAAGGAATGGAAAATAAAGCAAGGGATATTATAATGCCTCTGTATCGTTCCATGGTGAGACCGCACCTTGAATATTGTGTGCAATTCTGGTCACCGAATCTTAAAAAGGATATAGCATTATTAGAAAAGGTACAGAGAAGAGTCACCAAAATGGTAAAGGGGATAGAAGGATACTCCTATGAAGAGAGGCTAAAAAGGTTAGGGCTCTCCAACCTGGAAAAGAGATGGCTGAGGTGAGATATGATAGAGGTATATAAATTAATGAATGGAGTGGAACGGGTAGACGTAGATCGATTGTTTACGTCATCAGAATATAGAAAGACTAGGGGACATGCAATGAAGCTACAGGGTAACCTATTTAAGACTAATAAGAGAAATATTTTTTTCACTCAACGTGTAATCAAACTCTGGAATTTGTTACCGGAGGATGTAGTAAAGGCTGTTAGTGTAGCTGGGTTTAAAAAAGGTTTGGACAAGTTCCTGGAAGAAAGGCCCATTAACCATTATTAAAAGGGACACAGGATATCAGTTCTTGACCCAATACAAGCATTGAGGAACCTGTGTCTTTTGGGGAAACTGCTAGGTACTTATGACCTAGATTGACCACTGTTGGAAACAGGATACTGGGCTTGATGGACCTTGGTCTCACCCAATATGGCATATCTTATGTTCTTATGTTTAGTTTAGCCCACTGCAGTTCCACTTCCCTAATCCCCTCCCATCCTGCCAACTCCTCCTTCAGGCAATTGGCCATTTTACTTAAGTCAGTGTTTGTGAAGTCTAGGATTTTGAGCTTGCTGTGATTGGACTCCGCCTTGGATTTTATCTCAGACAACACCATGTGGTGATCGCTGCTACTCATATGGGCACCCACCTGGATATTTGACATGCTATCTCCATTGGTGAGTACCAAATCCATCATCAAGCTTTCCCTGGTCAGTTCCATCACCATTTGTCTAAGTAATGCATCTTGGAAGGCATTCACAATTTTTTTTACTTCCTTCCAGTTTTGCAGATGGAATACTACAATCCACATCGGGTAAAGTCTCCCAATATGATCACTTTCCTTTCATGGCTATCTTTGCAATATCAACAATCAATTCTCTATCCATTTCTTCGATTTGAGTTGGAGGCCTGTAGACCACACCAGTATGGATGACAGTGCCATCTCCTCTTTCCTACACAATCCACTGTGCTTCTTCTTTTCCCCACGTCCCCTGCATTTTAGCAGTTTTTATATTGCTTTTGACATATAGGGCTACTCCTCCTCCATTTCTACCCTCTCTATCTCTTCTAAATAGATTATAACCAGCTATGGCTATATCCCATTCATACGACTCATTAAACCACATTTTTGTAATGGCCACAATGTCCAAGTCCATTTCCACTATTAGGGATTCCAGGTCAGGAACCTTTTTGGCTAGGCTTCGAGCTTTTGTGCTCATTGCTTTCCATCATTTGTTGACTGGCTTGCTTATATTTTGCATGTATTTTGTTTTACATGCCTCTTCTCACTTGGTGTTGATGTGTGGGTTAATACTGTGACTGTTTTCAATGTTATTATGTTTTTGTTGGGAGTGGTATCCTGAACTTGTTCTTTTCCATCCGTCACCCCCTTTCCCTAGTTTAAATGCCCGTCCACATATTGCCTGAATTTTGCTCTTAGGATCCTTTACCCTGCAGCAGAGAGATGTAGTCCATCAACACAGTATAGCCTCTTGTTGTTCCATCTATTTCTCCAGTCACCTATATATCTAAACCCTGCATGTGCCTGACTGGATTCAGAGGAAGCCAGTGAGACCTGAAGTCCGGCTCACCTCTGCACAGCTGCGGTAGTATCAGCTTTTTCCTTCACTTCCACGGCTGTGATTAGTGGCAGCCCACCGGCATGCTGAGTACTGGAAAGTTAAATGGGAGCACTGCCTGTCTTGCGCAAGACAGGAAGATGCTCTGTTTAACTTCCTAAACTCGGCGGCATTGGTGTCTATGATTTACAGCTGTGGGAATAAAGCAAAATGCTGCTATTTACTCCAACGGCTGTGCGGAGGCGAGCCGTGGCGCTGAGCTTCAGCCTTCATTGGCTCCCACTGAAGCCGGTCAAGCATGCAAGAGAGACCCCCCGAGGTGCAGGGCCATGTGCAGGTAACTTTCCTGCACAATGGTTGGGCCAGCCCTGAGCACAGGAATTTCCCCTAGCTCATCTCCTCCTGTTCTGTGACTAGAGTACAATCTTAGGGCTCCCCGCTCCCCCACACACAGAGCCTTCCCAGTGACTGGCTCTTACCCATGGTCTCTGCTGCTAGTTACATTAGAAGCAGGCATGGTAGCTCCTCAAAAGGAGGGAAAATGGAGGACTGCAAATGGAGGTTTTAAACTTTGAAAAATGTCCAGGTATGTTAACCTTCATCTAACTTCAGTACATTAATATAAAAGAAATCCAGAAGTTGTCAATTATAGTTTATGGTTTATTAAAAGACTTGACACCCTTCAACAGTGTATCAAGGTGGTTTACAATAAAAACATTAGAAACAGAAAAGAATTCTAATTAAAAAGTAGAATGGAAAGTCAGGTACATTTTAGAGCGGAAAAGGAGAGAGGGGAGAGGGGAATGCAGAGGTACCAATTGTTCCAGGTGTCCAGCTTGTTGGAGTGCCCACAGTCCTCAAGCTCTAGGTGGTGTCAATAGTTACACTGAAGGCTTGTTGGAAATGGTATGTTTTGAGCACTGTTTTAAATTTAGAAAAGGAAGATTCAAGATGTGAAGTTGCTGGAAGAGAGTTCCACAACAATTTATTTATTTACATTCTCTTATATACTGTGCTATTCTGCATCAGTGTGGTTTACATTGAACAGGGCATTATAACTTGGAGATAACTATTTTACAGGGAACATGGACTATGGAGGGTTAAGTGGCTTGCCCAAGGCCACAAGGAGCACCTGTGGGACTAGAAACCCCAGTCCTTCCAGCCCAAGGTTGCTGTCCTCTAGTGGGATTTGAACCCCTGACCTTCTGGCCTGAAGTACCTTGCCCCAACCACTAGGCCTCTCCTCCACTCCACTCCACTCCACCCCACAACAATGGGTCTAGAAAGAAAAAGGCAGAGTATTCTCCTGATGGGTCTTTGATTGGCATGGGAGATAGAGTTGGTGTGCGTGAAAAGAACGGAGGGAATGGGTATGAACATATGGAATAATGTGGGAAGAAAGATAAGTAGTGGTTCCAGAGTTTAGAATCTTATGAATAATGGCGAGAGGTTTGTATTGAAAGTGATATGGTATAGGGAGCTAGTGGGATTTGATAAATAGAGGGATAACATGATTGAACCACAAAGAATGCTGAAGAAGACGGATGGTGGTGTTTTGGACCAATTGTAGACGCTTCAGTTGGTATTGAGGGAGTCCAGAATAGATGGTGTTACAATAGTCCAGTTTCAAAATCACTAAGGAAAGCAGAAGGGTGGCTATGGCAGATGTTGGTAGATAGGAATAGATAGTGCAAATTTGACAAAGGCAGAATATTGATATGAGGCTAGAAAGAAAGGAGTCACTCTTGACTCCACCCTAAGTATTTATGGGTGTGGACTGTGGATATTGTAGTACCCTCAAGGTATAGAGACATGGATGGGGCTGTAAATGAGCAGGATAGCCATAAAGCTGAGAACATCTGATGGTACATCCCTAAACTTTAGACCCTTGGTAAGTTCCTAGTTTGCCAGTCCCTTAACCTACCCCTGGCCATGGAACAGATACTAGCTGACTGTAGAGGTAGCAACCAATAAGAAAGCAGTACAGTCCAGTCAGTAGCTTTCACAGCAGAAATAACAGCAAAGAAAATGAACTATGGATATGAATAATTTAAAATACAGTTCATCACAGCTTGGGAATTATTTGCAGTCCCTGTGCCTGTGAGTGTGTGTATGGCAGATTCTGAGTGTGCTGTGCATGTGCTGCGTCTGTGGTGGAGTAGCTGAGGGTAGTGGGGCATTTACGAAGGATGTTGTTTTGGGAGTTGGTGACAGTTGTTGGGAGGTAGTTTTGGGAGTGGAGTAATTTTCAAGATGATTGGGCAGTTACAGTTTGGATTTTTAGGATGGGCCATTTGCATGGGTAGTTTTTTTTTTTTTAGAGTGAGGCAGTTGTGGGGACATATTTGTGGTGGGTAGGACAGTTTGCAGGATGGTAGGATACTTGTGGGGGAATACTTCTTGGGGGTGAGGTAATTAGGGACAGTAGGTTTTGGTAGTGGAGGCAGTCTGTAAGGTGGCTGATGCAGGACAGTTTGGGGAGGTGAGGAATATTGCAGGGTGGTGGGACAGCTTTAGGGGTAATTTTAAGGAGTGCGCAAGTTGTATGGTGGAAGGCCAGTTGCAAAGCGGTGTGTTTTATGGGTAGGACAATTGCAGGGCCTTAGGTTTTGGGAATAGGGCAGTTTTTGGGTGGTGTGGAAGATGCAGAGGGCAGTTAGTAAGAAGGTGGAACATTTGAGGAGGGTAGTTTTTGGAGGTGGGGTATTTTTTGAGGTGCTGAGATAGCTGTTTTGGGTAATATTAGGGACAGGGCAGTGTGCACAGTGGTGGGACAGTTAGGGCATGGTCGTTTCTAGTAATGGGATCATTTGTGCTGTGATGGTTCAATTGTAATTGTATTTTGGAGGGTGGAGCAATTTACAGGGTGGTGCAACAGTTGGAGATATTTTTTAGGGGTGAAACAATATTCAGCAGCATAGCATTTGCAAAAGAGTATTTTTTAGAGAGAGTGTGTGGTTTCATGGGACAGTTATGAAGAGTAGTTTTTGGGATTCGGCAATTGTGGAGCAGTATCTTTTGGGAGTGGGTATGATTTGCAGGATGTTGGGGCAGATGGAGGATAATTGGCAAGGTGGTTTGACAGCTGCAGGGTAGTTTTTGGTGGTAAAGATAATTTAGGGTAGTGGGGCAGTTGAGGGTATGTTGTAAACGTTGGCCAGTTTGTGGAGTGGTAGAACTGTTGTGAGGGAGTGTTTTTTTGGGTTAGGAAGTGTGTGGGTTGGTGAGGCAGTTGCATAAGGTAGTGTTCAGGATGGGGCAGTTTGAAGAGGGTGGAGCAGTTATAAGGGTAGTTTTTTTGGTGGGGGAGTTTGTGGAGTTGTAGGATAATTGTGAGGGGGATATTTATTGTGGATGGGAGTACATCTACCAAGCCCTCATCATCCCTCATTTTGATTATGCAAACGCCATCCTACAAGGTCTCCCTCAGGCAACCTTACATCCCTTACAACTCGCTATGAACAGCGCTGCGCGAATCCTCTTAGGAGCACCTAGGAGAGAACACATCACACCCCTCCTGATGCAGCTACACTGGCTCCCCATTCAAGCCAGGATTAGCTTCAAGATCTTAGTGATGACTTTCAAGGCCATCAATGGGTTATCCGCTTCTTCAATATGTGACCTCATACAACTACCCATGCCCAACAGGATAAGAAGAACTGCTGCAGCCAACATGCTAGCAATACCAAAATCTATGACAAGATGCGCCATATCAACTTCTAATAGAGCCTACAGCCTAAGCACCCCAAGCCTCTGGAACTCCCTACCACCACACATCAGAACTATCCCCAACTTGAGCCAGTTCAGGAAGGCCCTAAAACACCTCCTCTTTATTAAACACCTCACAGCCTCCCCCGAACCCCAGCCACCAGGTATGAACAACACACAATAACTCCATCTCACATATATACAGTTACCTATTTCAATGTTTCAAATATGTATATAGTTTCCCCCGTTATCCAAGTTGTTTGCTCCTGTTCATTGTAATGACCTGACTCTTGTTTATTGTCGGATACTGTTTGTTTTATGTAAACCGCGCTGATCGCAAATAGTGCGGTATATAAGAAATGTAAAATAAATAAAATAAATAAATAAGTTACAAGGTGTAGGATTTAAGGGTAGAGCAATTTATGGGGTGGTGGGTCAGTTGTATGGGATATTGTTTTGGATGGGGCATTTGCGGGATGCTATCTGTTGAGGTGGAGGAACTGTATATATAGTGTCAAAGCGCAGTGAAGGAGTTGTCATTTTTGGGGGGTGTGGTGGTTAGTAGGGTGGTGAAGCAATTGCAGAGAGTTTATTTTGGTTGGGGCAGTGGCGTTCGAACCCCATAGGTACCCGGAGCAGGTGCCCCTCTCATGGCATGGGTGCTCACTCACACCATGCAGCAATCACCCCTGCTGGGCTCACAAAGCAGAGCCAATGTGGTAAACCTACATTAATGGGGCGGGTGGCTCGATGTGCTGCCTCCGCTCCAGACCTGGCAGCTCTTCCTTTCGGGGCCAAAGTCTCATGAACTACTATCCTGTTCCTAGCCAACTACTTTAACCATTTGGCTATCCTAGATGTCTAGATTCTGTAATACAAGTCTGGGGATGTCTAGGTAGACACCTCTGCAGACATCCAGGTTTGTGAAATCACGTCTGCATCTAGACATGCCTGAATCTTTGTCAGACCTTCTGGCTGAGATGTCCCAGGTTGCATTTGGACAGATCTTCTAAAATTCCCCTCCAAACTGTTTGTATTCCACAGAAGCTCAAACTCCTTCTCCCATAGAAGTGCATTGGACTAATTTCTGGGAGGTGGGAGGGTTTTTATCTGACCCATTTTCAAATTCATTATATCTTTTACTAGTTGTTCTCACAGGCCAAGTTTCAAACCTTCTGTTTAATTTTAGGAGAGTTACTTTACCCCCATCCAGACAGACAGACATTCTCTACTCCTCATACGATTATTTCCAACACCTTCTGGGTTGGAAAGAAAACAAAAGCCTGTTTCAGCCTCAGTGTGGAATGCGTGCTGTTCAACATCAATTTGGCTAGGCTATCATTAGTGCTTTCATTTGACCAAACGTTTTAATGAGTTTAAGATGCAGAAATAATTCATCATCTATCAGCGGAACAGGATCCCTCTCCTTATTTCCCCTCAGCTGTTCCAGTCCTTTCGCTCTCCTTGCTCTCTGTGGTTACCCTCCTCCTGCACTATATCTCTGAGTGGACCTTGGAGCTGGTGGCTGCTGTAGGTGTAGGTCCCTGATACTACACTTTGGCACCTCATGAGTTACAGGAATGTCCTTCATCTTTTGGATCAGCAGTTCCCAGTTGTTCTTGTTGCTTTAGCTCCTTCCCCTCTCCACTGCTATGACTGTTCCTCTCCTCCTGAGCTTGGGATGTGCTGGCAAGTTTACAGACACAATAGATATTGGTGCAAGGCTTAAGTAACCTATGATACCATCCAACCCCTCTGCTCCCTACTGATGCAGTACCTACGAAATTGGATCAATCTTGATGGTGCAGTGGCTGTGGAGTTAATGACATCTGCCCCTCCATTGTGCAGGCACGTGTTCCATCTCTGTGGCGTAGTTACTGTGGAGCCAAAGACAGGGATCTACCATTGGGTGAAGCTTATATAGTGCTTGAATTTTCCTTTCCAAAGGAGTCTCCTCTCAGCATCATGTCACTGTGGAAAGTGTAACCTCCCCTGTTCTGGAAAATTGTCAGAACAAATGCAGATCACATTACAATAATATTATAAGACCACTAGAGGTCTCTGCTGCTTAAAGGAACAGAGCCCAAGGGGTCTCTATAGCAGCAAAGGAAAACATTCTTTATAAATCTCAGGCTGCTGCTTTTCCACTTTACGACAATCTTGCAGCCAATGTCCTCTAACAGACAGCCTCGAAGGCTCCTTGTCCACCGCTATCCTCCTTCCATATCATCAGCAAAGGTTACACTTACATCATTTCCTATCCCAAATTTTATTACCTTGCCGCATGTCAAACATTCTTCCACAGCTCAATGAAACAGGGTTATAACTTCAACATACATTTGCCTTAAACTATGCTTAGGACTTCACCTGTTCCCACTTCCCTTTTCCTTCCGTTCAAACTCGGGATCATTTTTATAGGATGGTCTGGGAACCAACTCCTTTCAATATTAGGTTAGGGTTTGCTGAGTCATGCCCATGAGGCACCTTCCAAGCAAACTCTTTATTGAATTATAAAAATATTTAAGTTTGCTTTGATTTCATCATCTTGCTATAAAAAGAGATCCATTGTATCTTTCCCATGACATATTACTGTATTTGGCCCTACCACCTCCATTGGGAGGGCATTCCAAGCATCTAGTACTACTACTACTGTTACTACTACTACTGATCATTTGTATAGCACTACAAGACATATGCAGCACTGTATAAACACCTATATAAGATGGTCCCTGCTCATTAGTGCTTACAATCTAGTCAAGACAGACATCACAACAGCTGAGGACAAGGATAAATCTATAGGGGAATAGTAAGGAGACACATAGATGACTAAGCAGATCAGGATCCAAAAGCGGCCTCAAAGATATGATTTTTTTGCCTGGATTTGAAAAGGGTCAGAGATGAACCCTGACGTACAGACTTGGTTAGTTTGTGCCAGGCATATGGAGAAGCAAGGTGGAAGGAGTTGGCAGTAGAAGAGAAGGGCACAGATAAAAGTGATCTGCCAGCACAGCGGAGTTGCCAAGAAGGAGTGTTGGAAGAGATAAGAGAGGAAAGGTAGTGAGGAGCAGCAGAATGAGTGCATGTATAGGTCAGTAGGAGAAGTTTCAATTGGATCCAAAACTGATAGGGAGCCAATGCAGTGACTTGAGAAGAGGGGTTATATAAGCATATCGAGGCTGGTGGAATATTAGCCGTGCAGCTGAGTTCTGAACAGATTGAAGAGGAGAGAGATGACTCAGAGCGAGAGCAGCAAGGAGGAGGTTGCAATAGTCTAGACAGGAAGCGACTAAAGAATGAGCAAGTGTCTTAGTAGTGTGTTCAGAAAGGAAGGGGAAAATTTTGCTGACGTTATAGAGAAAGAAGCGGCAGGTTTTAGTTATCAGTTGGATTTGTGTGGAGAAGGAGAGGGAGGGGTCAAAGACAACTCCAAGTTTGAGAGCCAAGGAAACAGGGAGGAGTAGAACATTATCCACAGAGACTGAGAAATAAGGAAGGGGGCAGGTGAGATTAGGGGGGGGGGGGAACAAGAGCTTGGTTTTGGCCATGTTCAATTTCAAAAGGCGGTGAGACATCCAGGCAACAATGTCAGATAGGCAGGCAAAGATTCGGGCCTGGTTTGCTGAAAATATTTCAGTTGTAGAGAGATAGATCTGAGAGTCATCAACACAAAGATAGTACCGAAAACTATGGAAGGAGATGAGAGAATGAAGAGGTTGGGATAGAGAGAGAAAAGGAATGCACCCAAGACAGACCCTTGGGGTACACCAACTGATAGTGGGATAGCAGTAGAGAAGGATCCACCCGAGAACTATGGAAGGAGATGAGAGCATGAAGAGATTGGATATATATAGAGAGAAGGAATGCACCCAAGACAGATCCTTGGGGTAAACCAACTGATAATGGGATAGCAGTAGAGGAGGATCCACCAGAACAAACACTGAAAGTGCAATGGGAGAGATTAAAAGAGAACCAGGATAGCCTTGTTGCATTGTTTCACCACCTTGAGATCCTCAGACACTATCACTCCAAGGTCCCTCTTTTGGTCCATGCATACCAACCTCTCACCTGCTATTTCATACAATTCCTTTGGACTTCTTCATCCTACGTGCATGAATTTTCACTTCTTCCCATTAAATTGTAACTGCCAAACATTAGACCATTCTTCCAGTTTTTGTGGATCTTTCCTCATGTTGTCCACTCCCTCATAAATGTCCAATCTGTTGCAGATTTTCATGTTATCTGCAAAAAGGTAGACCTTTCCCTTCAATCCTTCCGCAATATCACTCACAAATACATTGAACAGGATCCGTCCCAGGACCAATCTCTGAGACATGCCACTACTCACCTTCCTTTCTTCTGAGTGTGTTCCATTTACCAACACCTTTATCTTTATCTTTATTTCACATTTGATAATATCTCCCAGGCCATGGCATCTGGGCGGTTTACAAGAAGTAACAATGCTGCAGGTAGGAAATAGAAAAGAACGTCATATATTGACAGGAAAGAGAAAAGACATGCAAAGGAATAGCGAACATCCATAAATGAAGTAGGCGAGGCAGGAAAGTGAGACACATGGGACTAACACAGACAAGTGCATGGAATGTCATATGCCTAGTGGAATAGATGGGTCTTGAGCTGTGCTTTGAATTTCGAATAAGAGGGTTCAAGACAGAGCGCGGATGGCAGGGCATTCCAGAGTGCAGGACCGATGAAAAAGAAAGCAGCATGGCATGTAAGTTCTAGGTGAGCCTGAGATGGTGAGGGAAGGGACAGGTGATTGGCATTGAGGGAGCAAAGCTGACAATAGGGAGTATGTAGGCATGTGAGATTGGCCAAATACTGGGGGGTGGAGGTGTGAATAACTTTGTGAGTTAAGATCAGGAATTTGTATTGAATTCTGACAGACAACCTTCTGTTGTCTGTCAGTCAACCAATTTCTGATGCAGTTCACGACCTTGGGACCCATCTCCAGGCTGTTCAGTTTATTGATAAGCCTCCTCTGAGGAACAGTATCAAAGGCTTTGCTGAAATCTAGGTATATCGCATGCCCTTGATCTAGTTCTCTGGTCACACATTTAAAGAACTCAATCAAATTTGTTTGGCATGATCTTCCTTTGGTAAAACCATGTTGCCTTGGATCATGCAAGCTATTGGTTTTGAGAGAGTCCACTATTCTCTTTTTAGGAGCACCTCCAATACTTTTCCTGCCACCAAGGTAAGGCTTACCAGCCTATAGTTTGTCACCTCTTCCCTATTACCACTTTTGTGTAGCGGTACCACATCAGCCCTTCTCCAGTCCTGTGGAACCTCCCCCATCTCCAAGGATCTATTAGAAACATCCTTTAAAAGCCCTGCCAGAACTTTGCTGAGCTCTTTCAGTATCCTGGGATGTATCCCATCTGGTCCCATGGCCATGTTCATTTTCATTTCTGCAAGCTGTTCAAAAACAATCTTCTGTGAATGGTGTGGAATCAGCTCCATTCCCATTTGTATATTTGTCAATCATATGTGGTCCTTCTCCAGGATTTTCTTTAGTAAATACAGAACATAAGTATTTTATTCATTTTTCTTTCATTCCATTTTCAAAATTAAATGAAACAATGTAGGAAAATGTGATGAGATTTCTTATTTCATTTGAAACAAAAGCACATCTCCATTGTTGGATGACTGTCCACTGCTGAAGTAAACCCTCTGATGGAATGGACCGGAGGAAGAGCTTTGTCATCTGCAAGATTGATGAAGTAACAGGACAAGTGCAGTAAGATGCAACATGATGCAAGCTGCCATGGCTGGGAATTCTCTGGGGAAACTTGTTTCTGCCTCAGTCATATGACATAAGGACAAGAGAAGCACTCTCATAGTGCCAGAATGAAGTCTTCCAGTTCCTGCAACATGCAGCATGAAATGTCACGGTAACCATCCCCTGCAAAGCAGCATCAATTGTATTTTTTGATATATGTTGCCCAGAGCAAAGCTCTAGTTACCCATTCTGGTGCATTTGGTAGCCATGGCAAGCAGGGTCTGCCCCATCCATTGTGCGAGGATGTTGTTCACACAGGGCCTGCGCTTCAGGGGGCCCCACACCAACAACATCCTGCACACTCTCGGCTCACCTCCCTATAGTGGCTCGCAGCTCCCGGCAGACTTAGCAACAGCTCCTTACAGTCGCCGAAGTGAAGAGCATTGTTTTCCTTCACTTTGGCAGCTGTGTTGTAATATAGATCGCTGGTGCGCTATATGTCGGTACACTGGAAATGTCCTTTGATCTCCAGCGCGCCAGCGATCTACATTATAACACAGCTGCCGAAGTGAAGGAAAACAACGCTCTTCATTTCGGTGGCTGTAAGAAGCTGCTGCTGAACCTGCTGGGAGCCGCAGGACGCTATAGGGAGGTGAGCCGAGGCCTCTAAAGCCTGCTGCAGGGCTCTTCAGGGAGGGTGGGGCTTGGGCTAGAAATGGGCTGGGGGGGGGGGGCTAAGATTCAAAATGGGCTGAGTGGAGGGGCCTAAAATTGGAAATGGGCTGAGGGGGTGGGGGGCTAGGACTGAAAATGAACTGATGGGGAGGACTAGGACTAGAAATGGGCTTTTGCGGGGTAGGATTGGAAATGGACTGAGTGTGGGGGAGCTTGGACTGGAAATGGGCTGATGTGGTTCCGGAATAGGATTGGAAACATCCGATGGGGGGTGCTAGTTTTTGTAATGGCTGATGGGAGTCTAGGATTGCAAATGGGCTGATGGGAGGAACTTGGAATGGAAATGGGATGATGGGAGATGGATTAGGACTGGAAATGAGCTGATTGGGGGAGGGGGCTAGGGCTGGAAATGAGCTGAGTGAGGGGGAGCTTGGACTGGAAATGGGCTGATGTGGGACTGGAATAGGATTGGAATTGACTGATGTGGGGGGCTTGTATTGGAAATGACTGATGGGGGGCTAGGATTGCAAATGGGCTGATGGGGAGGAGCTTGGACTGGAAACGGGCTGATGGGGGCTTGAATAGGACTGGAAATGAGCTGATTGGGGGGCTAGGACTGGAAATTAGCTGATGGGGGGGGTTAGGACTGGAAATGGGCTGATGGGGGGGCTAGGACTGGAAATGGGCTGATGCGGGGGGGGGGAGAATGGAACTAGAAGGGAGCGGATGCTGAGTAGTGCTGAAACTAGAAGGGAGCTGATGTTGGGGGAAGACTAGAAGGGGATGGGGCTGGGGGAATGAGAATAGAGGGGGAAAAGATATTTTGTGTGGGAGGGAAGAAAAATTTACGACTGGCCGGGTACTGGCAGAGTAAGTGGGGATTGAGGATGGAGGGTGAAATTTGAGTGGATGATAAAGGAATAAAGAAAGAAATGGGGGAAAGAGCAAAAGGGGAAAGATCAGTATGTTAAAGCAGATATAGAAGAGAAAATGGAAAAAATCTAGAAGAGAGAAGAAAGGACAAATGGGCGGCAGACAATGGAGAATTAGCAGAAGACAGAAGAAACCAGAAGAAAGTGACTGGAGCAATTGTAATTGAAAAATAAAATGCCCAACAAAAAAAGGTAGAAAAACACTTTTATATTTTGAATTTATTAACTGGAATATGTCAGCTCTGGGAAATGTGTATCGCTAATGTCTTTGCGTTTTTGTTTAATACAAGAGGAAATGAATTTATAGTGTTGTTGTACATTCCAAGTTTGGCTTTAGGGGTTCCCAATTTAATTATTGTCCTCCGATTTCTAAATTGTGATCCCTTGTTCTTTGTTTGGTGACGGTCTATGTTCTGCATGTGTAACCGAGCTGCTAATATTTATGCAAATAACTACTTATGCAAATGAGGCCTGCAATGAGTCTCCGCACATAGCCCTGCACCCCCCTTGGGCTGCCCCTGATGGCAAGTATTGAAGCTGTCAGTCCTGAAGGTCCAACTAGGGGAGCATATGGTTGTATGGCTGCAACTGATGTTTTGGTTGCAATCTTTAGAGTACCAACTGAAAAACTGGAAATGCATAATTGCTTTTCTGAGGCTGAATTCCTTTGCCCTGGAATAATGATTCCTTCCTGATGCATACTCCAGCAGTGCACAGAGGTACACGTTTAATAAAAAGTGGTAGCTTGCCATGCATTTATCCCCCAAAATAAGCCCATGGGTAGTGCTAGACTTATGCTATAAAATGCAGATGTGCCCTGCATGTCCCTGTTTAGCTATCATGCTCATTCTGTTTGCTGTGATCATCATAGATGAAACTTCATATACCCTAAGTGCAATATCACCACAGAGCATGTGCCAAAGATACCCAGGCTACCCCTGATGTGCACGCTCCACCCCTGAGTCTCGCAGCCTGCACCCCAACCCTTGCTACTCGGAGTGGTAGGGTATTTTAGTGCAGTCACTTTTTAATAAACAGATAATTTTCCTGTGGCCCATTTGCTGCACGCTGAACCCTACGCTAACTGGTGGCGCAGTTTATTAAACATTCTCAAAAGTAAAGATTAAGAAATTCTTTATTTTTAAACATAAAAGCATAACTGAAAACTATATGATTCTAAAATTTATATTGAAAATATTTGCTTTCTGGTTCTCTTTTCATATATGTGATATTGGCTTTGTACAAATTCAGATTCTTATATCATGTTAATACTTTCAAGAATATTACTATTCAACAATGCTTTTGCCTATGTTAAATGGGTTGTTCTTTATCATTTTTTAATCTGGTAAAATTATTCAATAAACAATAAATATATGAAAAGAAAATATAAAATTCAGAGAACAAGGATTAAGGAAGTGTTTAATTTCTGTGCTAACTTTTTGCCCTACCCCGTTTTCTTTTAAATAAAAGTTTTTATAATGTGTATTTGACCATGCACATTCAAAATGTGATATATCACCCACCACTTTGACTGGAGACCTCTCCGGCTGGACATGGAACGCAGTCATAGCAGCAGATGGGCTTTCCTTCCCTGGGTAATCTCCTAAAGCCTGGTGGACAGCTCTGGCTACATCTGGACTGTGGAGGCCTCTATACAATGAGAAATAAATGCAGATAACTGACAATAATTTTTAAACTGCAATGTAGAAAGTAGAAAGACTAGGGGACACCCAATGCAGCAACAATCTGGCACATTTAAAACTAATCAAAGAAAATATTTTTCACCCAGCGCATAATCAAACTATGGAATTTGTTTCTGGAGGATGTAGTAAAAGCTGTTAGTGTAGCTGGGTTCAAAAGAGGTTTGGATGAGTTCCTGGAGGAAAAGTCCATAAACCATTATTAAAGAAGATAGAGGAAATCCACTGCTTACCCCTGGGACAACAGCATGGATTGTGTCAACCTTTAGGAACCCAGCAGGAACCTTTTTTTAAACCCAACTACACTAACAGCTTTTACTACATCCTCCAGTAACAAATTCCAGAGTTTGATTACGCATGGAGTGAAAAAATATTTTCTCTTATTAGTCTTAAATAGGTTACATTGTAGCTTCATTGCATGTCCCCTAGTCTTTCTACATTTGGTGGCATAAACAACCGATCTACATTTACCCGTTTCATTCCATTTATTAAATTATAGACCTCTATCATATCTCCCCTCAGCCGTCTCTTTTCCAAGTTGAAAAGCCCTAATCATGTATTCAAGGTAGCCATATCTGGAGTGGAATAATAGTAGACTAGCAAAATATTGTCCATATAATAAAAGCCGCTGATACCATGGTCTTGAATTAATGTACCTAACGGGGCAAGAGAGATGTTAAAAAGGGAAGGAGACAAGATGGATCTCTGTGGAATGACCATGGTAATGACAATGGCAAGGAATCTATTGAATGAGTCTAGACTCTAAATGTGCGACTATGCCTGTTCCCAGATATAGTAGTCGCACATTTAGAGTCTAGACTCATTCAATAGATTCCTTGCCATTGTCATTGTTATCTGGGAACAGGTATATTTTTTTTGAGCCATCCCAATTAGCCTCTTTTATAAATTCAAAACAGGTAAATTTACCGGCTATTCCTCCCTCTCTCCCTCCAGTAGGGCCCCCTGATTAGGTGGCCCATTAGCGGTTAGAGTGTTTTTGCACTTTTCTTTGCGTCTGTTTTAACCTGTTTGTATTTGCTAGTAAATAATTTTCTTTTGTTTTGTGACCCATCTTGCCTGCTTTATGGTGGACTTGTGGACCCAAGGGTCCTTTTCTGTACAATTTGTTTTGCTTTTTGTATTTTGAAAATTGCATAAATAAAAAGTAAAAAATAAATAAATAAATAAATGTGCGACTATGGACAAAAGAGGTAAACCATCGCAGGAGAACAGAATGACTAACGGTATTAAAGGCAGCTGAGAGATTCAATAAATCCACCTTGCCACCTTATGAAAATCTAAATTTGCATGTAATTCATTAAGTAAAGTGGCGAGTGCAGTATCTGGGCTGTATCCCTTGTGAAAACTCAATTGTCTGGTATGTAATATATTCGTTTTTTCCATAAAATCAAAAAATTGGGTGTACATGACTTTTTCGATGGCCTTTGACAAATATGAAAGCTTCAAAACAAGTTGGTAACTAGCTGGTGATGAAACATCTAAGTTAGCTTCCTTGAGAAGTGGATGACCTATTGCTTCTTTGAGTGACACAGGAACAAGCAAGCTTTTATTCACTATAGAACAGCAGATGTCTAGGATATCAAGGGTCGGAGCCTTCATCCAAGATGAAGGAAAAGGATCCAAGGAACAGGTGGTTGTCTTGTCAGCAAATATTGATTTTGTCAGAAGAAATAGCTGATGTCTCCAATGTGAGAACATCCAAAGGCGCTGTTGCTGATTCTAAGCTAGTAAAGATGGATACGATACTAAACAAACTCCTGGGGACATCGGGACTATTTTTAATTACGGTGCTAATGTACTTTTTTTCACTAGCTTGAAGTGTTGCTTATAGTTTTTCAGGGAGCCTTTGTATAGGGTTAGAAACTTAGGAATACGTAACTTTTTCCAAACCTTTCAGCTTTATGGATATATCTTTTTCAGCAGCAATAGGCCAGAATGAAACCGTGAATGACGGTGTTTTGACCACATCCGGAATGATCTTTGTGGTGCAATAAAAAAGTTCCCTAGTGTGGTATTCTATATATTTACCTGATCTTCCAGTGTGAGATCAAAGTTAGATGGGAATAGAGGAGATAATGAAGGTAGTAAGTCTACTGAGATGTGACGTATTGAGCGTATTAGTCGGGATTCGAGAGATGTTTGTGGAGATGTCGAGGTCTGAAGACTGAAGTTCAACAAAAAATGATCATCTAGGGCAATGGTACCAGTTTTACCTTACCACTGTGATCAGGGAGAACATCTGATTAAAAAAAAATCAAATTTAAAATATGACCCCCCCAGTTAAACATCACAATCATCCTTTGAAATCTGTTAACAGTGACATCTAATGGTTTGATATATTGTCACATTTAGTTTCAATTTATTATTCTTTACACACCAACAGAATGTTTGTGAACTGCACCATTCAAACTGTTCATCCATCTCCCCATCTCCTCACAACCATTTGTCTGCCCCTCTCCCATGCCACAGAACATACCACCAGGGGATGCGCCTGCCCGTGCCTTGAGGCATCCCATCATATACAACATTAGCGGAGGATAGTGCACTGCTAATTCCCAGCAGCTCAAACATATAGGGCATCAGACGTCCTTGGGCCGGCCCTGCTGACATCAGCCTATCATAGCCAACGTGGAGAAGTGCATAAAATAGCAAAACCTCATCTCCTCCTTAGCTTTGGAAGTCCACCTAATCTCTTAGCTTTGATTAGTTTCTATCTCCTGCTGGAGAGAATCTATGTGTTCTACAGCTTCAGCAGGAGTGTTGCCTGTACCTAGAGACAATGCCCTCTCTATACCACCACCTGAAGCCCTAGTGCCCAAGCTAAGGGTAGGCACCATTTTATCCTGGGTGACGTGTTTAGTATGAAATATCCCTTCCTGTCCTACTTCAATGCTTATGATAAAAGAGATATAATAAACTGTTCAGAAAATCCATAATAAAAGACACTTTTACAGGTTGTCTTACTGAAATGCAGTATAGGATTTAAACAATAAGGTCGCCCTGGGAAGCAGAATATATGTAGGGCTTGATGGACCCCCCAGTATGGCGTATCTTACGTTCTTATGTTTCTGTCTGTGTACTTACGGGCCAATTCAGACCTTCTACCTTTATGAACTTATTACCAAGCTATTCAGTAGAATATAGTGCTGAGTTATGAACACTATATTTTAAAAAAGTAATTCTGAAAGAAGTTTCTATCTGAAATCTGAGGGGGCCCATGCAAATTTGCTTAGCAGGATATTCAGTGGCACATACCCTGTTTGTGCTGAATAGTCCCACAATGCCCAGTTAAATGCCCCAACGCCCCCATAACCAGGGCAGAGCAGGGGTGGCAAAAAAGGTTAGCTGATCAGTGGATATGTTGTGCCGCTAACTAGACCGTCCTAACTTTAGCCAGTTTAGGTATCCAGCCAGGGGGTGAATATCACCTCTGACTAGATAGCTAACAAGCTATCTGAAGAAACTGGATATTCAGGATAAACGGTAGGATATGGCCCCAGTACGGAATATCCGGGACTAATTTAAAGTGACAATGACCGGCTGCTTTACCTGCACTGTCCGCCACCACTGAATGTGTCCTCCTTGACTAGAATAGGCTGCGAAGAACTTGAGAACTGTGCCTGGCATTATAAAGAATTAAGTAAATTATAAAGGCTATCTTTAAAGTTAAAGGTTTAAGATGAAAGCTATGTTGGAGGAGGTAGTAGAAAAGGAAGGTGCTTTGTCTAGTTCACTTCTATATTTATATAAATTTTCTGAAAATAGCTTCTCACATCAGCACCAGACACTGAGTGACTTAGGTTTCTGGCATAGAAACTTCCAATCTAGGCTTGATTCATCTCATTTTATCTTTACATAACAAGATGGAAAATCCTGAGAACTATTCAAGGTTTATAAACTCGAACTTGATTAATTTTCCTAAAATCAGGCAGATATGCCAAAGATTTTGGTGTTCATTTGCATTCATCAGAATACACCAGCTCGATCAGTGTTCAGGAGCCAAACTGGTTGCGCATTGATCCTGTTTGTCCTCATTCAAATCTATGGAGGGAGCTATTTCACAATGGAACAGGGAGGCTTCTGATACACTTTCCATCAAATCTGCTTAAAACTGGTTTTCAATATAAAATCATTTACCATTTTAATAAGAACATAAGATTTGTCAAACTGCATCAGACCAAAGGTTCAACAAGTCCTGCATCCTGTTTCCAACAGTGGCCAATCCAGGTGAAAAGTATCTGTCAAAATCCCAAAAGGAAGAGAGATTCCATGCTGCTTATGCCGGGGTTAAGCAGTGGATTTACTACTACTACTACTACTATTACTATCAATCATTTATATAGCGCTACAAGGCGTACACAGCGCTGTACAAACATATAAAGAAGACAGTCCATGCTCATAGAGCTTACAATCTAATCAAGACAGACAGAAGAATACAAGAGAAACAATGGGGTTCAAATAGGGAAGGAGACACTAGGAGAACAAGAGATTAAGATCCAAATGCAGCCTCAAAGATGTAAGCCTTTAGCATGGATTTGAAAGGGGGGAGAGAAGAAACTTGACGTAAAGATAGCGGACGTTTGTTCCATGCATAAGGAGCAGCAAGGTGAAAAGATCGAAATCAGGAGTTTGCAGAAGAAGAAAAGGGCATAGAGAGAAGAAAGCCAAAGGAGTAGCGGAGTTCATGAGGAGGAGTGTAGGGAGAGAGAAGAGAGGAAAGGTAATGAGGGGCATTAGAATGAATACATTTATATGTTAGAAGGAGAAGTTTGAATTGCATACGGAAATGGAATGAGAGTCAGTGAAGGGATTTTACAAGAGGGGTTATATGAGTGTGTCGGGGCTGGCAGAAGATTAGCCACGCAGTAGACTTCTGGATAGGCTGACGACACAGAGAGACCAGCAAGTAAGTTGCTGCAATAATGAAGACAGGAGGTGACCGAAGAATGGACAAGAGCCTTAGTAATGTGTTCTAAGGGGAAGGGATGAATATTGCTTGAAGCAACAGGTTTTAGCTATATGTTGAATATGTGTGTAGAAGGAAAGTGAAGAGTCAAAAATGACCCCAAAGTTGCAGGCCAAGGAAACAGGCAGAAGAAGAATGTTGTCAACAATGACAGAGAAAGGCGGAAGGGGGGAGGAGGGTTTAGGGGGAAAAATAAGAAGTTCAGTTTTAGTCATATTCAATTACGGCCCCATCAATTAGTCATATTCAATTACGGCCCCATCAATATTAGCCACAAATACTACAACCCAAGCCCTCAGTCTGCAACATCCACAACTAGCAACACCACAGCTCCTCAGAACACACAATGTTCTCCTTAGAGATACACACATTAGTAACCATTACCATCACCTACCTTCTCACTGCACTATCTGGCCAAGCGAGTGCCTTTAACGATGACCAACAATCCATACCAATATTAAGTTATAATTGGAAGAGATGGTCAAACAAGACTTACATAAATCAAACAAACGTTAACCATACACATCACTCACATCTACTTCATATTGCCCTTCAGATCACCAAAAAACCTAAACCAAAACAACAATACTATCCACCATTACACTGTGCTCTTATCAATATAAGATCTATTCGCACAAAATGGCCTCTGATGTCTAATCTCATCACCACACATAACCTTGACATCTTGTTGATCACAGAAACCTGGCTAACAGATTCTGACAATGTCATTCTTAACCAGATGCTACCGCCAGGATTCTCTATTCACACGTGCCATAGGAACCAACAAAGAGGAGGCGGAGTACTTATTATCTCTAACAACCAACTACAGTTTCAAATTAACAACAGTATTAGTTCAGCACACCTAAATATACTAAACATATCAAACAATGTGCACTCAATCAGCCTAGTTTATAGAGCTCCTACATCATCAGCTGATGATCTGCCATCGATAGTTGACCTTGCCTGCAACACAGAAAAGCCAAAACTATATAATTGGATACTGGGAGATTTCAACCTCCCCTCCCTTCAGGACTCGCAAACTACAGCATTTATAGAAGCAATTGACAACCTTGGATACAACCAAATAGTCAAAGACCCCACTCACAATATGGGAAACACCCTTGACCTGATATTTGTCCCACAAGCTACATCAGACACCAACCATAACTATGACCTATCCATAATACCAGTACCTTGGTCCGACCATAGTCTAATTTTATTCAAAATCCCCAACTCCTCCAGTCCATCTAACCCCAAACCTACTCATGATAAACCAACATCTAGGAGGTTTCGCCCCTTTGTCAAAGAGGAAATACTTAATAATCTTCTCCCAACACTACAAGCATCTAAACCCGACCTGGACAATCTAATCAACACTTGGGAGCAATCTCTCAGATCCAACTCACAACCATCAAACAAAGCGAAAAAGAACAACCAACGTACACATGTAGCTTGGTACTCCAAGGAGCTAAGAACATCCCTCCTACATCTTCGAAAACTCGAGAAATACTGGAGAAGATCATGCTCTAATGAAGCATACACAGAGTACTGCAAATACTTAGAAAAGCACCGTCAAGAAATAGCAGATCGAAGGAAACAATACCATACTAACCTACTAAAGAAATCATTAAATAAACATCACGATCTCTTCAACATTGTAAGAACAATGGCAAAGGAACCGACACCTCAACAAATACAAACAATACACCCTCAAGAATATGCTATATACCTAAAGTCAAAGATGACAAAAACATCCAACATCTGTACCTCTGGACCAACAAAGAATGATAAGTATTCACAGTCAACCACCCTGACTAAATTTAATACACTATCAATCAAAGAAATTGAAAATACTATTGCATCAATAAATGCCACCACTGCTGCAAGCGATCCCTGCCCGGCAGCCTGGATAAAAAATCTCAAACATGAAATAAGCTTCTTTATACAGAATATCCTTGAACAATCTTTCTCAACTGGAACCTTTCCTCAAAGCCTCAAACAAACCTCAATTAGACCATTACTAAAAAACAACAAATTAGACCCTCTAAAAGTAGAATCCTACAGGCCAATATCCAGTATCCCACTCCTAGCGAAGATAATTGAGAAAGTAGTCCAAAGGCAAATACAACAACACATAGACTCTGAAGCTCCACTTGACCCTGCACAACACGGCTTTAGAGAATCTCACGGAGTTGAGACCCTACTCATAACACTATTCAACACCCTAATCACAGGAATGGATAACATTCACCAAGGATTCATACTTATATTCATGGACATCTCAGCGGCGTTCGACTCAGTAAACCACCAAATACTTATCAACCGTCTTAAGGAAAAAGGAATAGTTGGAGCCGCACTAGATTGGTGTATATCCTATCTAACAAACCGCTGGCAACAAGTACGAATCGACGAAACCACTTCTGAACCATTTCTTCAAGATCAAGGGGTACCACAAGGTTCTTCTCTGTCAGCGTTATTGTTTAACATATACATGCAACCCATTTGTGACCTCATTCGTTCCTTTAATGTCACCTGTTTAGCATATGCAGATGACATTCTACTATACATGCCATTCTCCATCAACCAACCCGATTATACATCATTGATAGCATGCTTCGAAGCAGTAGAAGATTGGCTCTTCTCCCAAAATCTGAAAATCAACCATAGCAAGACTGATGTGATGTTTATAACAAGGAACCAAAACTTCACACCCCCTACCTCCCTAAAGATAAACGATAAGGAATTAACAGTAAAACCTACATTACGCTACCTAGGTATAACCCTCGACCAGCGCCTCAACATGAAAGCCCACATAAAAAACATAACAAAACTAATATATCACAAGATACGCACATTGCGCCACCTGCGACCCCTACTGGAACCCTCAGATTTCAGAACCATCTATCAAGCCCTGATAATGCCCCACATTGACTTTTCAAATGCAATTCTTTACGGACTCCCTCAAGCAACATTAAATCCTCTCCAACTGGCGATGAACACTGCTGCCAGAGTACTTGAAGGAGTATCAAAGACAGACCACATAACCCCAATCCTAAAAAGACTCCACTGGCTACCAACCAAAGCACGAATCCACTACAAGATATTAATCACTACTTTCAAAGCCATAAACAAGCAAGCACCATTAACCATTACCAACCTTGTACACCCACAGGCTCCCAATAGATCTAGAAGGTCAATTGCAATAAATACACTAATAATCCCTAAACAAACAGCCAGATATACGAAGGAAACAACTAAAAGAGCCTTCAGTATCCATGCCCCAATAGCCTGGAATGCCCTTCCACTAGAACTGAGAGTTATCAATAGCCTAACGCAATTCAGAAAAAGCCTCAAACATCATCTCTTCCAAAGCTATTTCCCAATCTAATCTTTTGCACATGAAAGTATATTACAGCCACTTTCCCACTATGACATTATCCAATTGATATATCCAGATTTGAATAACGTACTTGAATATTCTGTAAATAGTTAGCTAGTTTATATAGCTTTACCCTGTTATTCCCAAGTTTAAAAAACCCTGTTACCTGTAAAATGCATTTTTCAGTTCTATGTATGCATATGTTTTGTTCCATGTAAACCGAGCTGATGACAATAGCGCGGTATATAAAAGATGTTAAATAAATAAATAAATAAATAAATTTCAGGCGGCAGTGAGACAACCAGGCGGCGACAAGCAAGTAGAGATATGAGTTTGGAGTGAAGGTATAGATAGATACATTTGAGAGTCATCAGCATAAAAATGATACTGAAAGCCATGGGAAGAGATGAGGACTGGGACCAAAGGGCTGGGTATAAAGGGAGAAAAGAAGAGGACCCGGAACAGACCTTTGGGGTACACCAGGTGAGAGAGGGATGGCAGTAGAGGAGGAATCTCCAGAACAGACACTGAAAGAACAATTGGAGATCTAAGAAGAAAACCAATACAGTACAGGGCCTCTAAAACCAAGAGCAGATAAAGGAGGAGGAGGTGGCCACAGTATTAAAAGCACCAAAAAGATTGAGAAGAATGAGAACTGAGAATAAAGCCTTTGGACTTAGCGAGGAGACTTTGGCAAGAGCTGTTTCAGTAGAATGAAATGGATGAAAACCAGATTGAAGTGGATCAAGGAGGGCTTGAGAGGAGAGAAATATGAGACAGCGGCAGAGAAGTGCATGTTCAAGAATTTTGGAAATGAATGGGAGAAGGGAGATGATTTGACAATTAAAAGGACAAGTAGGGTCAAGTGAAGTTTTTTTCAGGAGAGGAGTGATTACAGCATGCTTGACGGTTACAGGGAAGATCGCAATGGAAAGCGAAAGCTTAAGAATATGTGAGATGAAACGCATGATGGAGGAGGAGATAGAGTTGAGGAGATGGGTGGGGATAGGATCAGAAGAACAGGAAGTGAGTTTAGAGGAGGAAAGAAGAGAGGTTTCCTCAACAGAGATTTTAGAAAAGGATGAAAGGGTGATAGACGCTGAGGGGAAAACTAGGTAATGAAGAGAGAGGGAAGAGGGGGTGAAGAAGATTTATTGGGGAATTAAAGTAATTATATACACTTTGTTATGGAAAAAATCTGCTAGGAGGTTTGGGCAGAGAGAGGAGGAGGGATTGGAGGTGGATGTGCCTTCAGAAGAGAATTGAGAGTAGAAAAGAGATGGCGAGGGTTAGAGGCAAGATGGTTAGTCAGATGGAGAAAAGAGTTTTGCTTAGCAAGTGCAATGGCAGACTGGAAAGAAGAAAGCATGAATTTGAAGTTTAGAAAGTCAGAGAAAGAGTGGGATTTGAGTCAAGTGTGCTCAGCACAGGAACATAATTAGCAGGTAGTTGAAGACAACGAGGTCTGAGGTGAGGTGTACCTCACAGGATGTGGACTGGGCAGAGCAAGAGTATCCAGAATAGAGGAGATAGCAGTATTATAGATAGCTATGGCTTCATCAACAGAATTAGAGGACAAAGTGGAAGAGAGAAGAGATGAGACAGTAGTGGATAGTCAGTAGATTGATAGCATGAAGATTCCTAAAAAGATAGGAGGAGATTGGGTGAGTTTGAGGGGGGAGTGATGAGTGAAGTTTAACAGGTGATGGTCAGATAAGGGAAGAGCAGAGGTATGGAAATTAGAAGGTAAACAATTAGAGTAGAAAACAAGGTCAAGGCAGTGACCAAGCTGATGAGTGAAGGCAGAAGAGCAAAGCTGGAGGTTGAAAGAGCTGGAGAGAAAGGAGCTTGGATGCATAGGGATCAGAAGGGTTATCAATATGAAAATTGAAGTCACCAAGAATAAGGGAGGGGGAAGAAAAATCCAGGAATTAGGAGAGCCATGAATCAATATAAGTGAGGAAGGTAGAAGAGGACTTGTCATGGGGTTCATAGATGACAGGGATCTAGAGAGGTAGGGGATTAAAAAGACAAATGGAATGGACTTCAAAGGAGGGAAAGGAATGAGATTGAGGGAGAAGGAAGAGCTGAAATTGGCAAAAAGGAGAAAGTAGAAACTCAACACCACCATCACGGCCATTGGTACAAGGAGAGTGGGAGAGTTGATAAACCTAGTTCACTTTAATAATGGTTTAATGACTTTTCCTCCAAGAACTTGTACAAACCTTTTTTTAAACCCAGCTATACTAACAGCTTTTACTACATCCTCTATCAACAAATTCCAGAACTTATGTTTATGTTTATGTTTATTTATTTGATATACCGCCATTCGTAGTTACATCAAAGTGGTTTACAACATTCAAGTTATAGGAAAAAGGCCACTGGCCAGGAAAAAAAGAAAAGAAATTACAGTATTAAAGAATGAATTGCAAGCTTTACTTTATATAAACACTGAAAGTAAATTAGTGGATCCAGCCTGAATGCATGCGGCCGCCAAAGTGGTGTTATGGGTGGGTCGTGTTAAAATAAGCTGGACAAACTTAAACTTAATTAAGCATTAGTCTTAAATGTATTACTTCATGGCTTCATTGTATGAAAGAGTAAACAACTGATTCATGTATGTCGCCTCAGTCTTCTCTTGTCCAATCTAAAGAGCCCTAACCTTTCCTCATAGCGGTATACTTCCATTCTCTTTATAATTTTTGTCACCGTTTTATGTACCTTTTCTAATTCTGCTGTATCCTTTTTTTTTTTTTAGACATGGTGACCAGATGGTGAAGTTGTTTACCTGTAACAGGAGTTCTCTGTAGACAGCAGGGGTATGCAGCCACTCTCCATAGGTCTCATCCCTCAACGAGCTCTCCCCTAGCTCATGCGCAGTCCTTCCCACCTGAAGTACCCACTTCTTCAATTCAGTATGCAGCTGCGGAACTCTGCTTCCAGAAGTGCTTATTGCCGATAACAGTTGAATGTGCCAGCTGTGGACAGATGAGCTTTCTCGAGCTACTGTTATTTTGGGTTTTTTTTGTGGGTAGGAGGACAGGTTGAGTATGACTGACTGACTCCGATCTTGCCTGATCTGGGCCCAATGCAGCAGGGCTGCGCTGTCATCTGTGATCCGGTGAGGGATAAGCATGTCATAGAGCGGTACTATATGCCCTATCCCTGCAAGAGTAGACAGTGATGGGGTATGGCATCCAGCGGCGATATACCATGTCTCTATCACTGTCTTTGGAACGGCAGGCAGTAATGATTGGCGGCGGTAGGCAGCAGGGGGGAGGGGCCACTGGCCGTGTTCCCGAGCTGTTAGAAGAACAGATCTGGGGACTTGAGGGGACTGGACACAGGAATCAGTGGTAAGAATGGAGAGAAAAACTGTTCAATTCCATGATCTGGCAGTAAGAAGTTTTAGTAAACTGTGAGGCTCATAGCAGAAGGGGAGAGCCGTGGCAACCAGGTCTGCAGTTAGAGAAAGAACTGAAGAAGTGGGAACTTCGGGCAGGAAGGAGCGCACATGCTCAGAGAAGTCCAAAGGACAGGAGAGCCCGGCACACAGACAACACCTGAGGAGTGTGCCTGCATCCCCCTGCTTGTCTGCAGAGAACTGCATAACAATACTCACGGTGCAGTCGCACCATGGAGCGATACAGAGGCATTAAGATATCTTTTGTTTTATTCTCCATTAATTTCCTAGAATTCTATTAGCTTTCTTGGTGGCCACTGCAGACTGAGCAGAACATTTCAATGCATTATCCACGATGATGCTGGATCCTTTTCCTGAGTGGTGATTCCTAATGTGGAACCATGCATCGTGGAGCTATACTGTATTTTGGGTTGTTCTTCCCTTCCTACTTAACTTTGTACTTGTCCAGATTCAATTTCATCAACCATTTGTATGTTCAGCTGCCCAATTTCTCAAGGTCCTCTTGCAATTTTTCACAATCCTGTTGTGATTTTACGACTTTGAATAATTTGGTGTCATTTGCAAATTTGACCACCTCACTCGTCATTGTTCTCTTTTCCAGCTCATTTATAAATATGTTAAAAGCAGTGGGCTCAGCACAGATCCCTGGAGGACTCCATTTTCCCCTTTCCCCATGGATGAAAATTGATGCCTTAGCCCCGCTCTCTGTTTTCTGTCTTTTAAACTGCTCCCAATCCACAATATAATATCACCTCCTATCACATGACTTTTTTTTTATAGAATTTGCAAATTATGCATTTCCACTTCCAAAAGAAAAAACATCATACAATCCACTTAAGAAGAAAACTATCACATTAGATCAAATGAAAACAAAAATTGTTCAAGTCCGCATCTTGGGGAATTTACACAATCAAAAATAACCCACATAAATAAAAGACATTTAGGCAAAAAAATGCACCATATTTAGGAGGATTTCTATACTTCCAACCCACACAGCCTAACTCTACTTCTGCCTATCAGTCAAGAACTTTTCTAAATGAGAAACACCAAGGAAAACATAGGACTGTACCTGTAAAGTAATAAGACATTTACAAGGAAATCGTAAATAAAACGTTGCACCCAGGGAAAGAACTCTCTCCCTCAAAGCAAGAAACTGTTTCCGATGTGCTTGAGTTGATCTAATCACATCGGTTAATACGTTTATTTTCTGACCACATAAAGGAACATCCTTATACTTAAAGTATAACTTCAAGATTTTTGCCTTCACTACCACAGAAGCAAAGGTAACCAATAAGATGTTTCTTTTTCTGATCGTATCAGAAGAGTCCTCCAAAAATTCAGTAAGATTCTGGCTTACAGTCGGACGAAGGGAATCAAACTTCCTTTCATCCAATGAAGCCACCCAAGCTTTAGAGGGCACATAATATAACTGAACATAACCGAGGGACAACGGACCCGGTGTTCCTCCCCTTTTCCCCCCCACCCCTTCCCAAATCTACCCCTCCTCCCCTTTTTATAAATAACACACTAAACTGTTGGGAATTCAACTGGTTGCAGCTTTATTAACAATTGGTAATTAACATCAACTTCAACCATAACCAGCAATCTAGCGGATCCATGCCTCACCAGCCATGTGATTAGCAAGGTGGCATCCTCCGCTACCGCCGCTGACAAGCCAACGGCTATCTTATCTACCACCCCCTTCTTCCGGCTTCGCCATATGATTAGCAAAAGCCAACCGGGGGTTATCCAGGTCAGGGGCACCACACCCCCGCCCTAAGTATTGCCTAAGGCTCCGGACCCCGGACACCTCCGGGATCCCCAGCTGCAACACCCCTTACTTGCCTCTAACAATAACTCCTTAAGGGTGGGAGGGTGGGACGCAGGCAGCACACCCTCTACTCCGCTGTCCGCCGAAACTGCTCCTGCAGACGTTGCCCTGACTCCACCTTCACTCCGACCCCGCCCACCCCCTGCAGATCTCACATTTCATTGGCTCCTGCCGCAATCACTCGGTGGGGCCAATACTTTTAAAAGATGCTGTGCCCCTGCTACCGGCATGGCCGCCCAGCCCCGTGGCCCCTCAACCATCCGGGGTCCTCGCACCTCGCCGATCCCCGGTTACCTACGGCTAGCAGGGATCTTGCCCCGCAGCTTCTTTTATATCTACTGATTGAAGCATCTTCAAGATCTCAGTAAAATATCAGACCTGTCAATCTTTAGGAAGGCGTTAAAGACATACTTGTTTCAACTAGCGTACAATCATCCACCCTAAACAAGGCCTGGTGCTATGACTCCACTCTCCAGCTTTCCATCAGTTCTCCCCCTTGCTCATTCCAAGTTCAAGGAAGGGAGGGGTGGTCTTTTGGTTAGGACAAGGTACTTCAGGCCGGAGGGCCAGGGGTTCAAGTCCCACCTGGGGACAGCAATCTCAGGCCGGAGGGACTGGGATTTCTAGTCCTATAGGCACTCCTTGTGGTCTTGGGCAAGCCACTTAACCCTCCATTGCCCATGTTTCCTGTAAGTATTAGCGTATGTATGTCATATCCCCTCGTGTTAAATGTATCTCCCAATTGACCACTTTGACCCGGTGAAAAGCGGGATATAAATACAGCTAAATAAATAAATAAAATTCATACCCCCGATTAACAATAGCCACCTGTTCTTAATACCTGTATTATACAGTTCTATGTAATTTCCTGTTCTATGTAAATTGTTCAATTCTTACTGTTTAATGTTATATGTAATCTGCGCTGATCTTAAAGAGTGTGGTATATAAATGCAAATAAATAAATGTAGTAAGAAGAATTTCTGGTGCTAATAAATGCATAACTGGAAAGTTTAAAAAGCGCAAATTACAGGCTCGAGAGGCATTTTCCAATGCCTCAATATGAGCATGAACCATCAATGTATCCTTAATCGAAGCCACCTGTGCAGTGGAGACCGACTGTACCTGAGCTTCTACTCGGACCACCGAATTTTGCACCTTAGACAACCTAGCATCCACTTCATAAATCTTTTCCACAGCACCCTGAGTAAAAGTACATAATGAAACAACAGTAGAAGAAAGATTAACATCAATAGCACTAATCGCACCCCACAAATCTTTAAGTGTGACTTCCCCATTCAAGGGGGCCGTCACAACCACTCTATAAAATTAACAGTGTTTGGAATTAAAACCTGAGCATCTCCAGCTACCTCCCCAGGGGAACCAATTCCCAATAACATTGATGACAACAAAGGCAGAGAGTGAGATGGTGGCGACGGAGCCCCAGAGCTTAAAGAAGCTTCATCGGGGGAGGGCTGACCACTCTGCAAAGAAACTAAATGTTTATCTATTGGACCAACAATTTTACCTGCCAAAGATGTCCCAAAGTCCATTTTTACCCCTCCTCCTTTGTTTTTCCGTTACCCCATCTCACCGATAGTCACTAACATCCACCAACTCAAACACGCCGTCAGTACACCCGCAGGCCGTGACCCACAGCCGAAGGCCTCAGGAAATATATAGAGTGGGAGAGAAGGTCCACCTCAATCACAGCTGCACACAGCCTGCACAGGGAACCAGGAACAGCAGCAAGTAAGAGAAACACAGAGCAGTTCACAAGCCCCTCTCTTCCTCCATGATATAACAGTTCAGTTCCCCTCACATGACTTTTAATTTCCTCAAAAGTCTCTCATGAGGGACCTTATCAAAGGTCTGAAAATAAAGGTGAGCAAGGGCATGTACTGTATCTGTATCTATCTATTTATTCACACCTCTAAAAAGTGTAGTAGATGGGTGAGACAAAACTTCCCTTGGCTAAATACATGCTGGATTTGACCCTTTAAACCATGATTACAAGTACTACTAATCATTTGTATAGCGCTACAAGGTATACATAGTGCTGTACTTATGGATGTAAGATAGTTCCTGCTCTATGTTTAGAAATTTTGTTCTTTATAAAGTTTTCTACCAATTTGACTGGCGCTGCTATTAGGCTCACTGATCTCTAGATTCTCACATCACTCCATGGGACTCTTTTATAAAATTGGCACTACATTGGCTACTCTCCAATCTTCAGGTACTATAATTTTAACCCTTTCCATTCAGATACATTTTCTATGTTGCTCATGCCAGATCACAATAAACTCTAACAAGAAACTGGCCAAATTACAACCAATGTGATATACACATTCTACAGTAACCAATCATGTTGTATTACAAATTATAAACTAGAATATTATTCATATGAACCACAGGGTGGGACAGGCGATAGGAATGGGAAAATTCAAATGTCCCATGGGGTGGGACAGTCGAGAGGAAAGGGTTAACGATAGTTTACAAATTACTAATAGTAGACCTGCAGTTTTATTTTTAAGTTCTTTTAGCAGCCTGAAATCCAAACCATCCATACAAAGTGATTTGCTACTCTTCAGTTTGTCAAGTTGTCCTTTTACATCTTTTTTGAAAACGTTCATGCACATGTTTTTGAACCTTAAATGATTAAAATGGATATCACCGTCTGGTGTGGATGAAGCCATAGTTCTTTCCTCCCTCGGCATTCTCCGACAAAAAGTTTAGAAATTCTCACTCTCAGCTTTATTTAGATAAAATAATTTCCCTCTTATTGATATTGTCCCTATGGTTTACTGTTCTGTTGTATTCATATAAAGCAAAATTTATAGTTGTCAGCACTGTTCCCTCTAAGCTGTGCGGGTGTGCGCGTGCACACACCTCGCCGAGCGAGCGCACATACTTTACAACAGAGCACACAAAAATGACGGCTCTGATTCTGATAGAAAACAATACAGACGTCTTAAAATTTAAAAGTTACGATTGGAATTACTAGAAATTTCCCGCTTCATTTAGTAATTGTCTATTTTCATTTAATTTGATTAAAATCAATGTGGTGTACATACTGTATTCTGACGTGTAGTCAAATTTTAAAGTATATAACTCCGAGTGTCGTTATGTGGTGCACAAAAATTTAACCTTCCTTCAAAAGCTGCATACAGCTGATATTTTATGCGCACACAGCCTACAGAAAATTAGAGGGAACATTGGTTGTCAGTAATGCTGTAGTTGTTTTTTCTCACTACAGAACAGCAAAATGATATTTGCATGGTTTGGGGCCTTTCATCATGCTCTACTATTACTTATTTCTTACCTGAGTGAACGTGCTCTCCCACACAATTGCCTTCTCGTTGATGGTGAAATCCTGGCTTGGGGGAGCATAAGGGTTATAACTTCCAACAATTTCTGAATGCACTGTCCCATTGAGTAGAAGGAGTATATTGATAATATCATATCCAATGGTGAAATCGCCATTCTCATCAAAAAAGATCTCTTCACCCAGCATGTTCCTAAAGTGGACGTTCTTCAGATAATGATGAAGCTAAAGAATGAGGGACAGATTTTTATTAGTGTCCCTAAATTCGGGTTATGCATTTCAAGCTCATGCAATACCAGCAGAACTAGAAGAGCTTCAGAGAAGGGTAGCAACAATATTAAAGGGTGCAAAACACCTCTCTTATGGGCTCTTCAGCTTGGAGAAAAGATGAATGAGGGGGGATATGATACAAGTTTTAAAATCATGAATGGGGTAGAACAGTTATATAGGGAATAGTCATTTAACATGATTCCAACAACAACAGAACACGCCGTACCATCACCAAAAATCTACTTACCATCCCAACCTCCAAAAGACATAGCAAACAAACCACTTGTAACCAAACTTTTTCCCTCTATGCCCCCTCTTTATGAACGCCCTACCATATGAACTACGGAACTGCGCTGATCACATTGAGTTCCGAAAGAAACTAAAAACACATCTCTTCCAAGAGCATTTTTCCCTACCACTATAGCCCTATTCTACACCCCACCTCCCCTAACCAACCTCTCCTTCCACCCTATCCAATTCACTCCTTTCAACCTTCTGTAACCTGTACGAACCTATGTAAATAGTTGGATTTTGTAACCTGTACGAACCTATGTAAAAAGTTGGATTTTGTAAATATACAAACCCATTTAAAAAGATGGTTACTGTAAAAAATCTATCCCCCTTCACCCTCATCCCATGTCCCCTCGTAGCAGAACTTGCTTTCAATTGAAAGAGGCTCTCTCCCTGAACATTTATGCCACGGAGGTATTTAAACATTTCAATCATATCACCTCTATCCCGCCTTTCCTCTAAGGTGTACATATTAAGATCCTTAACCCTGGAATTGCCAAGATTTTTTGCACACACTGAATACCGTTGGGGTCATAAATGACCCCACGACGAAGTTTAAGTGTTAACCATGAAAATTTTAAACTAAACAGACAAAATATTATTCCGAATTAATTATTTATTATATGAAGGTTAAATGTTTTGAAATTTAATGCTTTATCATAAAATTACATGAAGAAGAGTTGCCATGAAAGCAGTTTTTGCATGCACTTGATGAACACAGTAAAGTACTACAGTCATTTGCATGAGACACAGACAATTTCTGAATGTTCTTTGCAAACATTGCGCTTGCAGGAGGTGCAAACTATGTTGCTTTTCTTGTCTTTTTCTCTGGAACAGCAGTGACACCTTGCCCTTTTCTTTGGGATCCCGACATTGCAAACAGCATCAGTGGCTTCTTCAATGCTGTAAGAAGTCTCACTACAATTACTCTGAAGCAGCTGCTTTCCTAATTCCAAGAGGAATAGACGACGTCTGTGCTTTGACTTGGACTGCCATTCTGGATTTAGTGACATCCAAACAATGAAGGTGTTTAAAGCACTGATGTCCAACATGTTGTAGAAGATTGTCACTGGCCAGCGTCTTGTCATTCGTTTTATGGTACACGTGCGCAACATTTGATCTGCCGTATCTACTCCACCTTTACTAGAATTATAGTCCAAGATCATGCATGTTTTTTTTGTCTGGACGTGTGTTATGTACTTCTTCTTGATCATGCAAACTATTCAGAAGAACAACCACTTTTCCTTTCTTCGGGCAATAGGAAACCAGAGTGGCGTCATCGCGAAAGGCAAACAGTGAAGTGAATACCTCTCGGCCCTTCGCTGTTACAAATTCTGGAGGTAATTCTTTTCTGTTCTTTCGAATTGTCCTCAAAAGTGTTGTTTGTTTTTCTAGCAATTTCCGTGACAGGGATAAACTGCAGAAGAAATTGTCAACAGTAACATTTCTGCCAGATCGCGTCAATCCTTCAGTGAGTTGCAGCACAACCCTTTCACTCTAATTCTGTTCCGTTTTGTCCGAGTTCCCTTCCTGTATATACTTGAAGACGCAGAACATATGACGTTGCTCTGTCACACAACATCCATAGCTTTATGCCATATTTCCCAGGTTTGCTGGGAATATATTGTCTGAATGGAACAGGGCCACGAAATGTAAGCAGTTGCTCATCCACGGTAACATTTTCACCAGGAACAAAGGCGTCACTTAGAGTTGCTTCCCAGGTATCAAAAACATGTCTGATTGGAGCAAGCTTATCCGTGCCTCGTTGTTCACGTCTGTTGGTTGCATCATCAAATCTGAGAGCACAAGAAATTTGCTGAAAACGGTTACGGGCCATATTTTTGCCGAAAAGAGAACGACCATTTTCAAGGTTCCACAACTGAACTATGGATTCATTTCGTGACTTGTACATGCCTGAGAGGATCAGAAGTCCAAGAAAATGTTGAAATTCTCCTTCTGTCAAATCTTTCCAGGTGTCGTCATAAATGTGTCTTCCTTGTTTGCTCGTCCACATCATGATTTCATTCAATAAGTTCTTCCTCATGAACAAGTGGAATGCTGCGAGAGGGCCATCGACATTTTGTACAGCATACCTTGTAGGACCTTGTTGTACGGGCATGACATTAGCTCTGGTGTATCTTCCAGCAGCTTGCTTTATAGGTTTCCTGTTCCATGATGTGGCATCCTTAGATACATAGGCTTCAATGGCAACATTTGTGCTTCTAGTTGATGACCTCTTAGCTCCTCTACGACCACAACTAAGATTCCTCACAGATGATACTGACACCGAGGACTCCTGCCTTCTTCCCCGTCTAGCACAGCCTCGACCTTTGCCTCGACCTGTAACTTGACTCTTTGCTGCAGGCGATGTTACCAGCTCAACATCAGTCTCACATTCACTTGGCGATCAACTGCTGTCGCCATCTGAATCATGACTGTCATCAGATTTATTGCCCGAACTTGGCTGATATGCTTCTTCGCTTGCTGAATATGCTGCATCATCAGACGACTCAGAGCCGTCACTGTCAGCATCTCGTTGCAATATTTCTCTTACTTGGGCAGCTGAATACTTTCGTTTTGACATCATAAACAATAACCTAAAATAAATAAACAAAGATAAAGTTGAATAAAACACAAAGTAGTTTTACTATAGGTGTACAATAATCGTGATGAACGAGCTGAAAGTCTTTAGATTTAATCGGAAATAATAAGAGAACGTATGATATCAATTACAGAAAATGTGTAATTTTCATAAAATAAGAGTATAAAAAATAAATGATACATAATTAATGATAAACACCTTTGTCAGATCAAAAAATTCACAAAACTGCAAATTGTATCACGATCCAAACCAGACATAAGCAACTGGGGTCAAAAATGACCCCACTGGTACTCTGTGCTGCAATTCATCACTAGCGTCACCTAGCGGATGAAAATTATTCCTCTCATGGCGCAATATAAAGAGAATATTGACATGTGAAAAGTCATAAAAAGATTGCATTCTTGAACAACTAGTTTCCGAGATAAGCGTTGTGAAACTTGCAATGGGGTCACTTTTGACCCCATCGATACTCCCAGGGTTAAGTCTGTTCTCGTATGCTTTATAATGAAGACCACTAACCATTTTAGTAGCCACCCTCTGCACCGACTCCATCCTGTTCACATCCTTTTGAAGGTGCGGTCTCCAGAATTGCACACTATACTCCAAATGAGGTCACACCAAAGACTTATACAGAGGCATTATCACCTCCTTTATTCTGCTAGCCATTCCTCTCTCTATGCACCCAAGCATCCGTCTAGCTTTTGCCGTCGCCTTTTCTACCTATTTATCTACTTTAAAATAATCAGACACAATCACGCCTAGGTCCCGCTCTTCTTTAGTGGACAAAAGTACTTCACCCCTATACTATATTGCTCCCTTGGATTGCTGCAGCCCAAATGCATGACCTTACATTTTTTAACTTTAAATCTCAGCTGCCAAATTCCAGACCGTTCTTCAAGCTTAGCTAGATCCCTCCTCATGTTATCTACACCTTCCTGAGTGTCTACTCTATTGCAGATTTTGGTATCATCCGCAAAAAGGCAAACCTTACCCGACAGCCCTTCCGCTATATCACTAACAAAGATATTAAAAAGAATCGGACCAAGGACAGATCCCTGGGGCACACCACTGGTAACATCCTTCTCCTCAGAGTGAGCTCCATTTTATTTATTTATTTATTTTATTTAGCTGTATTTATATCCTGCTTTTCCCTGGGTCAAAGCGGTCAATTGGGAGATACATTTAACACGAGGTGATATGATACACATACGCTAATACTTACAGGGAACATGGGCAATGGAGGGTTAAGTGGCTAGCCCAAGACCACAAGGAGTACCTATAGGACTAGAAATCCCAGTCCCTCCGGCCTGAGAATGCTGTCCCCAGGTGGGACTTGAACCCCGGGCCCTCCGGCCTGAAGTACCTTGTCCTAACCACTAGGCCACTCCTCCCATTTACCTGTTGTTGCCTCCCACCCAACCAATTTCTAACCCAAGCAGTAACTTTAGGGTCCATCCCTAGGGTGCTCAGTTTGTTTATAAGTCACCTGTGAGGAACAGTGCCAAAGGCTTTACTGAAATCCAAATACACCACATCTAGGGCTCTCCCTCGGTCCAATTCTCTGGTCACCCAGTCAAAGAAATCAATCAGATTTGTCTGACAAGACCTGCCTCTGGTGAATCCATGCTGCCTCGGATCCTGTAATCCGCTGGATTCCAGAAATCTCACTATTTTCTCTTTCAGTAGCATTTCCAATAATTTACTCACCACCGAAGTTAAACTAACAGGTCTGTAGTTTTCAACCACATCCTTACTTCAGCTTTTGTGTAAAGGCACAACATGAGCCTCCCTCCAGTCCTTTGGCACCACTCCTGACTCCAACGAGGCATTGAAAAGGTCAGTCAGTGGAACTGCTAGAACATCCCTAAGTTCCCTCAGTATTCTAGGGTGTATCCCATCTGGTCCCATCGCTTTGTCTACTTTAGTTGAGCTACTTTCTCATGAACACAATCTTCTGAAAATTGTTCAAGATGTCCCTCACTTCTGTTCCTGTTTGTGGGTGTTTTCTGAGGTCCTGCTCCTGGCTCTTCATCTGTGAACACAGAACAGAAATATTTGTTAAGCAATTCCGCTTTGTCCTCATCAGCTTCTACATATTCCTCCCCTTCACCCTTGAGTCTGACAATACCACTTTTGCCCTTCCTCTTCTCACTAACATATCTGAAAAATGTCTTATCTCCCCATTTTATTGCATTGGCTATTTCCTCCTCTTTTTGAATCTTTGCCTTCCTGACTACTTTGCTAGCTTCTCTAAGTTTTTCCAAATATAGATGCCTGTCTTCCTCTCTCTGTGATCTCTTGTATTTCATGAAGGCCTCCCTCTTTTTCTTCACTTTTTCAGCTATTTCTTTCAAAAGCCAGAGTGGTCTCCTTTTCCTTTTACCTTTATTTACCATTTTAACAAAAAGTTTGGTTGCCCTTAAAATATCCTCTTTCAGTTTTGCCCACTGTTTTTCTACATCCCCCAGCTGTTCCCATCCCACTAATGACTTCCTGAAGTATTGGCCCATCTTGGCAAAGTTAGTCTTCCTAAAGTCTAAGACCCTCACCTTTGAATGGATTCTAACAGCCCTAATCCTATTACTGAACCACACCATCTGGTGATCAGTGGATGCAAAATGATCTCCCACTACAACATCAGAAACACTTTCACCATTGGTAAGCACCAATTCCAGTATGGCCCCTTCATGTGTGGGGTCTGTTACCAATTGCCTGAATAGTTTTCCCTGTAGATAATCCAGGATCTCCTTACTTCTAGATGATACTGCAGCAGGAATGTGCCAATCAACATCTGGCATATTGAAATCCCCTATCAGTAGCACTTCCTCTTGCCTAGCAATGCTGCGTATGTCTTCAATTAACTCTCTGTCCACCTCTTCCTCTTGTGAGGGAGGTCTGTATATCACAATAATGCAAATAGATTTCTCTTTCCCTCTTTCTAGTTTAACCCACAGTGCCTCCTCTCTCCCTTTTAAGCTCTGTAATTCCAAAGCTTTAATAGTAGTTTTTACGTATAGTGCCACTCCTCCTCCCCTTCTTCCTCCCCTGTCCTTTCTGAATAAAGTATAGCCAGGTATAGTTACATCCCACTCATGGTTTTCTGTGAACCATGTTTCTGTAACTGCCACTAAATCCAAGTCAGCCACTCCCACCAAAGCTTCAACATCAGGGATCTTATTTCCCATGCTACGGGCTTTTATACACACTGCTTTCCATATGTTACTCCTGTTACCCATTTCCATAAAGGTATTTAATGTATTACTTACCTGGGGGCTTTCACTTACCTGGGGGATTTTTTCAACCATCCCCAGCGAATCTAGTTTGAAGCCCTCTTCAGTAGATTAGCCAGTCTACTACCAAAGGCGCGTCAACCTTTCTTGGACAGATGGATGCCATCTCTGCTTTGCAACCCTTGGAACAGCATTCCATGGTCTAGGAAACCAAAACCCTCTCGATGACACCATCCATGCAGCCATGCATTCATCTCCAGGATGTGAGCTTCTCTGCCTTGGCCTTTACCCTGAAAAGGGAGGATTGAAGAGAACACCACCTGTGCACCTAACTGCTTCACCCTCTGTCCCAGAGCCATGAAGTCACTTTTGATACATTCCAAGGGATACCTGGCAGTATCATTTGTTCCAACATGGATTAGCAACATTGGGTAACAGTCAGTGGGCTTGATGAGTCTCGGCAAACTCTCCGTAACATCTTGGATTTTGGCACCAGGCAGACAGCATACCTCTCTGGACATCAAGTCTGGTCGGCAGATGGACGCCTCAGTACCCCTCAGAAGAGAGTCTCCAACCACCACTACCCTTTGCTTCCTTGTGGTCACTGATTCTGCAACTTTGGGGTACTTGAGCTCTGGTTCTTCCCTTTCCAGGGATGCTTTCACCTCCTCCAATTTCTTTCACCTCCTCCAATTCCTTTCACCTCCTCCAAATCCAGGGTTGCATAATGGTTCTTCATTTCAAGGGCTGGAGAAGTTGGATTGGTGATTCTGCAGACACTGGTGATTTGTGTCCAACCATCGACATTCTGTTGGCACCCATCTTCTCCTCTGCTGGAAAGCTTGGTTGCTGCAAGAAGCATCTCGTCAATGTACTTCTCACTATCTTGAATGCTCCTCAGCCTCACCACCTCCTCTCTGAGTTCCTCCATTTGTTTTCTCAGATCTTCAGCATGCAGGCACCCTGCACATGGAACCGGTCATTCAGCTGGCATTGAGACCTCTGTCTGGACAGAGGCAGAAGCTGTAACGGGGGCAACAGCTTTAGCGATACGATTTTTCCCAGCCATTGTTCTGTTTGTGGAGCTTAGGTATATGTTAAAGCAAAAGAGAGAGATCTACCAAGTACCAGCCAGTTTCCCAGCTGTCCTTTCAGAGAAAAAGCAGTTACATCTCTTTAATTATATTCAAAATGTGCTTTTATCTTTATCTTTATTTGTCAGATTTGATATACCACCTATAACAAAAGTATTAAGGCGGTGTACAACACAAAATTATCATGGCTGCAGAAAAGAAAGATAGAAAGGAACGCCATTGGGTGGATAGGAAAGAAATCAAGGAGAAAAGAGAGAAAAGGACAGTAAAAGTGGCATAGACAAAACAAAATTAGACAACACGACAAACGGGGAAAGACATAATAAATACAAGACAAGGGGACAAAGGGCTGATAGCATAGGAAGTGACAAGGCACATAGCAGAAGATGGGCAATACCACAGAGACAGTTATGACACAGTGGAAACGTCAAGGGAGAGGAGCACAGACAAGGACAAGCAGTTCAAAAAGGGAGGGGCTAACCCAGGTAAGTGCAGGAATGTTCTAACCCTCTGGTGGGTTGCTGGTGGGTAGTGTAGGTGATGGACTGAAGGTGAGCGGAGGGAAGGGAAGATCAAAGGCCTGGCAAAAGAGATAGGTTTTAAGCGAAGCTTTGAAGCGAGGGAAGGACAGCTCGGTGCGGATAACATGCGGAAGATAATTCTATAAGGCGGGACTAGCAAAGAAGAAGGCGGCGTGCTGCTCCAAGTCCCTGTGCTTTGTTAAATGGGGAGGTGCCCTATAAAGCAAGACTGCTCACTAGGGGTGGGTGGGAATCGGGGTGGGTAGGGAGGGAACTAATTCCTGATTAGGTGTCAGCAGTTCCCAAAAGCTGAGAAGGTTACTAGAGTTCAAAAACGTACTCTGCTAGAGGAAATAGTTCTACTAAAGCACCAAAAAGAAAGTAACTTTGCTTTAAAATATACAAAAACCCTTTTAAGAGCTCCCAGTCAGAAAGCTAGCAATTTAATAAACCCTCAAATTCTTACTGTTGTTTGACCTGTAGAGCCCCTGTTAGGAATGCCTAACTTAGCATAAGAACATAAGATATGCCATACTAGGTCAGACCAAGGTCCATCAAGCCCAGTATCCTGTTTCCAACAGTGGCCAATCTAGGTCATACGTACCTAGCAATTTCCCCAAAAGACACAGGTTCCACAATGCTTGTACTGGGTCAAGTATTGATATCCTGGGTCCCTTCTTTAATAATGGTTTATGGACCTTTCCTCCAGGAACTTGTCCAAACCTTTTTTAAACCCAGCTACACTAACAGCCTTTACTACATCCTCCGGTAACAAATTCCAGAGTTTGGTAATTCCATGAGCTAAGTGAAAAGCTTCTGCAGTAACGGTTGAGGGTCTGACCAGCATGTTTTAACAGTTAATGCATGGAAGCATACCCCAATGCATAGTACTATTGCTGCAGATGAATTCATCCACTAACGAGGTGTCAGTAAATACAGCTGTGCTAATTGCAACATTAATAGTGTGTGATATGTCCCATCCCCCCATACTAACTGATGTTTGCTCACCACATAGTCCCTCCACCCCTTACTAACCCATTCAGCAACCTAACGAGTGATTGGCAGTTAGCATGAAAAGCAGCATTTGCTATCATCCAGTAGGAACTGTAACCACGGGCTAGAGCATGTAGAATATGCATGCCAAATCATGCATTAGCCACAAAGCATACTTTTGTAAAAGGACCCCTATATAAAACAATTTAGGGAATGTCAACAATGCTTCCTATGTCATTTCAAATGGCTGCTTATCCCTCCATTTCTAGCTGTAAGTAACCTCAGTGATCTGAGTCAACCTTTGCATGTATTACATACTTGAATACTGGGTAGGGTTAGGGTTGCCAACTGCCTCCAGATGCACCTGCCAAGCTTGATTCAGTTCTGGGTTTACCCCATTGCTTTCTGGGACACGTAGACTTGCTGTTTTTATGGAGTTCAATGGAGAAATCAGAACTACATGTCCCTGCATGCAATAGCGTAAACCCAGGACTGGACACCCTGTTGGGTGTATCTGGAGCCAACCCTAGGTAGGGTTTGCATGCAATTATATACCTAACAAACAAAATGCAGCTTGACACCATGGAAATAAAGAGATATGTTCATTCATCTCAAATGGTTTGGAGATCCTGGATTCCTTCTCCTTCCCCAAACCCCTCTGCCTCACTGCTGTCACCTCTTCACCTTTCTTCCCTTCACATTGCTGCATCTTAATTTATTCGATCATATCAGCACACAGGCCCTGATTGATGTATATGCAAAGTAGAAAGCCTCCTTAAGAGCCTAATTTTCATAGTCACCAGAGCATTGCTTCCATGACTCCATCCAGGCCTGCTCTTGTATTTCCATATTGGCTGCAGCATCCTTGAACTGAAGAGAGCACAGGGTCTGCCTGTTCTCGCGCTCTGACAAACCCTGTGACACTGTGCCTCTCACACACGTTTCCATGATAAGGAGAAACCCAGGCAGCAGAAGGATTTGTGGCATCACAGAACATGTCAGAGCTCAAAGACAGGCAATTCAAGGATGAAGCAGTCAGCACATGAAAGGACAGGAAGGTAAGAGGGAGATTGAGAGAGGATCTGGGCAGCGATGATCGGGAGGGGAGCAGCAGTGATCGGAGTGGAACATGAAGGAGCAGCAGCGATTGCTGGAGAATTCCCACCCACTGTTACCTATGGGCACCTAACGAGAAAATCCAGCACTGTCAGCGCAGATACACTTTACTTGGTATTCCCCTATAACTGTGTATCTCCAGGGAGCATCCCACTGCACCTGCGTAGCTGCCTTCCTGCCTTTCCAACTCTCCCTCCTCAGTTTTTAATTTCCATGGAGCCAACAAGGAGCAATTCCTGTCACCGCAGAAAATTTACTTCTTTTGTGGTCACGTCTGCCTTCCCGTCGACGCTAGCACCGGCATCGTCAGTGTGTCTTCTTTTTTCTGTTTCTATTTCTTTCTTTAAAAAAAAAATCTTCTGTTTTTTTCACTGAGGGTACTTTGCCCTCCAGGTGCTTAGGCGCCATTTTGAGCCTCAGGCCCCTTTTTCCTTTAAGATGGATAAACTAGCTAGTGGTTTCAAAATGTAGCAGTACCGTCTCTGCTACCAACACCCATGACTGGTGTCTCAAATGTCTGGGACCAGACTATCTGCCGTTGGAATGCCTTCTCTGCAGGAAAATGACAAAGAGAGGCCTGCAGAATACAGTTATGAAACTCAGCACCCTCTTTGTCACCGAAGCAATGTCAGTTGCATCGATGTCATCAAGGGCTTCATCTTCCTCCCACGGATCTCAGGTATCGAAAGCCAAGTCTTCCTCAAAGGCTGGCCAGTCTTCCAAGGGTAGATCTCCTTCTAAGCATTGAGATGCCTTAGGAGTTGTCATGGAGGGGAATACACTGGCCAAACAACCCCGGCGGGAGGTCTTTGTCCCCAAAACATTAATGTGGTCCCAAGATGCTCCCGAGGCCTCCACCTCCGGAGAGCTCTTGGTGCCATGCTCTGCGGTCATGGCCTGCTGTTCGGGTACGAATACCCAGGCATTGGCTGGCTCCATGGATCAGCGTATCCTGGCCATTGAGCAGAGTTTAACGGCCTTGCTAGAAGCTTCAGTACCGCTAAAGCCTTTGCAATCGATTCTCAGCCATCTCTACCGACATCGGTACCGAATGTGTCTGCATCGACCATTGCGCCGCTCTCCATGCTACCCCCCATACCAGCCCTAGAATCAGTGTCCGGCATCGAGAGTCCGGTACCGAGGCATTCCAATGCCAATTTTGATCAGTACCATCGACGGACCGGGTGGGAGCACCCAACCCGTCAATACTTCGAGTCCTCCGATTCTGACTCGTCCGATGAATCGATTGGTACCAGTGAAATGGAGGCTCTTCCAGAAGATCCTTCTACTTACCTCAAAGCTGTATGTCTCCTCCAGAGGACATGTCTTTTCAAGACTTTATACGGGGGAGGGGGGGGGGTGGATTGGGGCCTCTCCATTATGGTGACCTCGGAGAAGGAACCTAGAGCTGAAGAAATTCTTCAGTATCCAGAAGCCCCAAAGTAGGCTGCTACCCTACCTATTCACTGGATATTGCATGACCTCATGCTTAGGATATGGGAGACACCCTTAACTGTCTCTCCACATTCTCGGAGGCTCGATACCATGTACTGGATACAGCAGTGTTCTGGTTTCCAGAAGACGCGGTTACCACACCATTCCATGGTAGTGGAATCGGCAATGCGTCAAATTAAAAGTTACAAGACACATTCCTCAAATCTTACGGGCCGGGAGGTGAGAACTCTCAATGCCTTCGGTCGTCGATGTTTTCAGGTCTCCATGAATAAGTTCTTACATACTCTACATGGGTATGTTCCTTCAGGAGGTTGCTAAGGATTTAGAACTAATGGCTCCTCTTCTCCCTGATAACAAGAGTGCTGATTGCCTGACACTTGTAAAACATGCCCAAAATGTTTCCAAATTCATGAACAGGGCAACCTTTGATTGCTTTGAGTGTATTAGCAGGACTTCTGCTATTTGCATCGGTGCACGTTGGATTGCTTGGTTACAAGCATTTGATCTTGAACAGTGGTTGCAAAATAAGCTGGGGAACATTCCTTGCACAGGGGAAACCTCTTTGGCAAGGATTGGCAGGACAAGGCTTCTCAGCTAGAATCCGATAATACCACTCTCAATAGGCTTTCTAGAACCACTTCCAACTCAGGTAAGAAAAAGGCTATAAAGAAGCCTTTTTTCAACAAGAAAAATAAGTTTTACCCTTCTTATACCCATGCTGTGCACTGTCCGGTCCATGCTTCCCTGAAGGGACAGCAACAACTGAAGCAACCAAGGAGGCTCATACCCCCCAGGATTCAGCCATCTCAACAGACCCAGCCTCCTCAAGGTCTTTGACTCCTTTCTAGGGAACTTAGCTGTCCTTTCTCTGGAGATTGCAGAGCCAGTCAACATTCCAGGCAGACTATGCTACATTGCCCAAAGATGGCACCAGATAACATCAGAACATTGGACTCTCTCCATAATAGCAGAGGGGTACAAACTTCACTTCCAAAGTATGCCCCCTCCCTCTACTCCAAGAGAGTTCAGCTCTCGGCCTCCTCTCACCACTCTCTTGTTCCAAGAGATTACCACCCTTCTCATTCAGGGTGCGATAGAGAAGGTGCCACTCTCTCAGCAAGGCCTGAGCTTCTATGCCCCCTACTTCCTTATCCCAAAGAAGACAGGAGGATACAGGCCCATTCTGGATCTCAGAGAATTGAACAAGTATCTGCTCTGAGAGAAATTCAAGATGATCTCTCTCGGAATTCTTCTCCCTTACCTCCAGAATCAGGACTGGCTTTGTTCTCTAGATCTAAAGGATGCATATTCCCATATCCATATTCACGCAGAACACAGGAGGTTTCTACGATTCCTCTTTCAAGGAAGAAATTACCAGTACAGGGTTCTGCCCTTTGGCCTGGCCTCTGCCCCAAGAGTCTTTACAAAATGCATGGCAGTAGTGGCAGCATTTCTAAGATCTCTAGGGATATTTGTCTTCCCTTACTTAGATGACTGGCTCATCTGAGCAATGACAGCTCTAGAGGCTACCTCTGCTCTCTCCCGCACAATGCAGGTTCTCTCAAACCTTAGAGTTCATAGGGGCTCTCCTAGACACACAGCAGCAGTCAAGGGCTTTTCTGCCACAGGCCTGCTGTGCTCGAATCGTTCAGTTAGCTTCTCAGGCAGGTATGAAAACTCCTAACTGCTCGAGAAATGCTTCAGTTGCTGGGCCATATGGCTTCCACTGCGCATGTGGTTCCCTATGCTATCTGCTTATGCGTTTATCTCAACGGACCTTGGCTTCACAGTTGGCTCAAGCATCAGGTCATCTTGGGGACAGAATCAGAATCTGCACATCTAATTTCATTTCTCCAATGGTGGCAATCACCAGAAAACCTTCTTGTAGGGTCACCTTTTCAGATGCCACCACACCAATCTACCCTGACAACGGATGCATCCAAATTGGGTTGGGGAGCTCATCTGAACAATGTCTCCACTCGGGGTCTTTGGACTCAGCAAGAGGCATGACTTCACATAAATCTGTTGGAACTCAGAGCCATCCACAATGCTCTCAGGGTGTTCCAGGATCACCTTCATTCCCAAACAGTTCTAGTCCAGAAGGACAATCAGGTGGCCATGTTCTATGTGAACAAGCAAGGTGGAACAGGTTCTCAGGCGTTGTGCAACGAAGCCCTTCATCTATGGTCTTTTGCCATACGCCTTCAGATCCACCTACTAGTGGTGTATCTCCCTGGCAAACAAAATCTCCTGGCAGACAAACTCAGTCGAGTACTACTGCCACACGAATGGTCTCTCCATGTGGATCAGATTGCTCAAATTTTTCAAATCTGTGGAACACCAGATATGGATCTGTTTGCAAGTCCTCAGAATGCCATACTTCTCCGCTTTTGTTCCAGAACCCCTGCTCAGAACAGTCAGGCGATGGATGCTTTCCACCTCCACTGAGGTTGGGACTTCCTATATGCCTACCCTCCCATTCCCCTTATCCCCAAGACTCTGTTCAAACTCCAGAGAGGGGCTACATGATCCTCATAGCCCCGCGTTGGCCACGACAAATGTGGTATCCACTGCTTCTATGTCTCTCTCAAGCCAAACCTCTGGAGTTGAGATGAGCTCTGAATCTTCTATCGCAAGAGAATGGAACGCTTCTGCATCCAATCCCGTAGTCCTTACATCTGACAACATGGCTGCTGAGAGCTTAGAACTCCAGGACATCAACCTCTCTCAACAAGTTAGAGATATCCTATTGGCATCAAGGAAACCTTCCACAAGGCGTTCTTATGCCTTCAAGGGGTGAAGGTTTTCAATCTGGCATTCAAAAAAGGATCTTAATCCTTTTTCTGTTCCCGTGGAGGCGTTACTTGAGTATCTCCTCCACCTCTCGTCCTCTGGACTCAAAACCAACTTGGTAAGTGTCCATCTAAGTGCCATTGCAGCATCTCACATGCCCTTAGATGGACAACCTGTCTCCTCTCAGCCGCTTGTAGCGTGCTTCATGAGGGGCCTACTCTTAACTAAGCCTCCCATTAGGCCACCACCACTGGCATGGGACCTCAATGTTGTCCTCGGACAGCTTATGAAGCCACCCTTTGAACTCCTAGCCACTATGCTTCTGAAGTTTTTTTCTTGGAAAGTCACCTTCCTAATTGCCCTCACTTCTACAAGACGCATCAGTGAACTCCAGGCTTTAGTGACTGACCCTCCTTATACACGGTTTCACCATGATAAAGTAGTCCTTAGGACTCATCCTCACTTTATGCCAAAGGTGGTTTCGCCTTTTCATTTAAACCAGTTGGTTTACTTTCCCATTTTCTTCCCTAGACCTCATGCCTCCAGTGCCAAAAAGAGTCTACATACTCTGGATTGCAAACATGTCTTAGTCTTTTATCTACAGAGAACTAGACAGCACAGGAAAGCTTCACAGCTATTTGTTGCTTTTGATTCCAGGCACCTAGGTCTACCAGTTTCCAAGAGAACACTCTCCAAATGGATTGAAGACTGTATATCTTTTGCTTATGAGAGTGTGGGACTTTCCCTTGAAGGTCATGTCACAGCACACAATGTGCAAGCAATGGCTGCCTCCATGGCAAACCTATGCTTAGTAGCAATTGATGAAATATGCAAAGCAGCAACCTGATCCTCTGTCCCCACCTTTCCGCACCATTATTGCTTGGACAAGGACTCCTGCCGGGATGCCTCGTTTGGCCAGGCTGTTCTCCAGCATCTCTTTCAGACTTAGATCAACTCCTACCCCCTGTCCCGGGTTTTGATACCAGACATCCTTGGAGGATACATGACCCACTTGGGCCTGTGCTTCACGGCTCTCTCTCTGGTCATCTCCCTGGCATCTCCAAGCTAGGGAGTCCCATATGTGAAGACTACATTCCTGCTTGTTCCTGGAGATAGCGTAGTTACTCACCTGTAACAGGTGATCTCTGGGAACAGCAGGAATTGCGTCTTCACAACCCACCCTCCTCTCCTGGGAGTTGTATCTCTCTCTCTCTCTCTCTCCTTCTCTCCTTTTATCTCAGCTACAAACCCAACTCAGGAGGGAGAGTTGGAAAGGCGGGAAGAGAGCTACGCAGGCACAGTGGGATGCTCCCAAAAGCTTTCCTATAGGACACAGGGAAGCGTTCCCACGTGGGCTCCGTCGGTGCCGATGCCACCGATATGTGAGGACTCAATTCCTGCTGTTCCTGGAGATCATCTGTTACAGGTGAGTAACTATGCTTTCTCTTCTAGCAGAGCTATCCAAGTCTGAACTAAAAAATACCTGTTAGTATATTCATGTAAACCTCTCTGATGCATAAGTAAAGGGCGGTATATCAAATGCCTAAACCATAAACCATGAACAGAATTCAGTGACTATGAGGGTGAGCATCTGAATATAGTAATTCTGTAAGAAATGATGTTACCTTCCAAGGCAAATAATCTGAAAGGTCCTGACTTTGTCCACTCCATGTGATGTCTTCTCCATAGGCAGACATAAGCATGTCATGTAATGCATGAGCCAGGGCATACACAGCATTGTATATATTGTAGCTGCTCCCTAGATATTTGAGGTCGCAGTGTGAAACAAAGGGGAATGTGTTATCAGTGCTGCAGGATTTTCTGATGCTTGGAGGGCAGTGGCTATCACATAGCTGCTCCCACCATATCTGTGTTCTTTCATTACTTGGAAAGTGGGTAGGATTCGCTTCGCGGATAAATTTTGAGAAGCTTGGAACATTCCTCTTCATCACTGAGAATGCCAAGGTATTATTCCTCCAGTTATAATCCAGTGAATAAATTGAGGGAAAATCCCAGTCAGCTGTGGTGATCCATATTTTACCAGATATCTGTAGAAAGTCTAAGTAAAAATATAAATTCCAGACATATTCTTTATTGCCATAGACAATGATCACATTAGTCGATGATGTATGGATTGTCTTATTCATTTTATGGATTTTTTTTTGTAGTACGATTTCGATATGAGAGAAGGTTTCTATAAATTCTATACATCCCTTGTTCTCTTCAATCCCTTCCTTCAGGATCTGGACAGCCCTCATGCTGCTGTCATCATCGGATGCAATGATACCGACCCAGGTCCAGCTGAAATGCTTTAGTAACCTGATAATGCCAGTGCAGAGGTGCAGCTCATTGGTAGCAGTTCGGTAGAAATAAGGAAACTTAACAGTATCACTCATAAAAAGATTCTGTGATGTGTAACTGATCTGTGAAGAAAAATAAAAGACTCACAAAAAATTCTAATTATACCAGAGGTAAACAGTTTCCCACCAAAATAACCTCCTGGAAACACACTACTAATCAAAACTCTAGAGGAGAAAAGGATCTTAATGTAGAAAGAGTTATCCCTCCAACAGGTGGTTTCCCACCAACAGGGGGCTGATCTTAAAAACCATCAGCTATTCAGAAAAACTCCTGAATCTTTTATTTTATATTATACTATTAATTATAAAAAAGAGCGGCAAAGCTTAGCTCATCTACTGTACCCAAAAAGGTCACTAATATTCAACATCTCATTCCAAAACAGCTCATAATAATTCCATGTTAAAGGCCAAATAAGCCATACAGTTTTGAAGATAGCATAAGGCTCAACGCCTACCTTGACCTATATCGCTTCAAAGGTACGTGGAACAAAAAGAAACAATAATGCGTAGTATCAGTCAGAAAATTGTCATGACTTAAAAACAAAGTACTTAGCTTTAACTGTGCCGATATCCCATCAAACCTTCAGAACTCCATTGCCCAACAAAGAACCCGTTTCTCCATAAGGCTTCATCAGGGGCTGACAATTATCTCCTCCTCACTGGGATAGATTCATCACAGGAATAACTTCAGTCGAAGTGATGGAAGGACAGGTGGGAGCTCACAGACCTGCCAGATCTGTGGGCATCCCGTGTGGCAGCCAGTAAAGTAGTAGATGAGCATGTGGGAGGCAGCTGTACCAATGCACAGGGGGGTGCAAATGTAAAATGGTGGAATGTCAGTACGTGGCATAGGATGGAGAAGATGTGTCTCGCAGCAGAGGCAGAAGCAGCAGGATTTGTGCAGCGACACATGGGCAGAGTAGGAATGGTGATGTGTAGATCAGGCACAGGAGAGACATCGTGAAGAGCCGAAATGCAGAAAAGAGTACCAGTGTAGACCATGGTGTAGCAGCTTGCACAAGAAGACATGACTGCACACAGCCGACAGGGGCGGATGGATGGGCTGAAGGAAGGATGGTAGCTGATGAGAGGATGGTATGGGCTGGCAACATCGATGTGCCGTAGGTGCCATCCCCAACATATTTGTACTATGTGTGAGAATGTGCGCCAGTACCACTTGGAAGGCCTGAAATCAGAGATGTGGGACTCACACCTGTCCTAGCCACAAAGCCACCATACAACACCTCAGACAAATTTGCAGATAGCAACTGTGCAGGTGTCATCCAAACTGGGCAAATGGGGCACATACAGATATGAGGTAGCTATCCGAGAGGTAGGATGTGTATGCATGTACTGAAGAGATGTAATGGAGCCAAAGCTGTACAGTCAAAGTCACAATGTCACATATGACTTATGTTGACCCAGTAGGTTACAACTGTGTGCATGTAACTGCCTGTTAGTACACCACTCTAACAATGCAGTCACATCGGGGTACATCTTACTGTCAATTGGTAATATCTGATGATAAACAGGGACTTAGAGACCTGCAGTCAGCTGAGCCATTGGTTGGTTAAGTGATCTGCTCAAGGTCACAAGGAGGTGTTGACAGTCCATGAAGGTCGTGACAGACATAAAATGGAACAGTAACACATTCCAAAATTTTCACATAAGGAGTGATAGTAGGCCTCAAACTGTGGTATCTTGGCCCCCAACCATCACCATGACTATCAGACTATGCCTCCAAGCAGGGGTCTGACATCTACAGGGTGAACACTTCTCTACTCAGCAATAACCTCAGGAACTCTTCAACATAGTGAAGTCCCTGATGAAAGAACCTTCGCCCCCCCCCCCCAACCAGATCTACTACACCCTCAGGAATTTGCAGACTACTTACAAGCCAAAACCAGCAATACCAGCGTAGCAACGAAACCCACACCTTGTCACAACCCACACTGACTAATGCCGCTCACCTCATTCACACCATCATCTGAGAGATGCATCGAGGACATCATCGTGGCTATCAACACCACCACTGCTCCAAACGACCCCTGCCCAGCATTCTGGATAAGATCACTGCGTGTGGAATTCAGCCCAGTCCTAGCCATGATCATGGATCTGTCCTTCTCAACAGGAATCTTCCCATCAAGCCTCAAACAGATGTCCATCCGGCCCCTTCTAAAGAACAACAAACTGAACCCCCAGAAGGTGGAATCCTATCGACCAATCTCAAGCATTCCCCTGCTAGCCAAGATAATCGAGAAGGTCGTCCAACGTCAAATCCAGCACCACATTGACACTACTGCCCCTCTAGACCCATGCCAGCATGGCTTTAGAGAATCTCATGGCACTGAGATGCTACTCACCACACTAATCAATACCTTAATTACATGGATTGACAACATCAGAAGAGGGTACGCTCTTATCTTCTTGGACATCGCCTCTGTGTTCAACTCTGTCAACCATGAGAAGCTCCTGATGCGTCTCCATGAGAAGGGAATCTAGGGCTCAGCCTGGAGCTGGTGCAAGTCATACCTAACAGACAGATGGCAGCAGGTAAGAACGGGCTACAAGATCTCCAAGCCTTTCCAACAAAGTCAAGGTGTGCCCCAAGACTCCTCACTCTCTGCCCTCCTGTTCAATATATATATATGCAGCCCATATGTGCAATCATCCGCTCATTCAATATCTCCTGCCTGATATATGCGGACGATGCTTTTCACCCCATTCGCCATCGACCAACCTGACTACTCGATATTAGTTAAATGCTTTGATGCTGTCACTGAATGGCTCCATTCACAGAATCTCAGGACCAACTGCAACAAGACAGATGTATTATTCATCACAAGAAATAAAGCCTTTTCCCCTCCTGCAACAATAAAAGTGAGAGACACCGAGCTCCCAAGCAGACCCACCATGCGCTACCTGGGCAACACAATAGACCGGCACCTCGACATAAAAGCACACATAAGCAACACCATCAAGGCAATCTACCACAAGATACGAACAATTCGGCATCTCCGACCTTTGCTGCAGCCAGATGACTTCCGAACAATTTTCCAGGCACTTGTAACCCCCCACTTTGACTACGCCAACGCTATCCTGCACGGACTCCCCAAGAACCCACTAAACCCTCTACAGCTGGCAATGAATGCTGCTGCCCGCTTCCTACATGGGGCCTCCAGAAGAGACCACATAACCCCAATCTTAAAAGACCTACACTGGCTGCCGATCAACTGCCGGCTCACCTACAAAGTAGTACTGCTGACCTTCAAGGCCATCAACAAAATATCCTCCACTTCCCTAACAGACCTTCTCCATCCAAATTCTCCAAACATATCCAGAAGGACTTTCGCTACCAACACACTAGTAATCCCCAAGGAAATAACAAAATGCGCTCAGGCAACAAAGAACAGAGCCTTTGTGTTCTGCACACCTACTTGCTGGAATGACCTCCCAACCACTAACCAAGCGATCACTGACCTCACCCAATTCAGGAAGACATTAAAGCACCACCATTTTCTTCTACATTAGTCAAACTCCAACGATACAATTCCACCCACCATAACCCTTCCCAACTTGACAACACCACCAGCACACCCTAATCAGGTTGAGGCAACCACACTCACCAGCCCAACCATCTAAATTGTAAATAACTGTCAACCCTGTACATAGTTATTTGAGCACGCCATGTCTCTACAACAGTTCAGTGAGACATTGCTCAGCTTGTATATAGTTACCCCAGTTCTAAATCCAAGTTGCAATACCTGTTTAATGTAAGTACAAAGCAGGAAATAAATATATAAATAAATAAATAAATAAATACAAATATCTGTATTCAAAGAGCCTGCAGGTATCTGCCTAAGCTGTCTGCTGTGTGTGCAGTATAGGTTAGCCCCTTCAGTACCCATGAAGCACTGCACACGTGGAACAGCAGTCTGCAGCTATCACCAAATGGAGAATGCACTGATCCATCACATCAGCTCAGTAAGACGCATTGCATAAAACAGCTACAAACCATGCTACTGAGCAGCTTTAGTAGTCACCCTGAGGGTGAGGATGGGCACCCACCACCTGATCCCCAGAACTTGCATTGCTAGAGATGGTCTATACCATCAGTGCTGCAGGTCCACATCATTGCCAGTGTGTGGCAGGTATTGTCTGCAGTGTGTTATACTAGAAAGCATAGAAAAATGGTGACAGGAAAAGACCACATAGCCTATCTAGTCTGTCCTTCCATATCAACAACTACAACGGTCCCCTTTTTTCCTTTAGAGATCCTCTGTGATTGCCCCATGCTTTTTTAAATTCAGATACCATCCTCATTTCTACCACCTCCACTGGGAGACTATTCCACGTATCCACCACTCTTTCCATAAAGAAATATTTCTGCATATCACTCCTGAATCTATCCCCTTTCACCCTCATCCCATGTCCCCTCATAGCAGAACTTGCTTTCAATCAAAAGAGGCTCTCCGCCTGTGCATTTATGCCATGGAGGTATTTAAACGTCTCAATCATATCACCTCTATCCCGCCTTTCCTCTAAGGTGCACATATTAAGATCCTTAAGTCTGTCCTCATATGCTTTATAATGAAGACCACTAACCATTTTAGTAGCCACCCTCTGTACTGACTCCATCCTGTTTATATCCTTTTGAAGGTGCAGTCCCCAGAATTGCACACAATACTCCAAATGAGGTCGCACAGAGGCACTATCACCTCCTTTTTTCTGCTAGCCATTTCTCTCCCTATGCACCCAAGCATCCTTCTAGCTTTTGCTGTCACCTTTTCTACCTGTTTAGCTACTTTAAGATCATCAGACACAACCACACCAAGGTCCCGCTCTTCTTTAGTGGACAAAAGTACTTCACCCCCCATACTATATTGCCCCCTTGGATTGCTGCAGCCCAAATGCATGACCTTGCATTTTTTAACTTTAAATCCCAGCTGCCAAATTCTAGACCATTCTTCAAGTTTAGCTAGATCCCTCCTCATGTTATCTACATCTTCCTGGGTGTCTACTCTATTGCAGATTTTGGTATCATCTGCAAAGAGGCAAACCTAACCCGACAGCCTTTCCGCTATATCATTAACAAAGATATTAAAAAGAATTGGACCAAGAACAGATCCCTGGGGCACACTACTGGTAACCTCCTTCTCCTTAGAGTGAGGTCTTTTAACCTGTATCCTTTGTCGCCTCCCACTCAATGAATTTCTAACCCAAGCAGTAACTTTAGGGTCCATCCCTAGGGTGTTCAATTCATTTATAAGTCGCCTGTTAGGAACAGTGTCAAAGGCTTTACTGAAATCTAAATACACCACATCTAGGGCTCTCCCTCGGTCCAACTCCCTGATCACCCAGTCAAAGAAATCAATCAGATTTGTCTGACAAGACCTGCCTCTGGTGAATCCATGCTGTCTCGGATCCTGTAATCCGCTGGACTCCAGAAACCTCACTATTTTCTCTTTCAGCAGCGTTTCCAATAATTTACTCACCACCAAAGTTAAACAAACCGGCCTGTAGTTTTCAACCACATCCTTACTTCCAATTTTGTGTAAAGGCAGCACATGGGCCTCTCTCCAGTCTTTTGGCACCACTCCCATCTCCAATGAGTCACCTTGTTTCTTGCATAATTGCAGCACTCTAAGTGCCAGTCACAACTGGGTGCTGTCTCCTCTCCTGTTGGATAGGGACTCTCCAAGATCCATGCATGTCAATGTCCAGTAGTAAAAAGCTGATGTCATGGACACCAAATGCTGTGAGCGCTTCTAGGCTTGCATGGAGCTGCTGCTACTGTCCTGCCATGACCAGAGGAAGTAGTCCAGGAACAACTGCTGTCCCAGCCATCGAAGACTAACATCCACCACAGCAAGCTCATCAGACTGCACCAGTTGCCCACCACTGAGCTGTTTCAGCCATGCACATACCAACTGCAGCCGGTCCCTTGGTCGGCACACCATGCATGCAACGATGTGCACCCTGACTTGGGATAAACAGCATTGACACCAAGCATTTGGCTCAGTGATTGGGCTCACCAGAAAGAGATTGCACCCACATCACTGGAACCAGAGATTATATATCTTTATCTTTATTGGCAACACTTGATATACCGCCCATTACTGGAGTATAGCACCATGGTCACTGCCTGGTCAGATTAAGCATGTCCTCTCAGCATGACATGCTGTGGCCAATGAGGCCATGCACATGGCAGACAGCCACTATGATGTCTTAGCCATTGACCCTACCACCGCGACAGACACATCCTGGCCAACCTGATCTGTTTCAGGCCATACCCACAATCCTCTGCTCCTTGTCCTGCACATTTGCAGACTAATGCTGGGAACAGCTTAGGCATTGCGAGACACAGTGAAGTACAGAAAGCCACAGAATAATGGAGAGACATACACACACTCACATTGCCGCACTGTGCAAAAGTGGGGATAGTTGGAATTCCTGCTTGACAGTTTGGTCTCCATATCATCTCAAGCATTGTTAAGGTGTGCTTATTGTGTAGGCCCTAGTAGCATGCTCTGACATTAATGCCCTTTGTTAGTGCCTGCTCAGTGAGCAGGTGCTATCATCCTGCCTCTCCATCCAGCTGTGGATAGTGGAACCTGTCTGTGTGGCTGATGGGCATCTGTACCCTAGCTGGCTGATTCATTGCAGGTTGCATATGTTGGTGCTGTACCTGCACTGTAGGTTAAAGTTTAGCCAAAGAGACATGCAATACATGTTCCATAGCCAGGACGTGAACCTGTGATCCTTTGCTTATATACATACTGACTAGGTGTATGGAGCCACAGGGCTGCCATATGGATACAGCAGTCCCTGGGACTGACATGCTTCTCATCAGACAGACCTTGGCACATGTTGCAATGTGCATGGCACACAGGACCAGACATTGGTCTGCTGCAGGAGGATGCTGCTGCACCCGCTGCCTACACCGCCACACCATACTGACATGCCCATGTGCTGTCAGTGGTAGTGGTGCGCAGTCCCAGCCCTTCCAACATGCAAGTTTGATGGACACCTAGAAAGCAAGGTCCAGATGGGGGGGGGGGCGGGGGGCAGAGGCACCTGTGGACAGCCACACAACCCCCCCCCCCCCAACCATCTGCCTCTGCAGGGACCCCATAACCACCTGCAATGGATAAGTCTCGGGGAGAGGATGACAGCCACTGCTCTGGTAGTTCCATGGGACCTGCATTTTACAGCTACCTGGAGGGCTACAGCTGCTGGTGCTATCCGCCTTTCTCCACAGTTGGGTTCAGCGGCAGCTTGGGGGGCAAGCTGGGATCTCTGCTGAGGGTGCCAGGACTCTTGGACTGCCCCATGTGGCACATCATCTTTCCATAGCAGCAGCATGTCTGTGTGCTGCCACTGTCACTGTGGGATCTTGACGACATCACAGATGGTAATGCGGATGGAAGGCTACTCCTATGAGGAGAGGCTAAACAGGTTAGGTTCTTCAACTTGGAGAAGAGATGGCTGAGGGGAGATATAATAGAGATCTCTATATTAATGAATGGAGTGGAACGGGTAAACGTAGATCGATTCTTTACACCATCAAAACATAGAAAGAGTAGGGGACATGCAATGAAGCTACAGGGTAACCTATTTAAGACTAATAAGAGATTTCTTTTTTTCAGTCTGCACAATCAAACTTTGGAATGCATTACCGGGGGATATAGTAAAAGCTGTTTATATAGCTGGGTTTCAAAAAGGTTTGGACGGCTTCCTGGAGGAAATCATTATTCAAAGGGGACCCGAGAAATACACTGCTTGCCCCAATACAGGCATTGTGGAATCTGTGTGTCCTTTGGGGACACTGCTATGTATCTGGGACCTAGACTGGCCACTCTTGGACACAGAATGCTGGACTTCATGAACCTTGGTCTGACCCAGTATAGCATATCTTATGATTGTATGTTTCTATGTGCCACCTGGGCATCTGCCTGGTCTGCCCTGCTCACCAGCAACCCCCACTGCATGATCCATGTGCCACCTCCTTTGCCCCATTTGCACAATCAACATAATGTCCTTTCACACTTGGGCAGCATGCTGTTGCTGCTAATGGAGCAACTGTCTGGGGCTCCCCTGTCAGTGCATCACATTGCAGACGTTTAAATAGGCTCTCTCCCCTCTAAATACACCCTTTCCATCAGGTTTTACTTGGCTTTAGAGTTCCCAGTGGTAAAGGTCTTTTAAACATATTGCACAACAGGTGTTAAGGGAGCACACACTGTTAACGCCCCCTCTCTGCCCCATTAAACCCACTTTCCGCCTACAGCGCCCTTAACACTGCAGAAGCCTTTATCGCCCATTAAAGCATCATTTTACCAGCTAAAGGGTGCAAGAGTGCCAATAACAGGCATTAACGGCACACTTGTTCCCGAAATGCCCCTTGGTAAACATACCCCATAATCTCCATTTTTAAAGTTAAATGCTAGCACAGTCAATTTTCTTGCTATCCTCCCTGCCTTTATTAAATCAAATGTGATCATGTTATGATCACTATTGCCAAGTGGCCCCAACACCATTACCTCACACACTAGATCCTACATTCCACTAAGGACTAGGTTTAAAATAACTTCCCATCATTTTGGTTCATAAATCATCTGCTCCATGAAGCAGTCATTTATTTCATTTAGAAACTTTATCTTCCAATCAGGTCTTGATGTGACATTGGCCCAGTCAACTACTACTTCTGATCACTTGTATAGTGCTACAAGGCATATACAGTGCTGTACATATAGATGTAAGATTCAGTCTCTGCTCATTAGAGCTTACAATCTAATCAAGACAAAACACATAGGAGGCAATGTTAGGGCGGGTGGTGGGTAGTTGTTAGTTCTGGTTGTCCAGGGCCGATTCAAATGTTGGCTCTGTTTGTCCAGGGCCGACAGCTTAGATGGGGAACTTATTCCACCTCTGAGGTGGAATAAGTTCTTTGATCAGGCAGCAGATGGCAGGCCTGTGGCCGCAAAGCGGCGGGAGGGGGCAGAGAGCATTCCCCGCAGCCTGACTCTGGCCTTGGGAAGCCAGATCGGGGGTCAAGCTGCGGGGAAAGCAGTTCAGGAGCTGGCAGCTGGGGATCGTGTCTTTTCAATGGAGCCATGGCAGAACGGCTCCATTGAAAAGCCCAGACTGAGTTAGTTGGATAAGGCCTGTACGTCCTGGCCTGCATGTACAGGCCTGATCGCGATTCTGATCCTGTGGGGCTTCTGTGCATCCGGTTCCAACTGGGCACACAGAGGGCCTGTACGTCCAGGATGGAATCAGGCTCAAAGTGCACATACTGGGGTAATTGAAATCTCCCATTATTACTGTGCTGTAAACTTTGCTAGCTTCCCTCATCATCTGTTCTTTCTGGCCAAGCAGAGTGTAGAAAGTCCAACGGAAAGCAGCAACACCCACACAGGAGCAAAAACCAAAGCAAGCAGATGCGTAGACAGTAACTACAGGCACTTATTGATAAACCAACCCCGACGCGTTTCAGCTGCACAGGCCTTCCTCAGGGGGAGCAAAACCTCAAACGATACAATAATAAACACATAATAAAAAACAATGACATAGCATGTATTACATAAAAATATAATAATAAATAAATAAGTAAATAGATAAATAGATATTACAAATCATATGAAAACACAAGATCAAAATATATCAAATGATACACATTAGTATCAATTAAAAACATAATATGTCAATAAAATATAATAAGAGCACATATAAAACCATAATAAAAAAGTCACAATGGAAGAAAGACGCAAGGCTGAAACAGGAAAAGGAATAACAAAATGGAAGACAAAAATAAAAGATAAAAACAAAGGATAAAACTATATATGTGCATTTACCTTTATTATAACAGACGAGGAGGACTACTAATGTACATAGAAGCAAAGCTGTGGAGAGAACACATCCTATTGTGTTGTTCTATGGCAGGTATGGAGATAAAGAAAACCACTAACACTGTCATGCTGTATGGGTTGAATAAGGGCTCTGTATAATGTCCCACTGTCACCGAATCATCGTATTTAATTGAGCAATCTATCAAACAGTAGAGATAAATAAATAAATACAGCTAAACAATTTCATTCTGTAGTCAAGATACCAAACGTATGGAGGATCAGAGTCATAGTAGGCCCAATTCCGTCCCAGACGTAGATGCCCTCTGTTTGTCTGGTCTGAACTGGATGTACAGAGGGCATCACGATTCTGATCCTGTGGGGCACATCTAGCCCCATGGAATCAGAATCGCAAACAGTCCTGTACGTGCAAGTCGGGACTGCAATTCAGCCCGGCTTGCACGTACAGGAAAAGCTCGACTAACTCAGTCAGGGCTTTTAAATGGAGCCGCGGTACCATGGCGCCATTTAAAAGCCACAATACCGGCTGCCGGAACAAACAACTTATTCCCCACAGCCTGAATCTCCCAGGACCAGGGTTGGGCTGTGGGGAATGCTCTGTGCACCCTGTCATCCTTTACCGGCCCTGGTCCCGCCTATCCCCGTCGTCTAGGGTAGTTATTCCACCTCCGAGGTGGAATAACTTTCCTGTTCAAGTCACCAGCCCTGGATGTACAGGGCTGACATTAGGATCAGCCCTGTATGTCAGGGGCCAGCGACCGCCCACTGACCGCCCTAATGCCACTCCCGATCATCCCCTTTACCACCCCATCTAGCTACCCCGTACAACTGGCAGTGAAGCTAGATGCCGGCAGGAGGAAGCATGAATAGTAGGGATGGACGTCCAGTTGGGACGTCCATCCCCGCTATTCATGGCTCAGAATGAATCTGATTGTGTTTAAACCCAATGGCTTATATCATTATTAACTTTTATCACTGCCGCGATCGCTAAACAGTTCAATGGAGCATTGGAACAGAGGGAATCCCCAGTCAAATCTAAACTTCTTAAAATAACATACCAAGACAAGAATAATTATGCCGTCAGTATCATGTGTACAGCCCTGTACTCAAAGGCATTCTTTCTTCTGTGAATGCAATCCTGTGCTCTAGATAGACAAACTGTGGGATTTACCAACCACATGTGCAATCAAATAAAAACTGGCATGGCCCTTAGGCGCGGACCTGAAGCACCTCAAGATACTCATCAAAGGACACTTGTAAGTTCCTATGATATTCCATATTTGAGCTGACTGCAGCAACACACTTAGTACTGCAAAGTTCAACATTTCTAACAAAACACAATTTGGTCAGTGCATACTTCTCACTGTACTGACCTGTTATCCCCATTGACCACATGCTTCTCCTGTATCACTTTGTATTGCTACTACCGCTTGATACATTGTATTACCCTGCAACTACTGTTCCACTTGAACACATTTCCCTCAGATATACAAAACACATTGTAACAAATACAACTGTAATAATGTCGACAAGCTCTGCAGCCTCCTATTCTCCATTCTACTCAACTCCTTCAACCAAACCAACTCCCTTTCTTATTACCAGCCTCAACAGCTTATACCAATAATACCCTATCACTTTAAACAAAGAGAAGTAGGTACAGTACACCCCTCTCCCTACCTCCAATACCCAAGACCATCTCGGTTCATACCCATAAAAACACAACCATCCCAAAGCAACTCCAAACCTCACCAGAAAGATCACCCTGAACCTTTAAAATGGTTTCTAATAAATGCAAGATCTCTTAAGAAGAAAATTACCATCATACACGACCTTCTGAATGACTCCAAACCAGACTTCATATGCCTAACCAAAACATGGCTCTATGACACAGACACAGTAATCGTCAACCAACTGAAAGCACCAGAATACCATATATATCACTGTACAAGGCTCAATAAAAAGGGTGGTGGAGTAATTATCCTATGCAAAACATCACTAGGAGCACAACAAATATCCTCCGCAAGTAATGAGGCCTTAGACATGCTAACCCATCAGCACAAGAAAACTGACAATAAACTTCATATGCAGACCACCTTCCTCCACAACTAATGCACTGGACAACATAATTGAAACTGCATGCTCTGCGGCACGACCAGGAAAAGAACACGTCATCTTAGGTGACTTCAACCTTGCATCACTAAATAATGTACAATGCACATCCTTCCTTCAAGCAATGGAAGATGTTGGATACGAACAAAACATCCATACTGCAACACACACAAAAGGCAACACTCTTGACCTTATCTTCTACCCTAAAACCTGGTCTCAGAACGGAAACATATCCATCATAAGCATTCAACCAGTCCCATGGTCGGATCACTACCTCATACATTTCAGTACTAAACTAGACAGTTCTCCAACCAAGAATACCAAGGAAATTTCCTCATACAATAGATTTAAAAAATTTGACAAAGATGAATTTATCAGAAAAATAATCCCTGATCTCTCAACCGCCAGTGATGATATCAACACCCTCATAACAACATGGAACAGAACTCCAAGTGAAGCATCAGTAAACCATCAAAACAACCAACTCAACAAAAAAAACCCAGAAATTCCCAACCATGGTACACCCAATCCTTGAAACACTTGAAAAAAGACCTAAGAAAAGCAGAAAGAAAATGGAGTCACCAAATCCGATGAAAACAGACTCAAGTACATGAACAAATTAAAAACTTACCATCAGAACCTCCTAGACACAAAGAAAGAATACTACTCAAAACTCCTATCTAAATCACTTAACCGGCCAAAGGAATTGTTCCTCATAATCCAAAACCTATTTAAAAAAAACAAGTGATGAAAATGCAGCAGCGAGTAACATAAGTGCTCAACAGTTTGTGGATCACTACATAGCAAAATCAAAAATCAAGTCGATCTGCAACCTTCTATGACCCAGGACCTACCGGCCCTCCAACCTGGATCTCATTCTCACCAAGCAAAGATCAGACAGATCAATGCATCAAATCATTAAATACCACTACCTCAATCATAGATCCTTGCCCTGTCAGCTGGATCAAATCAACAAAATCAGAACTCACACCATATATACAGTCGACCTCTCTTTATCCCAAGGTCAAATCTGTCTAAATAAATAAATAAACTACCAAATAATCTAAAAAGAGCTTCCATACACCCAATATTGAAATAAAACACCCTAAATATATCATGCCCCACATCTTACAGACCAATTTCTAACCTACCATTCCTATCCAAAATCATCGAAAAATCTGTCCTACTGCAACTCCAAGACTTCATCTACTCAAGTGCCCCACTTGACCACCATCAGTACGGATTTAGAGCATATCATGGTGTCAAAACTCTATTAACATCTCTACTTGACACAATCATACAAGGAATTGACAACATACAGATCACGCTAAGTAAAACAAAACACAAAGAACAAACTACTAACTCATTTACTACCTCATTAGCTGAAAGTACATGTGCTAACTCGTTTGGAAAGCATTGCATGACATTACAAATGCTGTATATCAAATAGATCCACTTACTACCTCACTGTCTGTTTGCTACCTCACTGTCTGTTTGCTACCTCATTGAATGTAAAAGCTAGCATGTACTATAAATAAAATGTGCTAATTAATATAATGTAGATAATATATACTGCAGAGACTGTAATTCCCACCACTAGTGCATTGCTACCTCACCACTAACCTCATTGCTCTAGAAAACCTTTATCACATAACAAATTATCCCATTAGTGTGCTTCTCCGGGGCTGTGAAATAACAAATTACATACACTATAGACTCCACTACTAGAGTAAACCAAGTAAGAAGAGGAGAGAAATCATACCAAAAGAACAGGCAAATATAGTACCACAAGAGAAAGATCAAACACCCACCACCACTGGGATTCAACTCAAGTCAATCCCAGGTCAATAAAGAGTAAAATGCAATCCACTTACCACTACCTCATTGCATACCTTACAATCCTACACACTTTCGTACCATACACACAGGGCATAGGACCAAACAAACAAATCCCTTGTTACACCTACATACCACCCAACATGAATGGTTACCAAACATCCCCCCCCCCCTAAAGAACATCAACACTCTAAGCCTTCAGTCCACAAATCACATAATACCACACGTACTACACATACCCACCTCACAAATAGGGTACACACTAACCCAGTCACCCAAGAGTGGAGGAGTGGCCTAGTGGTTGGGGCAAGGTACTTCAGGTCAGAAGGTTGGGGGTTCAAATCCCATTAGAGGACAGCAACCTTGGGCCAGAAGGACTGGGGTTTCTAGTCCCACAGGTGCTCCTTGTGGTCTTGGGCAAGCCACTTAACCCTCCATTGCCCATGTTCCCTGTAAGTATTAGTGTATGTGTCTCATATCCCCTTGTGTTAAATGTATCCCCCAATTGTGTTGTGACCACTTTGATTGAAGGATAAGGTGGTACACAAAACTGTCTAAATAAATAAATCACAACAACTAAAATCAAATGTGCCCTTCTAAACGCCAGATCAATCAGGAACAAACCAAATACTATCCTCAACCTCATATATGACAGAAGCCTAGATATAATATGTATCACAGAAACCTGGCTAGATGACTCTGACCAGGTAATATTAAATCAAATCATCCAAGAGGGTTACACAGCATTTAATTGCATCAGGACCCAAAAGAGAGGTGGAGGAGTGCTAATACTGACCAGAAAAGAATACAGATTCACAACAATCTCTACCACAAACACAATAGAATCCAACACAATCACCATAGCCAACAAACACCTCAGCATCTCCCTCACCTACAGACCCCCTGGAACTACAACACAATATCTCTCTACAGTACTTGAAGAAATATGTGCACACAGCAAAAAGCTCAAACCCCTCATTGCATTAGGAGACTACAACCTAACCTCCACATCCACCAATGAAGCTACATCATTCCTAAAAGCCATGGAATCACTAAAATAGTACCAAGCTATCAACACCCCAACACGGTACAACCCCGGATATGGTTTTTATCACAAAGCACTTAGTGGATCAGGGCAAGACCACAACACCAACAATCACACCGGTTCCTTGGTCAGATCACCATCTAATTAAATTCACATTAACCCTAAATGACCTCATCCAACACAAAGAAAATGAGACCATAACTAGGAGATTTAGGGCCTTCAAAAAAGAAGCATTCATAGATGAAATCGAACCACAACTTCAGCAAGATTATGAAACCTTTGACCTAGGCATAGAGAAATGGAATTCCATAATATCAAATGCAGCATCAGCCCCTACAAGTACAGAAGCACAAACACGCAGGAGACCCAATGCCCCCTGATACTCAACTGAAAATGCACCCTCCGAAAATTGGAGAGAAAATGGAGGAGAAACAAATCACAAGACTCCCAAATTCAATACAGAGACAAGCAAATGGAATACAACAATCTAATAAATGAACGTAAACAGCAACACCATACCAACCTAATCATGAATTCTATCAACAAACCAAGAGAACTATTTAGAACTGACCAAACACTAACCAAGGACACTACAAAACATGATACCCTCCATCTTAACCCACAGGAATATGCAGACTACATAAAATCGAAAAACACCCTAACATGCTCCATCGCACCGCAAACGGATGACCATGAAGCGATAGAGAAGCATCAAACCTGGGAAGACTTCAGCATACCATCAAAACAACAAATTGAGGATATAATGAGTAGCCTCAACACAACAACCTCACCATCAGACCCTTGCCCAGTAGCTTGGATCAAAGCCACTAAAACCCAGCTCTCCCATCACATTCACAAAATCGTCAAAGATTCACACCAACAAGGATACATGCCGCAAACTCTGAAGCACGCCATGATAATACCAATACATAAAGGCAACAGCCTCAGCCTCTCTGAACCAAAATCATACCGCCCTATCTCCAGTCTACCTTTCCTCACAAAAATCATTGAAAAAACAGTACAACACCAACTAGAAGACCATATTGACACCAAGGCTCCACTGGACATCCACCAGCACAGTTTTAAACCCCAACACAGAGTTGAAACACTACTCACTTCCCACTTTGACAATCTCTTAAAAGGCATAGACAACACAAAGAATGGATTCCTGCTTGTATTCATGGACATCTCGGCAGCCTTCGACACCGTGTCACACGCCAGACTACTGCAACACCTGCAGCAAATAGGATTATGCAAAAATATTCTAAAATGGTTTACTTCATACTTGGAAAATAGAACGCAACAAGTCAAATGTGCTAAAAAAACCCGCCACATTTCCCCATCAAGCAGGGAATACCACAAGGCTCAGCCTTATCATCAATGCTCTTTAATATTTACATCCAGCCCATATGTAACATCATCAAAAGTCACAAGTTCCAATATCACATTTATGCTGATGACATCATGGTATATGCCCCAGTCAACCTACTAGCACTCAACATCACAAATATAACCAAATGCCTTGAAGATATGAACACTTGGTTCGCAGCCAATAATTTGACGGTCAACTACGATAAAACTGAGGCAATGTTCATCACCAGGAACACCACCTTCACCCCACCACAAACCATCATCATTTCAGATAAGCTTATAATAGTTAAAGATGAGGTTAAATATTTGGGCATCACAATGGACGACAGAGCACTAAACCTGAAATCCCACATCACAAAAACTGCAAACAAGGCCTATCAACGCTTAAGGATCATCAGAAATCTCAAAACTTTACTCCGCCAAGATCATTTCTGCATAGTATGCCAAGCACTCATTACACCCCTGCTTGACTACGGAAACTCATTATACCAGGGCCTCCCTCAACAAACCCTACACCCACTCCAAATGGTGCAAAACACTGCGGCACACATCATTACAGACACTTCAAGATCTGAGCACATCACCCCAGTCTTACAGCAACTACACTGGCTACCCATGATAGCCAGAGCAAAATTCAAAATAATCCTAATCATCTTTAAAATCATCCACCAGCTCTCAGCAGAGGCACTCCAATACATCATAATGAAAGACTCCTGCAACAGACCGAGAAGAACCAATAAAGACAACATGATCGGCACACCTGCAGGATTCCACAAGGCTAAACAAACAACTTCAAAAAGAGCTCCCTTCTTACTAGCACCCGCACTCTGGAATTTCCTCCCAACAAGCCTAAGAGCATTAGATGACCTAACAGAATTCCGAAAGGAACTCAAAACTTATCTCTTTATTGAAACTTTTCAGCAGACAGAAAACAGTCTCCACCCAAACGGTAACGCATCTACTGCCGATCGATACTCATTCATCCCAAATAGGCATACAAGGTAATGACATAACATGAATTCAATACCCACTCATCCCAAACACTCACCCTAAACAAACATAATGTAATGTGGTTAATTACCTCGTTCTGTCTAAATGTTACCTTTATGATAAATGTAACCCTCCAATAGTACTGTCTAGATGTTGTTAAGTTCCTTTATGTTGAATGTAACCCTCCAGTTGTGTTGAATGTAACCCTCCAATTGTGATGTGACACTTTGATTGTAGGATAAGGTGGTATACAAATCTGTTTAAATAAATAAATAAACATAAGACATGCATTCATCCCCATTTTCCTCGACATATCCTCAGCATTTGATACTGTAAACCACAATATCCTAATCAACCGCCTAATGGACCTAGGCATAGGTGGCACCACTCTACAATGGTTCCAAAACTACCTATCCAACTGCTCCCAACAAGTACACTTCAACAACAATCTATCCAACCTATTCACCCAACCTCAGTGCGTCCTCCAAGGATCTGCATTATCTGCATTGCTTTTCAATATATACCTTCAACCTATGTGCAAAATCATACAATCTCATGCACTTCAACAACAATCTATCCAACCTGTTCACCCAACCTCAAGGAGTCCCCCAAGGATCTGCATTATCTGCATTACTCTTCAATATATACCTCCAACCTATCTGCAAAATCATACAATCTCGTGCACTTCAACAACAATCTATCCAACCTGTTTACCAAACCTCAAGGAGTCCCCCAAGGATCTGCATTATCTGCATTACTTTTCAATATATACCTTCAACCTATCTGCAAAATCATACAATCTCATGCACTTCAACAACAATCTATCCAACCTATTCACCCAACCTCAAGGAGTCCCCCAAGGATCTGCATTATCTGCATTACTCTTCAATATATACCTCCAACCTATCTGCAAAATCATACAATCTCATGCACTTCAACAACAATCTATCCAACCTATTCACCCAACCTCAGTGCGTCCTCCAAGGATCTGCATTATCTGCATTGCTTTTCAATATATACCTTCAACCTATCTGCAAAATCATACAATCTCATGATGTCGATTACAGAATTTATGCAGATGATATAATGTTATTCACAACCTTCGACACCTCAGACCCCTCCTATAAGAAGATCACCAACTGCTTCAATGACGTCACTGTATGGCTCAATTCAGTCAACTTCGCAGTCAACCTCAAGAAAACTGAAGCACTCGTCATTACTAGAAGCAAAGCATTCAACCTTCCCTGCTCACTCCATGTAAACAACGCAACACTGGAAATAAAAAAATAAATTAAATACCTTGGAATCTACTTAGATCAACAGCTTGATTTGACCAAACACATCCAAATGACCACCCGCGCAATTTACCATAAAACCAAAATGGTACAGAACCTGAGACCACTGCTCTCCCACTCCAACTTCCGCTCTGTAGCTCAAGCGCTGATTTGCCCACACTTTGACTACAGCAACAGCATACTTCATGGACTCCCCAAGAAAACACTAAAACCATTACAACTTGCTCAACATACTGTTGCACGCACAATTATGCATGCCGAAAAATCCGACCGCATAACACCAATTCTATTCCACCTCCACTGGCTCCCAATTCTTCAAAGAATCAAATTCAAAGCCCTTGCAAACATTTATAAAATAATATACCACATTGCACCAACATATCTCAGCACACTAATAAACATGCAGAAATGCACAAGGACAACAAGAGATAACCTGAAAAACACCCTATCCATCCCAAAAAATGCAAGAAAAGCAAATCAATCAACCACCAACAGAGCTTTCTCCTTCTATGCACCTGTCCTTTGGAATAACATACACAATACCCTAAGAAAAAACAAAGATCTCACCCCGTTCAGAAAACACCTCAAGACTTTCATCTTCACCGACTACTATAAATATGAGCAATAAATTTCATATTTACCTCATCTACATTATAATGACTCTCACTTTTCACACTGTTACCACTCACTCCCTTGTAAAGTAATAAGAATACAAGTACCTGTAAATAGTTACATTATTTATTGTTATTGTTAATCACAATTGTTATATGCAAGCGATGCTTGTTTCATGTAACCTGCATTGAGCAGGAGTTCTAAAGTTCTATGTAAACCATGCTGATTTCTAAGACAAAGCGGAATATAAAAATAAATAAATAAACTAAAAGGCTCTAAACCTAACCCAGTGTTTGCCTAACATTGAATTCAAAAAGAACACAAACCTGAAATGAAGAGAGCTGACAGCTAGCTCATAGTCCTCTATCGGTAGCATTAAAAGATAGTGTACTGGGTTGTTACATTTTTTTGAGACTATGAAGCGGTTCTTATGCTTTGACCTTTGAACTTGATTTTGGTGTGATTTCTACAGGTTAAAATTATCAGATCGCCGGCAAATGTATAAAATGTGTGGCTCACGTTACTCATATCTAGCTATATCTAAAAACAAGTTTATCTATCTGTATTGTAAATCTATATATAACTGTGAAGCCCATGCGGTATAGCCCTGACGTTGCCTCATCCTATTTAAGACAACTGCCAGCATGCCCTAAAAGAATTCAATATGTGCTTCTTTAATATCGAGGGCCCCTAATTTTAATACTTATCCGATAATATGTTTGCTAAAGTGCTAGGTTTCACAAAGGAAAACATGATCATTGCTTGGTGACCTCTCATACTGTATCCTATATCATACCGATAATAAATAAATAAATAGGTGAATAATAAATAGGAGAAATATGAAAGAAAATGGCATAAAATAAGATTAAAATAACAGGAATCAAAACCACATATTCATAAAAACTACTGATCCAAACATAATAAAAAGCCTTAAAAATAATATCTATGTTCCAAGAGTCAAACACAGACCTTACTAAAAGAGGAGTGTGATAAAAAAACAAAGGGATGTACACAATATTCTCTATAAGGACTTCAAGCAAGAAGAACCAAGGGGGTGGTCTAAAAGTGACACGGTGTAATAACCATACTTAATAGCCACATTTTAAAAAGGGTAAACAAATAATAAATAAATAGCTAGAAATGGAATAGTAGAATACCTGGGAACCACAAAGAGAGCGGGGCCCTCGCCATACTTAGGAACGAAACACAGCGAGCGAGTGGCGTATGGAGATCACAGGTGCCTTTATTGATTAAAAATACCCCTACGCATTTCGGCATTTCGCCTTCTCAGGGGGCGGAGGGATGCAGCTTTAAAACATAAAAACATAAGAAAAAATATATATAATACTGAGATATAACTATTAATAAATGATACTATCATTAATAGTAAAATGAAAAAAATAAAAAAGTACAAAATTAATAAATAAGCAAAGGAAACAGACAAACCAAAATTAGAATCATAAATACAAAATATATAATAATAACAAGATCATATTGTGAACCATAAAACAGTAAATTAAAACAAATATATATGTAACAAATAACAGTCAAAAGAGACAGGGCAGAGGGATGTGAAAAACCATGGATAATGTGAAAGCTCATCAAAGGTCTATATGTAGTAGAAGAGATGAGGTAGGTCCAAAATCAGAACATGATATTTGAGGACTGTACTCATTTATGCAATCTGTAAAGAAGCCTTTGGACGACCACTACTGTACAAATCTAGCTTTGTTCTAAAGTCATAAAGATAAAACAAACATTATTGGAAAAATTAAATCTACAATGGAGAAGGGGGAGGAGGCATACATAATAGCATTGGATCAACCTGCTGAAGCATAATCGTATTAAATAACGAGAAAATAAAAGGAAAAAACTTGTTGAAAGACCCATATTTTTTCAAAAATGTATATTAAAAGATTCAAAGAAAAGTAAATATAAAAGGAGAAGTAAAAAACATTCGCTGTACTTAAAACTAGACAAAACTGCTGTACTCATGAGAGCGCAACAATCCAGGTAGCGCATTGCTTATTTTAAAAGGAACTCGACATTACTATTATAGTTGTGTATGCAATTTTTTGAAAAGAGTAACTTCCGCAAAAAGTCATTGAAAACTGTACTAGAACGCCGTACTTTACAGGCTCTGTGAGCACCCTGCAAAAAGTTATATAAAGCATAGTTAGTAATGCTCAGCGTTAAAAGCTCAACTTAAAACAGTGAGCACAGAAAGCAGGACAGGCGTTCGCCATACACAGAACCGTGTCTAATGTGAACATTTCCAATTTTGAAGCTATGTGATTCAGTGAAGTGAGTAAATATCCAAACTAATCAATTAAAAATGGAGCTAGAACATTTAGAATATTTACAATGCTAAATATATAAATAAATCACTTGTATACTGAGACCTTATCGCGTTTTGAAAAGTATCAGAAACCGCTTAAAACACGGACATGTGGTAAAGTTTTTAACCCTAATCAAAGCGGCGGCATTTGCCGTCTAGAGAAAAAAGTGACAAATTAAATATAAGGCAAGGAAAACAAAGATAAAACCAGCAGTAAGAAAGAGAGAACTTGCTTACTTCCTCCGCTTTAGACAGACCTCTGACAGCGGTAGTTTCAATGTCGGCATGTTATGCACTGCAGGGCATTAACTCCTCTAGAAGCGCACCAACTAAAGGTCAAGGGTTATATGATAGAAATTTTTTTTTGTGTAAAAATATAGTATTCCATACTAATCAAATAATATATTCTAAAGCAAACTCTTGGTGGAAAATAATGATAAATTAAACATAAATTAAAAACGATGGCTGCTTGGCAATATTATGAACTGGACTTTAAATCACAGTTCTTCAGCATACTGTGTATTGCAGGGACTTCACAGTCATGTAAAAAGAAATAAAATTTTTAAAAAGGGGATAAAAAGGAAAAATAAATATAATGATCAGGCATTAAAAGTGACGTTATAAATCAAAAGTAAACATCAAAATAAAACCGGACTTTAAATCGCGGTTCCTCAATATGCTAGTGTTACGAGGACTTCACGATCATGTAAAAAAGAATAAGAAAGACCAAATCATACATAAATATATAATGATCAGGCAATAAAAATAGCAATCAGGCAATAAAAATAACAATAAAAAACAATAAAAATAGCAATAAAAATAACAATAAAAATAGTAATAAAAATAGCAATAGTATTATAAACAAGAATAAAACATAATTTGGAGGGGGAGAAGGGGGAGAAGAGGGGGAAAGGGAGACGGGAAAGGGGAGGTGGGGAAGGGGGGAGAAAAGAGGAAGAGGAGGGGAGGGGGATAAAGGGAAAGAGAGTAGGGAGGGGAGAGGGGAAGAAAGGGGGAGAAAGGGGAAGGGGGAAGGAGAGGTGAAAGGGAGAGAGGGAGGGGAGGGGGAGAGAGAAAAGGGGGAACGGGAGGGAAAGGGGAGGGGGAAGGGGAGAAGAGAGGGAAGGAGAGAAGGGGGAAGAGGGAGGGAGAGGGGGAAAGGGGGAAAAGGGAGAGGGAGAGGAGGAAGGGGGATGTGGGGAGAGGGAAGGGGAGGGAGGGAAGGGAAGGGAAGGAAAGGGAAGCGAGAAGAGGGGAAGGGGAAGAGATGGGGACAGAAAGGTCTCGCCAGGGATCAAAAGGCTGATACATTTTATATATAAAGATATATAAGTAAATAAATAAGTCAAATTATAAAAAAAAACAGCAACAAATTTTTAAAAGATAATAATATAATAAATAAAATAATAATAATACTCATAATTGTTAAAAGCAAATAAAAAGTGTAATAAAAAGTAGGTAAAAAAGAGAAGGTAAAACAGCCCAGTTAGTTATGTGAACGGAACACAGTAGAACGATAAGAACCTCAAATTGGGTGATCACAAAAAGACTGCCGAATTAGCTTCTTGATTAAGACCAAAAGGCTCCAAAGTATTCAATTCATAAATGTAGCGTTGTTCTAATTTCAATAAGAATGTGTCAATGTCGCCACCTCTCCAATGCGGTAGTACAACCTTTAACACCAGAAACTTCAAGTCTGAAACAGTATGACCCTTTTCTGTCCAATGAGCGACAAGTGGTTTATCAGATATGCATCTTTGCAAACAGCTGTGGTATTCAATGATGCGGGTAGGGATTTGTCTTTTTGTTTTCCCTATGTACATCAAGTTGCATGAACAAAGAATCAAGTAAACAACATTCTCAGTTCTTCAGTTTGAATAGTGATACGCATTTCAGCATTTTGCCTTCCTCAGGGGGATGAGGTTATGCACTCTGTGAAGAACCCTTTGACCGAACACTACTGTAGAAATCTAGCTTTGTTTTCCTCTGCTTTAGACAGGCCTCTGTCAGTGGTAGTTTCAAACGTATCTTTGTTTTGATTGCCTTATACTTAATTTGTCACCTTTTTCTCTAGATGCCGCCGCTTTGATTAGGGTTAAAAACTTTACCACATGTCCGTGTTTTAAGCGGTTTCTGATACTTTTCAAAACGCGATAAGGTCTCAGTATACAAGTGATTTATTTATATATTTAGCATTTTAAATATTCTAAATGTTCTAGCTCCATTTTTAATTGATTAGTTTGGATATTTACTCACTTCACTGAATCACATAGCTTCAAAATTGGAAATGTTCACATTAGACACGGTTCTGTGTGTGGCGATCGCCTGTCCTGCTTTCTGTGCTCACTGTTTTAAGTTGAGTTTTTAACGCTGAGCATTACTAACTATGCTTTATATAACTTTTTGCAGTACGGCGTTCTAGTACAGTTTTCAATGACTTTTTGCGGAAGTTACTCTTTTCAAAAAATTGCATACACAACTATAATAGTAATCTCGAGTTCCTTTTAAAATAAGCAATGCCCTACCGGGATTGTTGCGCTCTCATGAGTACAGCAGTTTGTCTAGTTTTAAGTACGGCAAATGTTTTTTACTTCTCCTTTTATATTTACTTTTCTTTGAATCTTTTAATATACATTTTTGAAACGATATGGGTCTTTCAACAAGTTTTTTCCTTTTATTTTCTCGTTATTTAGTCAGATTATGCTTCAGCAGCTTGATCCAATACTATTATGTGTGCCTCCTCCCCCTTCCCCATTATAGATTTAATTTTTCAAATAATGCTTGTTTTATCTTTATGACTTTAGAACAAAGCTAGATTTGTACAGTAGTGGTCGTTCAAAGAGTTCTTCAGAGAGTGCATAAGTGAATACAGTCTTCAAATATCATGTTCTGATTTTGGACCTACCTCATCTCTTCTACTACATATAGACCTTTGATGAGCTTTCACATTATACATGTTTTTTCACATCCCTCTGCCCTGTCTCTCTTTTGACTGTTATTTGTTACATATATGTTTTTTAATATACTGTTTTATGGTTCACAATATGATCTTTTTATTATTATATATTTTGTATTTATGATTCTAAGTTTGGTTTGTCTGTTTGCTTATTTATTAATTTTGTACTTTTTTTTTCATTTTACTATTAATGATAGTATTATTTATTAATAGCTATATCTTATTTTATATATATATATATATATATATATATATACACACACATATTCCTATGTTTTTATGTTTTAAAACTGAATCTCCTCTCCCCCTGAGGAAGTTGAAACACCAAAATGCATAGGGGTATTTTTAATCAGTAAAGGCACCTGTGACCTCCATAGTGGAATACCTGGACACAAAACATGAGCAGTGAAAACCTTAAAAATGAAAACACACCCAACAAGTGCTATGGGACGGCCAGGAAGGGTGCCCTACCTTACATATAAATAAGATAAAACCAAGTAAATTGGATCATTGGATAAAAACAAATGTTCACAACCAAACCAAAACCATAGCTGAAGATGATTCAAAACCATAGGTCTAGGGCCGGCCATCAATTGTAACCCTTTCATCGGTGCTAATACAAACAAAAGGATCTTCAAGAACCTAGCTTTAAAACAGAAAAATGACAGATAAGAACTTCCCTGAGGTAGAATAAAGAAAGGAGAAGAGGGATAAAAAATGAAATAATAGAAAAACCAATAAATAAATAAATAAAAAAATAAAAACTGAAGCATAAATGCTTAAAAGGGCACGCTGTTTTGAATACCCTAATTGGGCCGCGAATATATACATACTAAAGGCAAAGAGATTACAGGAAAACTGAAAGATCAATTTCCTGGTTCAAACTGGGGCTTCAAAGTCTTTAATTCAAAAATGTATCTTTGTTCTGGTCTTAATAATGGGCGATCAATGTTATTCCCTCTCCAGTGTGTCCTAACTACCTTAATGACCATAAACTTAAGATCTGTTACAGAGTGATTTGCAGCCAACCAATCTTTCACTAAAAGTTTATTATCTAAGGCCTGACATCTAATGCAACTCTTATGTTCAATAATATGAGTTTTAACGCTATGCTTCGCCTTTCCTAGGTAGCACAGGTTGCACGGGCAAATGATCCTATAGATTACATGCTGTGTTTCACAGTTGGAGAAATCATCAAGTCTGATAGTCCACGTACCTGAAGGATGCTGAAATTGCCCTTTAACCACAAGGGCCTGGGAGCAAACCACACCTCTACCACAGCAAAAATGTCCTTTAACTCTAGGGATAATTTGCAGTTTGACCAGAACCGAGGGTACCAAAAAAATATCAAGATTCTTAGTCTTCTTATAAGCTATTGTGAGGCTGGAGTCTTTTAAAGATGGAACCGCAGACAAAAGATGCCATGCTTCCTTAATGATCCGTGCAATATCATGTCGATAATTAGAGACGTTGAGGGCACAAACGAGTTCATTATCCTGCGTCCGTGCATGACCCTGTACATCCGGGGTCAGCAGACTAAATGGGGGACTTATTCCACTCCAGAGGTGAAATAATTCCCTCTAGATATCAGGGGATGGGAGGGCCAGCCAGCACCAAAAGGTATAGGGGGTTCAGGAGATTCCCCCCAGCACGATCTTGGCCAGATCAGGGGTCGGGCTGTGGGGAAAGGAACTTCTGGTCAGCAGCCATGGATCGCAGCTCCTGAATGGAGCTGCAGCACCATAGCAACCGGACGCCATGGCGCTGGAACACAGGTTGCACAGTTAGTGAGGGAATCATCCTGCACTAATTATCATGGCCCTGCAGTAACTGGCAACATGCATCCCAGCAGACCTTCATCACTTGCTGCTAGCTAGCGCCTATTAGTAAAATATGCCCCCCCCCCCCCCCATAGAGAAATGAGTGTTGTTTTTTAAACTATATCATTCTGGTGGAATACTGTCTGTCTTGTTTAGAAACTAGAAAGGGTTGCTTCCCTTCATACCATTTCCTCATCTAAAATTAGCAAAATCTGGAAGCCGGTAGAAAATTATTTACAGTCATGTTTATGAATATCATTATCCATGACTAATCGTATTAGTTAATTTATAAAGTTCTTTTACTTTCCAGTCATTTTTTTTACCTTGTCTCTCTATCACTTTTAGGTTGTGTACTTTTTTTTCTCTTGCTTGGCTGTTGTTATTTGGCATATTGCATATTGTGATTTACAATGATTTATGCAGTCAAATATCATCTTCTCCTATTCTAATGTTAAGGAAAATAATTAAAATAAAGTTTTAAAAAAAGAAAAGAAAAATGATTCTAATAGCCTAAGAATTCTCTGTCTGGAATTGTGGGGATTATGAGGTCATCTCATTGACTGAGAATTCCATTTCCCCGGGATGAATGTTGGCGGAGTTGATGGCGTCTTGGCCACCACCTTCCTTAGTCCTCTACTTTCCAATAAAAATGGAACTGGGCATGTTCCTGACTGCTGGATCTCATGGTTTTATTCTTGATTTTTTCTCATCTTCCTAGATGCTCTCTTTCTGGGAGTAAGCATTTGGTTGGTTTTATTGCTCAATGCATTCATTTTGCAACAACTAATAGAGAATGTGTGTGTGTCTGTGTGTGTGTGTGTGTGTGTGTCAGGGTGGGGGGAGCAGGGATAGGGGGGCCCAGAGGATGGACACTATATTATTACTATTAAATGTCCCTTCTCTAGTGTCTCTGATTTTATTCCCTTTTAATTCTTCATTCTTTTTCCCTCAAATATGTGTAAAGGCAAATTCTAGATAGTATTTTAGAAAAGGACAGTTATACAGGCATACAGGCAACTCCCCACAATCCAAGCCTGCACATGCAAATACCATTTCTATGGCTAAATGCTAGATTTTCCAAATGGAAACTGTGAATGCAACTTCTAAAATAACTCACTAAACTTCTTTATTTCAGTTCCCTCCCCTGTGTCTAAAAATCAAGTGATTTGGGACATTCACCTGTTAAGCATTTGGACATAAAACATGAATGAAAATTATTTTGAATTGCCTGGATCAAATGTCCCTCTAGCTTGGAAATAATCTAACAAGTCTACAGTCGATTCCCTCATAATTATTTTCTTGTGTGGATTTCATTTTTCAGCTACAGTTATTAAATTTTTCTGATCTTCACAATTTCATTCTATTTTCCTTTATTAGGGATCATATTCTGTAAATGTTAGCAAGATAGTAATATACTTATTTATTGAAACATATTTTTATACTGCCTTTCTACCATTCAAAGTGGTTTACAGCAAACCAACAAATCTAACAGGGCATCAAAATGCACTCTGTTGTACAGTGAAATAGAACACTGCAAAAGGTAACGGCATATATGAACAAAATAACTTGGAGATGCAGCAATCAACTTTTATACAATGCACAGATCTTTAGTCTGCTAACTTAGTAACCATTACCTGTGGGTAGTGGTATATCCTGAACACACTGGACATCTGACTTGATTCCTCTGCTGAGAGGCCTTCAATTATAGCAGCAAGGCTACCGGATGTTCTGCAGTTGTAATTAGGGATGAAGGTATCCACTCCTGAAAATATATTCATGGCAGCCGGCAACACAAAGAGGGGACTGTTGTAAGCGTCATAAATGTGGAAGCCCAGTGTGAGGTTGGGTAAGAGCTCTGAGCTATTATTGATCTCCTCCACTGCAGAGACAAAGGCCAGGAAGTCGTAATAAGTTCCATCACGAAAGCTGTAATGACATTTAATATCAGACAATATAAAATCAGCGTCCAACTCAGGGATGTAGAAACATGGGGCCCAATATCAAACTGGCGAGTTTATCATCTAAAGTTAAGTGTCAGCAACAGAATGCTGGGTGCAATGGACCTTTGGCGTGACCCAGCATAATACTTATAATATTCTTATAATCCTATATTCTGTCTCCTAGCCTCTGTTGCCTCAATGTTTCTGTCCATCCATATGCATCTGTTCTTTCTATATATATCTGTATGGATAGTAGGGAGATGCACAGGCAAAACATTATCAGTTTGTTTTCAGAAATTGTTTCCCTGTTTTTCATACATTTTTCCAGTTATTTTCACAGATTCATTTTAAAAATGAATTATTGAATACATGCTAGAACTTTGAAACTGACAGAAATCAAGTCTACACTTACCAGCTTTGTAGATTAGGATGTGTTAAATCAATTTTGAGTGCACTAAATATTTTGCTACTACTAATCATCATTTGGATAGCGCTACAAGGCATAGGCAGCGCTGTAGATATAGACATAAGACACAGTCCCTGCTCATCTGAGCTTACAATCTAATCAAGATGAAAAAAACATTGCAAAACCTGGAACGAGTACAGCAAGATACACATGGGTAGAGGACAAGAGAGTGAGGAGCATCAGGATCCAAAAGCAATCTCAAAGAGGTGAGTCTTCAGCCTGGAAAACAGGGAAAGAGAAGGAGCCTTAAGCAGTTTTTTCCTGGCAAATGGAGCAGCGAGGTGGAAGGGATAAAGTCTGGAGTTGGCAGTGGCAGAGAAGGGCACAGATTAAAGGGATCTGCCAGAGGAGCGGAGTTCCCGAGGAGGAGTGTAGAGTGAGATAAGAGAGGAAAGGTAGTGAGGAGCCGCAGAATGAATGCACTTGTAAGCAGAAGTTTGAACTGGATGTGGAAACGGATAGGGAGCCAGTGAGCAGCGACAGGTTTTAGCTATCTGTTGGATGTGTGCAGAGAAAAAGAGAGTAGAGTCAAAGATGACCTCAAGGTTGTGAGCTGAGGAAACAGAGAGGAGTACAGTGTCATCCACAGAAATAGAGAAGGGAGGAAGGGGGGAGGTGGGTTTAGGGGTGAAGATAATGAGCTCAATTTTGGCCATGCTCAGTTTTAGACTGTGGTGAGATATCCAAGCAGCAATGTCAGATAAGAAATTTTTTAAGGCCTGCTAATGAACTGACAGCATGCTTGAAACGGCCACCCCTAAAGGACAAATGAGAGACAGACTGATACAGTAGAAGGGTAGATAGAGAGGGTGCCTGCAATTAGCACGTTACCATTTTTGTCAAACAGATCTGATATGACACTTTGGCCCTGGTAGGGATGGTGAATTGCCTCGGTCCCTAAGTCAGATCTCTGCCAAACCATCAGTGAAGTTTAGTAACTCAGAGGTCAATATTTAAAAGGACTTATCTGGTTAGGAGCAGCTTCTATCCCGATAAATCCCACTATTAGAGATATTTAGTGGTACTATGCACTATTCAGTAATAGAATATGGGAATTGGCTATGAGGTGTACAAGTGCTAAGCATAATGACAATCTTAAATCTTGCATATCACTCTGCAGACAAAATCTAAATGGATGTTAAAAAGCTGGAGACAATTCTAAGGAGGATCTCCAAAGTGATGCGCGATCTCTACTACAAGACATGTGTTGAAAAGCTGAAGGAGCTGTGCTTTGAAGGAGGAGGAATGGGGAAGGGAAGATGTGCTGCAAATATTCAAATTGGCTGCAGGTTTCATTAAGACACATGTCAGCAGTATTTTCCACAGAATGAAAATCAGGTCATCAAGGGTCATTATCTCCAGAGAAAAAGAAAAAGACACAAAAGGAAATGGTTTGTAGGATCTACTCGTAAAATAATACTTGAATTCAAACATGCAAGACCCAAACTAAGATTCAACAAGAAACAGGAATGAATGGGTAGATTGTGTGAATTAAGTGGTCATTATCTGTGGACACTAAATATGTTTTTATGGTATAGAAAGTATGGATTTTGTCTACAAAATAAAAAAATGTTGGCAGCTTATAAAAACCTATTCAGATGTTTGCCAAAAATTGAGCTGTGATAGCTTCTCATCTATTTTACAGCATGTAAAGATCCTTCTCACAGGCACAAGCTATATCTCCATTTCACATCTGTGACACCCCCCCCCCCCCAAAAAATGAAACCCAAAATTATGTCTTAGAAAGAAGCTTAGCCTCAATGCTACTTACTCTTTATGTCTAATCAATGTCGGATAAAATACAAAGGACACGGGATTGGTTTTAGAAAAATCTTTAAGATTTACTATTTCCCCAATTATGATGTCCCCATCCCTGTAGTATCCTTGGTCCGCCTCCGAAATCATTGGTGGACATTGATGTTCAACGGTCTTCCACAGGATGCTGCAAAAAATCAATAAAAACATACTAAAAGGAGCTCCCATCTTTGAAGTTGTGAAAGAGCTCATAGTATAAAACATCTTCTCTGTGGCTGCACAATTTTTTTTGCTGGACAAAAGTATGCAGATCCTGGTGATCCTATCCACTTTTATCTTTCAATAATGGACAGGTAGCCATCTTCACATAGGTAGAGCTCTGCATCGACCAAAGGATATTGAAGATAACATGGGCCTTATATAGCTCTGCTCCTGAAAGGTTTACCCTTATGGGATATGTCATTCTGAGCTGTACATCTAATATTAAAAATAGGCTGTTTTTGAATTAAAATTATAACCTTTAAGAAACTCTGCTGTCATTAACTGAAAGTAAAATATTAATTAGACAGAAGGTTTGATGAACAGTACAATATTACTAATAAACTGCACTGCACGTCTTATTTATAATCAATAGAAAAGAGGTAAGAGTGGATAAGTTGCTGGCATGATCAGAATTGCCAACATATGTGGGTGGGGGTGGGGGGAGGATATTCAAAAGAACTAATGTAGTTAACAGACCTGCTAGCCACGCAAATCCCAATGAGGTAGATATTCGTGGACACATAGCTGTTTTGTGTCACTGAATATGCCCTCTTAATGCCGCTGCACTCCCCGCAGCAGGCTTAGGACTACGATGTTCCGAGGGTATTTGTGAGGTGATGCTCCAATTAACCAGGCATTGGTGATATTGAACCACTGGTGGGTTGACTTAATTCAGTTAAAGTTAAGAACAAAAAAGACCGGCCTAACTTTAGCCAGTTTAGCTGTCCAGGGAGCAGCTGAATGTCACCACTTCCCAATTAGCTAAACTTCTATCACAGGCTTACTAGATACTTCATGCCAGAGGCTGGATATAACCCCGGCATTGACTATCTGGCTCTAGTCTAAATCAGTGGTGGCCAGATGCTTTACAAGCCCCGCCCACTGACATTGCAGAGCCCCATGAGCTTTGCAAGACAGAGAAGGGGCTACGGGATACAGAACATGGTTTCCAGTTAAAGTAACATAGTAGCATAGAGGTCCATTCTGAAAGTGCACTGCACATTCAGGCCATCCAGACACCCAGAAATTTGAATGGCCCAGAGATGCAGCCAATTCTTCTTGCGCGGAGACTAGACGGCCCCGCAGGAGCAGAATCGCAGCATAGTGGCTGGATGTCCGGGACGTGCCCCGATTCAAGCACCCCTGACATCCAGCCACATCCCCGGTTAGCTCAGCCAGGCTCCTGCATGGAGCCGCAGTTCCATGGCATCATGTTACCATGGTACCATGGCTGCTGACTTCAACTTTTCCCCACTGACCGCCGATCGGCCCTGCCCTGCCGTGGCCCCCTGAACCCCTCACCTTTGTTTCTGGGCCTTATCCTCCCATCGTCCTCCGTCTAGGGGGACTTATTCCACTTCCGAGGTGGAATAAGTCCACCGTCCAACCCACCGATCCCAGACGTAGAGGACTGACCTCGGAATCGGCCATGTACATCCGGGGTCAGGCTGCAGCCAATTTCCTGCCCTCGCTCCTCCCCCAGCTCCCCCCTTCTGCCCACGAACAGAGCTCCCTGCACAACAGGGATCAACGTGAGGCGAGCTCTGCCTTGAGAATCGCAGCCCTAGTGTTTAGAGGGGCTGGACATCCAGATTGGATATCCAATCCCACTAAAGGCCAGTCACAATGACCCCCATAGTATATGATGGCAGATAAAGACCAGCGTCGTCCATCTGGTCTGCTCAGCAAGGTGGACCTGCCACTCCATGCAGGTCACTCTTCCCATGCCATGGTTTAGAGGTGTACCCACCGCTCCATGTACATCACCCCTATTTGTTGAGATATAAGAGATAGTTAAGTTTATTTTGATTTTTTCCTGTTGCTATAAAGGGATTCACTGTGTCTGTCCCAGGCCATTTTGAATTCTGTCATTGCATTTGCCCCACCACTTCCATCGGGAGGGCATTCCAAGCATTCACCACCCTTTCAATGAAAAAATATTTCCTGATGTTGCCTTTCAGTTTACCCCCTTGCAGTTTCATGTTATGCCCTCTAGTTTTACAGCTTCCCCTTTGAAAAAGGTTTGTTTGTTCATTAATACTAAGTATCTCCCCCGTCCCTCCTCTCCTCTAGTGTATACATATTTAGGTCTTTAAGTCTCTTCTCATACATCTTCTGGCACAGGCTCCAAATCATTTTAGTCGCCTTCCTCTGAACAGCATATCCTTTGTGAGATACAGTCTCCAAAACTGAACACAATATTCCAAGTGAGGCGTCACCAGTGACTTGTACAGTAGCATTAGTACCTACTCCTTTCTGCTGGTAATTCCTCTTTGTATGCAACCCAGCATCCTTCTGGCTTTGGCCACCGCCTTGTCACACTATTTTGCCACCTTGAGATCCTCAAAAACAATCACTCCAAGGTTCTTCTCCTGGTCCATGCACACCAACCTCTCGTCCCCTATTGCATACAATTCCCTTGGATTTCTGAATCCCAAATGTATGGCACTGCACTTCCTTACATTAAATCTTAACTACCAGGCATTAGACCATTCTTCCAGCTTTTGTAGATTTATTTTATTTATTTGTTTATTTATTTATAGTTCTTCTATACCGCACTCTTTTTCATCAGCGCGGTTCACATTAAACAAGAATACTCATTACAAGCAACAGGCTGTTGTGAGTTTACATATAACAAGAGAATTCAACTGGGATTATAACTTTGGGAAACTTTGTACATATGAGATCTTTCCTCATGTTATCCATTCCCTCAGGGGAGTCCACTCTGTTGCAAATGTTGGTGTCATCTGCAAAAAGACAGACTTTTCCATTCACTCCTTCAGCAATAACACTCACAAATATATTGAAGAATACCGGTTCCAGGACCGATCCCTGGAACACGCCATTACTCAGCTTCTTTTCATCTGAGAGAGTTCTGTTTATCATCACCGTCTGTCGTCTGTCAGTCAACTAATTTTTGATCCAGTTAAACACTTCAGGACCCATCCTCAGGCTATTCAGTTTATTGATAAGCCTACGTGAGGAACAGTATCAAAGTCTTTGCTGAAATCTCGGTAGATCACAGTCATTGCATGCCCTTTATCTAGTTCTCTGGTCATCTAGATAAAGAACTCAATCAAATTTCTTTGTCATAATCGTCCTTTGGTAAAAGTATGTTGCCTCGGATCATGCAACCTATTGGTTTCTAGAAAGGCCACTATTCTTTCTTTCAGAAGTGTAATTTGTCACTTCTTCCCTATTACCACTTTTGTAAAGAGGTACTACATCAGCCCTTCTCCAGTCCTGTGGAACTTCTCCTGTCTAAAGGATATTTTTAATAGATCCTTAAAAGGCCCTGCAAGAACCTCTCTGAGTTCTTTCAGTATCCTGGGATGTATCCCATTTGGTCCCATGGCCTTGTCCACTTTCAGTTTTGGAAGCTGTTCAAACACATGATCTTCTGTAAATGGTGTAGTATCTAATCTCCAGGAACAAGCAGGAATGTAGTCCTCACATATGGGTATCGTCGGTACCGACGGAGCCTGCGTGGGAACGCTCCCCAGCGTCCAATAGGAACACTTTTGGGAGCATCCCTCAGCACATGCGCGCTGCTTTCCCGCCTTTCCAACTGTCCCTCTTCAGTTCTTCATTTTCCGCGGAGCCGACAGGACCTATTCCCTGTCACCGCAGAAAATTCCATCTTTAAATTTCTTTCTTGTGGTCATGTTTGCCTACTGCTCAACGCCTACCGGTACCGCCGGTTCTTTTCTTTTCTTTAAAAAAAAAAACAAAAAACAAAACTTAGACTGTTTTATTTTCAGAAACTTTCCTCTTTGGTGCTAGGTGCCATTTTGGGCATTAGGCCCCATTTTCCTAAATCATGGAAAAGCCAACTAGTGGTTTTAAAAAATGTACTAAGTGTGGCGGTACCATTTCCGTCACTGACACCCATGATTGGTGTCTAAAATGTTTAGGACCTGATCATTCTCCAACTGAATGTCTCTCCTGCATGGGGATGACCAAAAGAGGAAGACAGAACTGGGCCGCAAAGCTCGGTACCCTCTTTTCTTCAGATGCCAGATCCATTGCATCGACATCGTCAAGGGCCTCTTCTTCCTCCCATGGATCTCAGGTAACTAAACATAAAAGCTGGTCCTCAAAGGGTAGTTCTCCTGCTAAGCATCGAGAGGCCATTGGCATTGCCCTTGAGGGAACCACACCGGCAAAACAGCCCTGGTGGGAGGCTTCAGATTCCAAAGCATCAATGGGGCTTCAGGATGTTCTCGAGGCCTCAACCTCACAAGAACTAACTGTGCCATGCTCAGGGGTTCCGGCTGTCCTCATCGGTACCAATACCCAGGCATTGGCAGCGTTGATAGACCAGAGGTTCCTCGCTATCGAGCGCAGTATCGCAACTCTTCTTTCGGCTGTGGTACCAGTGGTCCCAAGGGCACCGGTGCCGACATCGACAACGATGCCGGTACTGACACTGGTACAGACACCGGTACCGACACCGGCAATGCTAGTACCGACGGTACCGGCCCTGGTGGGAACTCTTCCCATGCGGTCTCTGGCTGGATTGGACAAAGCAGTACCAGGTCACCTCGGTACCGACTTCGATAGATACCGGGATCGTGCTTTGCAGGAGCATCGGGATCAGGAATACTTTGATTCCTCCGATTCCGAAGACTCTGACAATTCTGCTGGCACTAGAGGGTTTCTCCTAGAAGATCCCTCTTTACCCCAACACAGAATGTCACCTCCAGAGGATATGTCATTTCAGGATTTCATCCGTGATATGGCCAAAGGTCTTTCAATCACAGTAGCTCCTGAAGAGGAACCCAGAGCAAAGGAATTGGAAATCCTCCAATATCCTAAAGCTCCTAAGGAGGCAGCTACTCTGCCTAGCCATGAAATTCTGCATAGCTTGATGCTCAGAATGTGGGAGACACCTCTGACTACTTCTCCTCACTCTAGGAGACTTGATACTATGTATCGAGTGCCACCATTTCCTGGATTTGAGAAAACTCAGCTGCCACACCATTCAATGGTAGTGTAATCAGCCATGCATAGGATGAAAAGTGCAAAGAGGCATGCATCCAATCCTCCAGGTCGTGAATGCAGGACTCTGGCTTTTGGACGCAGAACTTTTCAAGCTTCCATGCTTTCAGCTAGGATCAGTTCATATATCCTATATATGGGAATGTTCCTTAAGGAAGTCACAGGAGACTTGGAACTTATGAGCCCATTTCTCCCAGATGATAAGAGACAAAATTTTCTTGCTCTAGTTAAGCATGCTCAAGATGTCTCCAAGTTTGTCAATTGTGCAGCCTTTGACTGCTTCAAATGCATTAGCAGCCATTGGCACACGACGGATTGCCTGTCTACAGGCATCAGACTTAGAGACTTGGGTACAGGACAAGTTAGGCAACATTCCTTGCACGGGGGAGAATCTCTTCGGCAAGAACTGGCAGGAAAAGGCTAACGAGTTAGATGCTGACAATTCTACCTTAGATAGACTGTCAAAGTCTACAGCCACTCCAGCCAAAAGGAAGCCTTATAAAAAACCCTCTTTTAGCAAAAAGAGGAAGTTTTATCCTTCCTATACCCAGCAGAGTCAGACTCCAGGTCAGGTTGCCTAAAAGGGACAAACTAGACAGCAAAAGAAACCAAAAGGCCCGAGAGCTCAACCAGCTCTCCAGGTTCAGCCCCCTCAAGGGCTTTGACTCCTTCCTAGAGAGCTTTGCCTTCCTGCCTCTGAAGGGTCCCCAACCCCCTAATATTAAGGGCAGGTTATGCCACTTTGTCAACAGATGGCATCAGATAACAACAGAAGATTGGACTTTGTCCATTGTAGGAGAGGGGTACAAACTTCATTTTCACACCATACCTCCTTCTACAATTCTAAAGCAATTCAATTCACAAACCTCTGCAGACAATCTGCTAGATCACGAGGTCTCCACACTTCTTGCCCAAGGGGCAATAGAGGAAGTACCCATTTTTCAACAGGGGACAGGGTTCTACTCCCCCTATTTTCTTATTCCAAAGAAAACTGGGGGACACAGACCCATTCTAGACCTCAGAGAATTGAACAAATATCTGTTTCGAGAGAAATTCAAAATGATTTCTCTAGGAACTCTTCTGCCATATCTTCAAAGCCAGGACTGGCTTTGCTCTCTAGACTTAAGGGATACATACACTCACATTCTCATCCATCCAGATCACGGAAATTTTTACGTTTCCTTTTCAAGGGAAGATATTTCCAGTACAGGGTTCTTTCTTTTGGTCTGGCTTCAGCATCAAGGTTGTTCACGAAATGCATGGCAGTAGTAGCGGCATTTCTACGAACCCTGGGGATTTTTGTCTTCCCTTACTTAGACGACTGGCTCATTCGAGCCTCCACAGTTGCAGAGGCCAGCACTGCACTGTCCCATACAATGCGAATCCTCCAATACTTGGGATTGGAAATAAACGTCCCGAAGTCTCAACTAGTTCCTTCCCAATACCTAGAATTCATAGGAGCCTGTCTGGATACCAGACAGGCAAGGGCTTTCCTTCCACAAGCCCGGTGTCTTCGCATTATGCAGCCAGCTTCTCAAGCAGCAGGCATATCCTCTCTCACTGCTCGGGAACTACTGCATTTACTGGGACACATGGCATCCACAGTTCATGTAGTCCCATATGCTCGCCTCCACATGCGAGCAGTTCAGTGGACCCTCTCCACACAGTGGACACAGGCCACGTGTCATTTGTCGGACAAAATAACAATCTCTCAATGACTAATTTTGTCCCTCCAATAGTGGCAATTGTCACAGAGCAGACTCACTAGTGACTCCGGTGGAGACAGATGATATAGCAGTTCAAGAAGATAATAACGTTTGGGGAGAGCACATGATAGAAAGTTGCCATGGGCAAAGTAAGCAAGTGAGGTCACTACTAGCTAGGGAAGACACACCCAGCCAGTAGAGAAACCAGGAGATTCTCACCTGACTCTAATCAGCTGGGGGGTGGTGCAGCTAGGAAACACCTAGATAAGCACAGCTCACAAGCAGTTAGGCAGACCCAAGATAGGACTCATTTCAAGAACCAGGGTAGGACCCAGAATGAGAACTGGATGAATGGAGAGGACGAGAGAAGCTGTGAAGAGAGCAAGTCTAACTACCACTTTGGAAGCCTGAACGGAGGTCTGAGTGAGTCCAGTGAATGCTTGAATGAGAGGTACAGACAGCTTGACACAGAAAGTGAGAGTGAATATAACAGCCTAGATTGGAACAGAGCCAGAAGGAAAAAGGTACAAGCCAGGAAGTTTTATTCTTGTCCAAAAAGGGGAAGCACAGGACTTGGCTATAAAGGACAGTTTGTTGAAGTCCAGAAGCCATCCAAAGCCAGCTTAAGGGAAGCAGAGAAGCTTCATTACCCTTATCATGCACAATTGAAAGAGAAAGGCTTTTTACCTTCAGAAGTAAACCACTCTGAGAGATACGTGAGGCACAGAGTTTCAGAAGGGCTGCAGTTAGAAGCTCCAGCTGTTTCCAGGGTCCTAAGCAGAGCAGAGCCTAGAGCTGAAGTAATTCCTTCTAAAAGCTGGGCAAGGGAATATTTTAACTTGCCTAACAGGTATCAGCAGAGGGGAGGCTCTTACCAGCAAAACCTCAGTAAATGTGGTAACAGCAAACAGTTTTACCTTAGTGAAAGAAAAGTACGTCACAGCCAGGACGGACTGTTTGCCAAGCTCCCACAGGAGGAAGGTAAAGAGGTGTCAATTCCTGCTGAGGAACCTATGCAATATGAGACATCTATAATAGAAGATACCATTGAACAAATGGACTGTAGCCTTTCTTTGGCAGACAACATAGTCTCACTGAGAGAGAGAGGAATAAGAAGCCTGACAAGGTGAAGGGAAGGCCTTATTCCTGGTTGCTACAGGTCTGTGTTTTGAATATATTTTGTTTTGTTAAGAAGCTGAAAGAAAGCCATTTTTTTTGTTACAGTTTTCTTTCTGTTATACCCAAGAAGGGTTATGTTTCTTTATTTTTGTACATATTGAGATATCCTATTGGGAAAGGGAAATAAAGCCCTATTTAACCTTACATCGGTTTTCCACGACTAATTTGTAACTGGCAGCAACTACAACTACCAGAAGGCCAGTTATACTGAGGCCCAGTGCGGTACTGTGTTTTACCGGCAGGTGCACAGAGAGGGCTCACGACACAATCACTAGAAAATCTGACAGTGGGGTCTCCTTTCATCAACCCCTCTTTCAGGCCACCCTAACAACAGATGCATCACAGGTGGGTTGGGGAGCACACATGAATCATCTCTCTACCCAGGGCACTTGGACTCCACAGGAGGTTGGTTTACACATAAACCTCCTGGAATTAAGAGCAATTTATTTAGCTCTTCGAGTGTTCCACCCCCAGCTCAGCTACAGGACAGTCCTAGTCCAGACGGACAATCAGGTAGCCATGTTCTATGTGAACAAGCAGGGTGGAACGGGCTCTCTGTCGTTATGCAATGAAGCTTTATGACTATGGGCCCTCGTCAGAGAGCATCAAATTCACCTTCTAGTGGTATATCTTCCAGGCATTCAAAACCTTTGGGCAGACAAACTCAGTTGAGTACTGCTACCTCATGAGTGGTCCCTCCACCTAGACCAGGTGGCAAAGATATTTCATCTCTGGGGCACTCCAGACATAGACTTCTTTGCAAGTCCACTGAATGTCAAACTTCCCCGGTTCTGTTCTAGGATTCCGGCACACAACTGTCAGGCAAGGGATGCCTTCCTCCTTCACTGGGGTCAGGACTTCCTTTATGCCTTCCCACCCATTCCCCTCATCCCCAAAACACTCTTCAAGCTTCAGAGAGACAGGGATTGCATGATTCTCGTAGCACCATGATGGCCTCGCTAAACGTGGTATTCCCTGCTTCTGCATCTCTCTCGAGCGGCACCTCTGGAGTTAGGGCATGCTCCAGATCTCCTTTCCCAGGAGAACGGGACGCTATGGCACCCGAATCCCCAGTCCCTGCACCTCACGGCCTGGTTGCTGAAGGCTTAGACCTCCAGGATTTCAACCTGTCCCAGCAGGTAAAAGATATCCTTCAGGCTTCTAGGAAACTTTCCACAAGAAGATCTTATGCCTTCAAGTGGAAACGTTTTACTATATGGTGCTCCAAGAGGGGATTAAACCCCCTGGTCATACCCTTAGAATCAATACTAGAGTATCTCCTTCGCTTATCGAATTCTGGGTTTAAGACCAATTCGGTAAGAGTCCATCTTAGTGCAATTGCAGCTTCTTATAAGCCTCTAAATGGACAACCAATTTCCTCTCATCCACTCCTATCAAGATTTATGAGAGGCCTTTTAATAACTAAACCTCCCATCAAGCCACCACCGGTGGCATGGGATCTAAATCTAGCTCTCGGGCAGCTCATGAAGCTGCCTTTTGAGCCTTTAGCCACTGCAGCCCTTAAGTTTTTGACCTGGAAGGTCATCTTCCTAATTGCAATCACCTCTGCCCGTCGCATCAGTGAATTGCAAGCTTTAGTGGCTGATCCTCCTTATACTAGGTTTCATCATGATAAGGTTGTTCTTCAAACTCACCCACATTTTATGCCAAAGGTGGTTTTGCCTTTTCATTTAAATCAATCAATTTACCTTCCTGTATTTTTTTCTGAGGCCTCACGCCTCTAATGCAGAAAGAAACCTTCATACTTTGGATTGTATAGGGCCTTAGCCTTTTACATACAAAGAACACAGCAACATAGAAAGTCCTCACAACTTTTTATAGCTTTTGACCCTAGTCATTTGGGACTTCCATTCTCCAAAAGAACTTTATCTAAATGAATTGCCCAATGCATATCTTTTACTTATGAGAGTAAGGATCTTCTTCTTCAGGACCATGTCACAGCTCATAATGTGAGAGCCATGGCAGCTTCTATGGCTAATCTCTACTCTGTATCTATCGATGACATTTGTCGAGCAGCCACCTGGGCTTCGGTACACACCTTCACAGCCCACTACTGCCTAGATAAAGCCTCCCATCGGGATGCCTTCTTTGGCCAAGCTGTTCTTCAAAATCTCTTTCAAACGTAAACCAACTCCTACCCACCAACCCTGGTGGGATGCCAGAGATCCATGGGAGGAAGGATTCTCACCTTCGACGGTGGCACCTTCCTGGGGCTATCTCCCTGGCATCTTCAGCTAGGGAGTCCCCATATGTGAGGACTACATTCCTGCTTGTTCCTGGAGATAGCGTAGTTACTCACCTGTAACAGGTGATCTCCGGGAACAGCAGGAATTTAGTCCTCACAACCCACCCACCTCCCCTAGGAGTTGTCTCTCTATCTCTTTGTCTCTTTCCTCTCTCCCTCTATCTTTTCACTCAGCTACAAACTTCACTGAAGAGGGACAGTTGGAAAGGTGGGAAGGCAGCGCGCATGTGCTGAGCAAAAGCGTTCCTATTGGATGCTGGGGAGTGTTCCCGCGCAGGCTCCGTCGGTACTGACCATACCCATATGTAAGGACTAAATTCCTGCTGTTCCCGGAGATCACCTGTTACAAATGAGTAACTACGCTTTCCATTCCCATTTGTATATTTGTCAATCACAGGTCATCCTTCTCTAGGATTTTCTTTAGTAAAAACAGAAGTATTTGTTTAGCATTTTTGCTTTTTCAATGTCACTTTCCATGAATCTCTTCTCGGCATTTTGAGTCTTGCTAGTCCACCTCTGATCTTCCTCTTCTCCCAAATATACCTGAAACAAGGTTTGTCTCCATGCGTCCGATCTTTAGCCAACATTTCCTCTGCTTTTGATCTTGCTATCCTTATTTCTGTTTGTCTCTTTTAGCTTTATCCTGTATTTTGTTCTGTGTTCCGCTGTTTGTGAACTTCTGAATTCTGTGAAAGCTGCTTTTTTTGTTTTTATTTGTGCAGCTATTTCTTTGAAGAACCAAATAGATTTCCTTTTCCTCTTGTTTTTATTTACTTTCCTTACATATGTATCTGTTGCATATTTTATTACCTCCTTTAGTTTAACCTACTTCAATTCCACTTTCCTTATCCCCTCCCACCCTGCCAACTCCTCCTTTGGATACTTAGCCATTTTAATGACGTCGGCATTTTTGAAGTCTAGGACTGAGCTTGCTGTGATTAGTCTCTGCCTTCGTTTTTATCTCAAACTACACCGTGTGATGATCGCTGCTGCTTACATAGGCACCCACCCAGATATCTGACACTCTATCTTCATGCTAAATCCAGCATCAAACTTTCCCCGGTCGGTTCCAGCAATGCATCTTGGAAGGCATCCTCAATTTGTTTTACTTCTTTCCAGATTTGCAGAAGGAATACTCCAATCCACATCAGGTAGATTAAAGTCACCCAATATGATCACTTCCCCCTTCATGGCTTCATGGCTAGCTTTGCAATATCAATCATCAGTTTTCTATCTATTTCCTCAGTTTGAGTTGGACACCTGTAGATTACACCAGTATGGATGATAGTGCCATCTCCTCTCTCCAACATAATCTACAGCGCTTCTTCTTTTTCCTATGTCTCCTGCATTTCAGCAGCTTTAATATTGCTTTTGACATGTAGGGCTACTCCTCCTTTTCTGCCTTCTCTATCTCTCCTAAATAGATTATAGCCAGCTATGGCTATATCCCATTCATGTGACTCATTAAACCATGTTTCTGCAATGGCCATAATGTCCAAGTCCATTTCCACCATTAGGGCTTCCAGATCAGGAACTTTGTTGGCTAGGCTTCGAGCATTTGTGCTGATTGCTTTCCAGCATTTGTTGACTGGCTTGCCTGTATTTTGCATGGATTTTGTTCTACACACCTATTCCCACTTGCCATTGATGTGTGTTTTAAAAGTGTGGCTGTTTCCAATACTATTATGTTTTTGCTGGGAGTGACGTCCTGAAATTGTCCTTCTCCATCCGTCACCCCTTTTCCCTAGTTTAAATGCTTGTCCACATCCTGCCTGCATTTTTCACTTAGGATCCTTTTCCTTGTGACAGAGAGATGTAGTCCATCAGCACAGTATAGACTCTTGTTGATCCATTTTTTTCCCCGGTTGCCTATATATCTAAAACCTTCTCATTTGCATCAGGTTTGGAGCCATGTATTAAAGTTGTTTATGCGATGCAGCTTTTCTGCCCCTTTACCAAGAACAGGTAGAACTTCTGAGAATGCTATAGTGTTAACAATGGGCTTGAGTTTCTCTCCCAGTCTGGAAGTCTCTCTGAACTGCAGAGCCACTGTTTCTAGCCAGGTCATTAGTACCCACGTGAATGACAACATCAGTTTTGGAGTGCTCACTTTCTGCACTATCTATATCAACAATTTGGTTTGTATTCCTGCTGGCTGAAGAGCCTGAGAGGCATTTAACCATCTTCTCTCCTTTGAACTGTGTTCCCAAGTTGGTACCTCTGACAGAATCTCCAAGTAGTCGTAATTTTCTGTTTTGTGATTTTTTTTCTTCATATTTGGTACATTATTAGTAGATAGGGCATTAACTCTCTCTTTTAAGGGCACTTCAGTTTCCATGGATTGGGCACCCTCATTATCCAAGGCAGAAAAGGCATTATGCAGGGATATCTCTTGATGTGTAGGGTGTCTCTGCATTACAGGTCACAACCTACCAGAGTCCACTGTGATCCATTTGTTCCTGGGCTGTTTGATTCTTTGTGGGAGTGGTGGTAAATTTTGTTCAGTTTGTACTCTAGAAGAGGTGTGTTGAATTACAGCTAATCCTTCCCTTTGTAGAGTCAATTCTTTTTGTATAGCAGCTAACTTAAGGCATATAGGGCAAGCTCTTAGGTTCCAAATGATTCTTATCAGAATGAAAGCACCACAGTTATTGCATTGAATACTGTGATAAGGAAGCTTATCATAGCTCAGGTAGGAGCTATAGAAAAGATGATGTGACTCTGAACAAGCAACCTGTCAGTTCTGGTAGAAGTGAGAAAACAGAGTTTTCACATAAAAGACTACCAGTCCCAGAATGCACCAGGTTTCCAGCAGCCATGAGAGGGGCTGAAGTGAGAGAATGTGTGTGCAATCAAGAGAGCTATGAGGTAATCCCTAAGCACTCATCTCAAAGGGCAGGGCTTGATTCAACACAGCTGCGCTGTGTTAGGGAGCAGCACACATTAAGAAAGAATAAGAATAGAGATTATTCTTCAGGAAACAGTTTCAGCAACAGTTTCAAGAACAGCTTCAGGAAGAGATATAGAGGGGAGAGCTTCAGCAACGGCTACAAGCACCAGTATCACCTGGAGAAACAGAAGCCAAGCCAAGCAGATAGAGAGAGAAGGAAACTCTCTGGAAGGAAGAGAAGAAAGGCCATTGGAAGGTCTGGGAGATTCCAAGGCAGTACTCATACTGGGAGGTATTCCAAAGGCCAGCAGAGTCCATTGGACTGGATTCAGCCAGAGGAATGGAGTGGCAGAGATAGGAATCACCAGTGGCTACCTGGAAGAGAGAAGACTGCATGTGGAAGGGACTTTCAGACCAAGGCCAGAAGGTATGTGAGAGAAGATCCAGTGTCCAGGGATCAAGATTGGAAGGCTGGACATCAGAATTGGATTACATATTGGCCAGGCTATACAGAGAGGAATAATGATAGCAGGAGAGGCTCAGGTATGAACACTGATCCAGACCCTATCTATAATAGAGAATGGCAGCAAGGGAATAAGCATTCTCATGATAGTGCCTTAATGAAAGACTCATCTGTGCCAATGTATGATATTGACCCTATGATTGTTGATGCAGGGGGAAATACAGCAGATGAAACTATTTACATGGACTGTTATTTATCTAAATGCTATTGCTAGTTTTCTATGAGCAAACACATCAGCCATCACAAAGAAACCTAACTTTGTTCTTTATTTCCACTGCAAACAGCTCTTAAAGCAGGATTTGGGCTCACACAGTAGCAGCCAGCCAGCTAAAGGCTTTCAGCTGGTCCATTGATAGTAATTAGGGCTGCACCTGATTGTGTGTGTGAGCAAGGGAGAATCACTGCTGAGATCGGCGTGGAAAATAAGCAGAAGTTAACCTAACCAGCAAAGTTTATTCTTTACTTTGTGCCTTTGTATTTGGTAATTACTTGCTAAGAAAACATTAGCTAATTGCCTGACAAGCTGAAGGTTGTTTTCTGGTTTACTTTGTGACTTTTTGTTATCCATTTTAAACACTGCAAGCAAGTAACCTCATTTATAGTGCTATCAAGCATACATGTGCTGGGTAAATTAAACCCCATCAATAAAAGAAGTATTTTATTGATCTTACCACTTGGTTTCACAACTCAAATTATTGTCATCAGCTGTGTTTGGGAGTGAATGAACTACAATTCCCACAATACCTTGCAAGAATCATATGAATATATGCATCGTCAAGATTGTGTAAGTTCTCACCCTAGGCAGCCGTCTGACAATACACAACATATTGATTAAGCGGTCCTAAGAGAAGGAGAAAAGGAAGGTGTAACTGAGATTTTAAGCCGTCTGAAGTCAGGAAAATATCTATGGTACCTTAATGTAATTCACCTTCAGCTTGTGAGAAAGGCATGAGCTAGATCCAATAATAAACAAGCTGAAAAGTGCACAGCTGAGAATCAGACATAATGTGGCACATGTGTGTGGGGGACTCAGTAGAAACAGCTACTGTAAAGTGGATCTCAGTAGGACAGCAGGGGATGTGTGAGTGGACAGGTGAGCACAGCGAGGTAGTGATTTATGGTGGATGAGCCAGTATATCAGTGGTATAATGTAGATATTACCATGGGCAGTGTTTAGTTCCTAATCTGTAGGCATATGAACATGGAATGTCAGAGAATGGGGAGGTGGTGTGTGTGTGTGTGTGTGTATGTGTGTGTGTTGGGTATGTTTGCTTGTAGGCAGTAGTGTTGGGAGTCGTGCATGTGTATGTGAGGGACTGTTTTTGCTGCCAATGAGTCAGGACCTCTGCACAGATACATACATATCTGTATGTGAGTATGTGCATATTTGCAGTGTCTCTTGGGCTTGTGTTGTGTGTTATGGGAGGGATGTTACTTGGTGTGTTTGTGTGTGCCTATTATGGATGGTGATGTGTCATTGTATGTGCATATCATGGGGGGGGGGGGGGTATTGTAGTATTGTATATTTTGAGTGTCTTTTTGTGTGTTGGTACTATGTACATGGTGTCAGTGTACATTCGGGAGCATGTGTGTTTGGCCGGTGCAAATGTTGATGGTTAGTGTTGAAGACCTATGTGTTTGGACCATGCATTTGTATTGTGGGCTTGTGTGTCTATGTGTATTGACCATCCATGTCTATAGAATGCTTGTGTCTTTCTCTATGTGTTGGGGCCATGCACATGTTGGCAGTGTATTGGCTGTGAACATGTTACCAGCATTTTTGTGTGTGTGTGTGAGTATTGGATCTGTGCAAGTGCTGGCAGTATGTATTGGGCACCTTTGTGTGTCTCAATATATTAGCAGCATGCGTTGGGCACGAGCATGTATGTGTGCATGAGAAAGATAGGGGATATCAGTGTGTGAGTATGTGTGTGTCACGAAGGGTGTGCATAATCGGATATGTACAAATGTGTGTGTCATGGGGGTTGGAGGACTACAGGTGTGTGTCATAATGGGTTGTCTGGGGGTGTACGAGTGTGTCTCATAAGGGGGTATCAGGTGGCGTGTGTGTATGCGTGTGTTTTAGGGTGTTCAGGTGGTCTGTGTGTGTATGTAATGGGGCGTGTAAGGTGATATGTTTGTGGCAGGTTTCTCTGTCCCTTGAACAAGTTTTCTGTCACCCTGCACCCACTTCCTCTACCTCCTACCCACTTGTACTATTTTTCTCCCCACCTTTTGCCACGCTCCCTCCTTCATTGCCACCCACACATGCACTCTCTCTTCCCTCCTTTCCCTGCCTCCTCTTCTCTACCTCTCTCCCTTCTTGCACTCTCCAAATTTCCAGTCCCCTTTGCTACTTTTCCCTCTCTGTAACCACACACCTTTCTTTATGCTCTGTCCCTGTTCAGCACCTCTTTGGTTTTCCCCTCCTCTAACCCTACCGCTTCCATTTTGCTCCACTCTTCATGACTCCCCTATCTATTCCATTTTTCATTTCTAACGCTGCCTCCTCAACTCCCTCTTCTTCCAGCTGTACCAATTTTTACTGCTAAATCCTCCTCTCAACCCTCAAGACTGTTGTGACTTTGGGAGCGGAGAGGTCTAGCCTGCACATACAGTAGGGAATGAGAGACTCTCACAGATAGTGAGGAAGATCTGAGTGGAATGCTATATGAGCCAATAGTACAACTTTAAATTTGATTTGATAAGATATTGGCAGCCAGCGATGAGACCTTAGCAGGGGAGTAATGTAGTTGAATATCTTGAAATGAGTATGGAGTTTGACGGCAGCAGTCTGCACTTTCTGAAGGCATCTAATCGAATAAAGAGGGAGGACATCGTAGAGGACATTACCGTTATCAAGTTTACTAATCACCAGGGAGAAAATTAGCTTGTAGTAAGAGCTTGTTTCTTAAGGAAAGAACTGAGAGCCCTAATGGTGTGGAAAGCCTAAAAGCAGGATTTGACAGTGTCTGAAATGTGTGATAAGGAAGCTTATCATAGCTCAGGAAGGAACTATAGTAAAGGTGAAGTGACTCTGAACAAGCAACCTGCCAGTTCTAGTAGAAATAAGAAAACAGAATTTTCCCATAAAAGACTACCAGTCCCAGAATGCACCAGGTTTCCAACAGCCATTAGAGGAGCTGAAGTGGGGAAACGTGTGTTCAATCAGGAGGGCTATGAGGTAATCCCTAAGCACTCATCTCAAAGGGCAGGGCCTGATTCAGCACAGCTGCGCTGTGTTAGGGTGGAGCACTCATCTAGGCAGAATAAAGGTAGAGTTTATTCTACAGAGAATCATCCTCAGAATCATCATCCTCAGAATTATCCTCAGTTTCATCTGGAGGATCATCAGGAACAGAAGCCAAACCGGACGGACAGAGAGGGCAAGAAACCCTTTGGAAGAAAGAGGAGAAAAGCCTTTGGGAGATCTAGAGGAGTCCAGAGCAGTACGTATACTGGAAGGCATTCCAAGGGCCAGCATACACCATTGGACTGGGGAAAGCCAGAGGAATGATGCTGCAGGGCTAGGAATCTCCAGACGGTACCTATGAGGGAGAAGGCTGCACGTGGAAGGGACCCTAGGACCCGTGCCAGAAGGTATGTGAAGAGAGATCCAGTGTCCAGGGATCTGGATTGGAAGGCTGGACATAAGAACTGGACTACATACTGGCCAGGCTATTTAGAGAGGAACTCTAACAGCAATGGAAGCTCAGGTATGAACACTGATCTATGCCCTAGCTATAACCTTGAAAGACAGCAGGGAAACAAGTATTCTCCTGAGAGTGCTACATTGAGAAATTCCTCTGTGCCAATCCATGATATTGAACCCATGATTGTTGAAGAAGGGGGAACGGTCTTAGGTACAGGCTGTGAATATATGGATTGCTCTCTGTCTAAACTCCTTTGGTAATTTTCTGTTACAAAGTACAGCAACCATCACAAAGAAATACAAACTTGTTCTTTAATCTACTCAGAAAAGCTCCTGAAGTAGGATTTGACCCACGCAGTAGAAAGCAAGCCAGCTAAGGGGTTTCAGCTGGGTAACTGCTAGCAATTGAGCCTTACCTAATGGCTTGTGAGCTCTGAGAGAATCACTTCTGAATCTATGTGGGAAGATATAAGAAGTTAACCTGAAAAGAACAGTTTTTCCCTTCTTTGTGGATCTTGTTTGTTGTTTGATACACTGCTAAGAGAATATTAGCTAAAACCTACAGAAAAGACCAGTTTGTTACCAACCAAGTCTTCATTCTTTTGCTTTGATTGCCTGACAAGTTCAGCTGTTTTTCCTGATTTTTGTTTTTCTAAGTTAAACACTGAAAGCAAGTATCCTGTTTTATGTGCTACCAAGCATATCTGTGTTGGGAGAAATAACCCCATAAATAAATATCTTATTGGCTTTACCCTCAAGCACAACTAATTATTGTGAGCAGCTGTGTCTGGTGTGAATGAACTGCATTTCCCACAATCCCTTGCAAATCATATTGATATATGCACTTGCCAAGACTGTGAACATTCTCACCCAGGCAGCCGTCTGACAAATGTAATGGGCAAAAGCTAACTGAGGATCAAATGTACAACCTAGGATTTTTAAGATCGGAACTAAAGCTAAGGAGATGCCCTCAAAATTGCATATGATTGCAGTGGGCGAGGTGCTATCTGAAATTCACATTGCTTTACATTTATCTGGGCTGAGTTTTAATAGATAGGAGTTAAGCCACTGGGAGACTGCCATGAGACAGAGGTTTAATGGACCTCGATTCAGAGAGCGAGAGTCAAATTATGCGACTAGCTGGATATCATTCACGAAAAACTGAGCAGAAATTCTATGTGACTGTTTTAAGCAAAACCAGTGGGGCCAGGGCCGGCCCGTCCACTAGGCAAGCTAGGTGGCTGCCTAGGGTGGCCAGCCCAGGTGGGCAGTGGCAGCAGCAGCACAGGTGGGCGGTGGAGGCAGCAGCAGCAGCGGCACATATGGGCAGCCTTGCTTTCCCCCCCCCCCCTGCACAGCTGCTGTCACAATTTCATCTCAGGAGGGGGGAGTGGGGGGTGGGCAGCGGAAGTGACAGCAGGGAGTGGCATCAGCAGGGGGTGGCGAGCCCAGGGTTTCTGCCTATGGCAGAAGAAATCCTTGGGCCAGTCCTGAGTGGGGCTATGAAGATGTTGAAAAGAATGGGTGATAATATTGAACCCTGGGGGTCGCCACATTCAAGCCTATGAGTTATAGAACATTTTGTTTGACTATACACCAAGAAAGAACTTTCTTTCACAAAGGATGAAAACCAGAACAGTGTTGGTGAGGCCAAGATCCTTTGGAATTCCCTGACTCTCTTATTGCTACCAGCTAGTCCTACCAGCTGGGAAGGTGGTGGCTTATCTTTTCCCACCTAGCTGAATGCTAAGTGCTGGTACCAATGGCTTCCACTGGAACTTAATATTCCTTTATTCACTATGGGGTAGATTTCTGATGGTGTTTAGCGGGGATGGAAGTTCGATTTGGACATCCATCCCCGATAAATGCCGGGGTGCCGATTCTGCAGACAGAGCTCCCCACACATACAGGCAAGTTGTACGGGGAGCTCTATTTGTAGGCAGGATGGGGTGGGTCATAGGAGGAGCGAGGGTGGGAAGTGGGCGGGAACCTGACCTCGGATATACAAGGCTGATTCCAAGGTCAGTCCTGTACGTCTGGAGTTGGCCATTTGCACGAGGGACTTATTCCCCCTCAGAGGTCTAGGGACATTTATTATCAGAGCTGGAGGAAATCCCCCTAGATGTTGCAGAAGGAGGATGCCGGGCATGGAAAGCGAGGTGGGAGGTGCAGGGGGTTCTCCGCAGCCCGATCCTAGCCACAGTCTCGTTGTTTATCCTTCCACTGTCTGTTCCCCTCTCCCTGTCTTGTACAACGACGGACCGCTTCTGATCGCTGGAAGGAGCGGTGTATAAATGTATGCCAAATAAATAAATAAATAAACAGTCGGCCCAATCAGGGGTCAGGGTGTGGGGAAAGAAACATTTTGGGGTCTGCCAGGAATCGCAGCTCCTGCATGGTGCTGCGGTGCCATGGCAACGGGACGCCATGGCAATGGGACGCCATAGCAACGGGACACCAGGGCAACGTGGCTCCATGCAGGAACCTGGCTGGGCTAACTGGGTAAGTGCCTGAATGGGGGCACGTCCTGGACATCCAGCCTTATGCTGTGATTCTGCTCCTGCGGGGCCGTCTAGCCCCACAGGAGCAGAATCGGGTGCATTCCCAGGCCATCTGGATGTCTGGAAGGCCCAGGGACACCATCTCGTTATTGGCCTCTATGCTCCTAGTGAAGAGACACATTTCTGTTTGAAGCTCTACATGTCCATTTCTAGTCCCAGTTTGCTCCCAGCCCCAGTATCTGCCCATTTCTAGTCCCAGCCTTCCCCAGTCCCAGTATCACCTCATTTCTGTTCTCAACCCTCTCAGTCCTGGTATCAACCAATCTTTTAACACCCCCCCCCCCTCCCATTTTTTATTTATGTGGTTGTTTTTTATATCGCCTTATTAATAAATCAAAGCAGATTACAGAGAAGTAAACACTATACAAGAGCATTGCACATGAAGCAAAGGAAACTCAGAAGAACTCACTATAAATACGGCCAATAAGTCATAACATTGGAGGAATAAACAAGTAAATGAAGGCTAAATAACTGCAAACAGAAATAATGCTACATGATTGTTACGTATGTCATAGGAGTTGAAAGGTCCTGGGAGCTGGCGATTATGTTGCGTAGAGTTACTTCTGTCTGCCTTCTCTCCTAAATGTTCTGAGAATAGATATGTTTTAAGGTGTCTTCTTAATGTGCAGATGTCATTTATAGCCCTTAACGTGTCTGGGAGTGAGTTCCACTACTACTACTATTATAGCAGTACAAGTACATAGACAGTGCTGCAGAGACACATGTAAAAGACTGTCCCTGATCATCGGAGCTTACAGTCAAGTCAAGAAAGGTAACACAGTAGTTGTAGACATGGGATACAACTTGGGGGAATGGTAAGGAAACACAAAGAAGATTAGGCGAGTCAAGATCCAAAAGCGGCAGCGAAGAGGGAGTTTTCAGCCTGGATTTGAAAAAGGTCGGGGTCAGAGTTCCAGAGAATCGGTGAGTAGTATCTTAAGGCTCTGTTGCTTGTTGTGTGATTGGTTTTCCTGAGTTCAGGGAAATGGCTAGGGTGTTTTGTGCACCGCCCCTCCTTTGCCTGTTGTTTGGTACGATGGATATAAGGGAACTTAGGTGGAGGACAAGTTGTGTAGTAGTTTGAATGTTGTCATTATGGATTTCAATTTTGTTCTGCTTTCAACAGGTAGCCAGTGTAGCTGTGGAGTATGGAGGTTATATATCCTGAATTTTGTAACTTGAAGGGAACACGTGCTGTGGTATGTTGGGCCATCTGAAGCTGATTCAGAGCTTGTTTGGAAAGATTCTGCAGGATGCCACAACACAAGTCAAAGTGTGGTAAAATCATTGACTGGAGTACTGTACAGAAGTTGTCAGGTGAAAGTAGGGGTCTCGGCTGCTGGAGGATCCGTATCTTGTTGCTCTGGTTGTTTTATTGATGTGAGAGATTAGGTTCAAATTTTGGTCCAAGGTTACACCTAGGTACCTTACTTCATTTTCACTATCAGTGATGCTTCTTTGACCTTCAGTTGTGGTGATGGAATGAAGTCTTTATCTTTGGAGATGAACAGAACTTCAGTCTTTTGCATGTTTATCCTAAGGCTGTGGGAGGCAAGTCAATCTGTATCATGGATTAAATGTACAAAGGATGAACTAGCGGTAAATTTACATCACATAGTGAACCAATCCCTTTCACAAGGCATAATGCCCGATGCCTTAAAACTCACAACACTCAGACCAATAATAAAGAACACTAAGCTTGACCCAAAAGACCCAAACTCATACAGACCCATAGCCAGCATCCCTTTCATAGCTAAAATAATAGAAAAAACAATTCAAATACAGTTACAAGAACACATTGATGAACATAAACAACTAGATTCACACCAATTTGGATTCCGCCCCTTCCATGGAGTAGAAACTCTATTAATCACCCTAATGGATTTCCTCATCAGAGGCACAGATAACAACAACCAAGGCTTCCTTCTTCTTTTCATAGATATTTCTGCCGCCTTCGACAACATTAACCACCCCACACTGATTAACAGACTTCAAAGCCTAGGAATAGGTGGGACGGTCCTTGAATGGTTCAAGTCCTACATCTCAAACAGACTAATACGTGTCCAAATTGACCAAGAGACGTCAGAATCATTCCCCCAAGGCCAAGGAATACCCCAAGGATCAGCCCTCTCCGCCCTCCTGTTTAACTTATACCTACAACCCATAACTAACATATTTAAAAAACACAAGATCAACCACTTCATATATGCTGACGACATCATGCTCGCTATCCCCATAACCACTAAAAACCCCTCATACGACACACTATCACAATGCATGACTGAGACCTCCTCCTGGTTAGAATCTAACTACCTCAGCATCAACCTCAAAAAAACAGAAGCAATGTTTGTAACAAGGTCATCAATCACTGAGAACACCTTCCCAGAAGCAATCACAATCAACAAAACATCCATACCTGTTAGAAAAGAGGTAAAATATTTAGGTGTAATAATAGATCACACACTTACCATGCTGCCACACATAAAACAAACCGTAAAAACCATCTACTATAAACTTAAAACTATTCAGCACCTAAGGCCACTCCTCGAAACACAAGATTTTAGATCTGTAGTAAATACACTAATCACCCCCCACTTCGACTATTGCAATAGTCTATTAATAGGCCTCCCTCAAAAAAACACATACCTCCTTCAAAGAGCTCAAAACATCTGCGCTAAAGTAATAGCTAAAGCTCGGCTAACGGACCATGTAACCCCAATACTGCTAGATCTACACTGGCTCCCAATAAACAGCCGAATAAAATACAAAATTATCCTAACAACCTTCAAACTCATAAGAGACATAGCCCCCTCACACTTATCCACACTACTGCATTCACCAACCGAAACTAGATCACATAGACAAAACGCGGCCCACTCCCTTACCACATCAAAAGCTTTCAGAAAAACAAAGAAAACCACTAGCTCCAGAGCATTCACATTTACTGCCACTACGCTCTGGAACGACCTCCCTATAGACCTCCGCATCATAAAAGACCTCTCCCAGTTCAGGAAAGAACTAAAAACTTACCTATTTACTGAACACTTTGAAATCCCATATTCCCCTAAAAGACCTCCATAACAACCATACCCCTACACTCACTAAAACCCCCATACTCAAAACTAAACTCTCCCTCCCCTCCTCCCTGCCCCCACACACACCCCGACTTATGACATAAAAGGAAATAAATTCCAACACCTAACGACACATGCCCTACACACAACACATGCCCTACACATGCCCTACACATGCCCTACACACAACACACAACACTCAACCACTGTAAATTTCCAATGTAAATAATTAATAGTTGTTTGTATTATCAACACCTCATAAAGTTGAAGTTTATTGTTCAATGTAAATAGTTGACTCCGATTGTTTAATGTAAATGTATACAACTGTGTACAATTGTTAAGTTTCATGTAAACCGCCCTTGATCGCTGGAAGGGGCGGTATAGAAGAAAATAAATAAATAAATAAATAAATAAATAAATCTGAAACTTCGTTGAATACTGTAGTTATTTCCTGGGTGTTGGGTTGAGCTGAGCTGTAGGGGAGTTCCAATATCAGCCCATTTTTAGTCCCATCCCCAGTACCAGCCTATTTCTAGCCAAAGCCCCCTTCCAGCCCCGGTATCAGTCCATTTCCCAGACCCATGACCCTTCCCCCCAGTACTGGACAAATTCCCAGAGGAGAAATCCATAAACAGTTATTAAGTAGTCCAAGAGAAAACTATTGCTTGTCCCTGGGGATAATTAGCATGAAATGCCTAATTTTGGGAATTGTCATGTACCTGTGATATGGATTGGCCAACTGCTCTTAACAAAACATGGATTTGTTGGACCTTTGCTCTGACCCAGTATGGTAGTTCTTATGTCCAGAGATAAAGCATGTTCCTTTCTTTATGGGTTTTTATATTTGGTAAAGCGCATTGTTTGTACTACAGTCTTGTGTTTAACCAAATAAAGGTTAACCATAACCATAACTGCGCCTTCGAGTGTGACTGCATACCTCTGCTGTTTACCGAGAACCCCCAGTACAGATAAGCAACTACGCTATCGGAAATGGTTACTGGGAGGAGAGACCATCTGTAATCCACACCTTGGCATAGCCCTATGGGAGAAGAAGAAGAACTAGAGTGAAGTATTAATGACGGGACTTTCTCTTTTCATGATCATTATTGTTTGTTTACATCTATTTGGCTGCAGGAGTGTCAAGAGTATCAGGGTTGGAGTTTGTTCATAGGCCCTATCACTCTAAAAATATGGACTTTGAGGACATTATTAAAGATTTTGCTAAAAAGAGAAACCAAAGAAAGACATTCCCTTAGGAAATGCCCAGAAATTTTGGAATTATGTTTTTGAAATCTGATTTTGCAGTTTACGATTGCGATACATTTCTGTCTCACAATCTTTTTGACTTTGTTAATCTTATTTTTCCATATTTTTCCTGGTCTTGAAATTGTTTCCCTCCTTCCTAGGCTGTAGGCGTTGTACCTACAAAACCTTGTGGGAAATCGAGCACTTGGAAGTACCCAGGATGAGCTGTGAGTGGATAACAGCGGATATTGAGAAGGGAATGACGGCAGTGATTTCCAGGAAGTTGATAACCCCTGACTATTTCCTTCCATTGCTAATCATTAAGCACTGCATGCTACTGGGTTTAAGCATGGTTAAGTTCAATGTTAGCACCCGTAGAGAAGAAGATAGTGTTAATCATCTGAAAAAAATGTTAGGAATTGTTAGATGATGTTGACTTGCTAATACCACCTGGGCCACTGGAAAGTAGTGTTGTGCATTTACCCTGCAAAATGTGATTGCACAACGGCAGGAAGTCCAAGTACGTTCCCCTTTTAAAATGCCCGACAAAAAGTGAGCTGTAAAGTTTTGGATCCTGGTAAATGCTTAAGCCATAGTCTACACATTAATGTTATGGGGAAGCGTGTGTGAATTTCTTGAGTGAGTGCCCCTTGGGAAAGCTAGGAGGCCCAGGGTTCCCCCTATCATAGGAAGGAAGAAAGGGGAAGAGCTATGCATTGGGAAACTTGAAAACTGCTCTATTAAGAGTAAGTCCATATCTTTATTTTGTTTTATGGGAAGGGTGGGACACAGGTGCCGCTAAGTCCCTTATAGTAAAGGTTAAGAGTATCTGTTTTATGCCCATTCAGAAGTGTACGGTCCTGCAATAAGCATGGCAATACTAACACCCTGGAGCTTTATAGCTGGGCACCCAAGATGGTGTGCACCAAAGGGAGGAGCTTGATGGGCTCCTTAGGTTATTTAAGGTCAGGATTTGGAAGAGAAAAAGTAATTAGCCTCTTTTCTGCCACCCAGCAATAAATGCTGAGCACAACTTGTAGTCTTAGGCCTTATTATGTTAGTGCCCTGACGTACCACCCAGATCCCAGAGAAAAGCAAACACAGAGCTCCCTAATGGGGTGATTTGGTCTGGAGGAATTTGCCCAGATCTCAGGAGCATTACCTGGATAGGGGGAAAAGCTGATACTCTGACCGTATCCTGCCAAGAAGTAGACCGAATGCTTATGGGGGAACAGAGCTGTGGATCATGTCAGGGTGGTACCCTTGATGTGGAAGAAGTAAAGAAATCAAAAACTCTGGGACTACAAGTGTTAGGAGCCAGGGGAGAGGAGAAACTCCATGGGACAGAGTTTGAAGTGCCCGCCTGGATCCATGTTTACAGGTGAGAGAATGAGAGACTTTGGATGCTGGAATCCCTGCGATATCCACGCAACTGGTGTTTGGGAGAGAGGTGATTTCAATAGAGTATCTCGGGGACCAAAACCATGGCAGGAAAAGATGAGCAGTAAGTGAAATGAAGAACCTCTAGTCAAGCAGTTATGGAAGAGACTAAATCATTTCTGAAATGCCTGCTACAAACAGGGGTGGCCCAAGGGAGAGGGGGGGGGGGTGCAAGGCCATGTGCGGAGATTCATTAACTCACAAGAGGATAACTCAAGATAAGATAGACACATATAACTACTAAGACTCACATAAGGTTATTTGTGTAATATGTTTATAATTTACTGTTCTCTGAAAATATGTTTTGTTCATTGAAAATAGTTAATTGGCACAGTTTCATGTAAAGTTATCTGTAAATAGTTATAATTTCTGTTCTATGTAAAATTGTTGAATTGTTCCCTGTAAACCGCCCTTGATCTCTGGAAGGGGCGGTATAGAAGAAAAGCATAAATAAATAAATAAATAAAATTGTGGGCCTCATTTACATAGGAACCTCATTTGCATAATGGTACCATGCGCTTTTAGTAAAAATGCTTCTTAATGAGTGTCTGGATAAAGAAAGACTACCAGATTTCTACATTACTATACTCCAATGCCAACCGTCAGACACATTAGGAAGAACTATAAACACTGATCCTTTAGAACCCATAGCAAACCCGCCGTATCATAACAGCACTACCAGGACTCAAAAAGCACCAAACCCTTCCTATCAAAAAGGCAACACTGCAAATATTAAACCAATACATCTCAGAGAATACCAATACATCTCCTACTGGGGAAAGAGAACAAGTAGCACTGTCATAGAAACTACATGAACAGAATACCGCAGCTCGGTTACACATGCAGAACAAGACTGTCAGCAAACAAAGAACAAGGGATCACAATTTAGAAATAGGAAGATAATAATTAAATTGGGAATCCCAAAAGCCAAACATGAAATGTATAACTTCACCAGAGAAATAAAACTACAAATTAATTTCCTCTTGCACTAAACAAAAATGCAAAGACATTAGTGATACACATTTCCCAGACCTGACATATTTTTTCTACCTTTTGTTTGGGCATTTTATTTTTCAGTTGCAATTTCTCCAGTCACTTTATTCTGGTTTCTTTGTGACTTCTGTGAGCTGTTTATTTGTCCTTTGTTCTCTCTTCTAGTTTTTTCCTATTCTCTCTCTACATCTGTTTTAACATGCTGATCTTTCCCCTTTTGCTCTTTCCTCCATTTCTTTCTTTATTCCTTTATCATCCACTCAAATTTCACCCTTCCATCCTCAGTCCCCACTTACTCTCCAAATACCCAGCCAATTGTAAATGTTTCTTCCCTTCCACATGAAATATCTTTTCCCCTCTCCATCCTCATCCTCCAGCCCCATCCTCTTCTAGTCCTCCCTGAAGATCAGCTCCCTTCTAGTCCCATTCTCTCATGCCCCCGCATCAGCCCATTGCAGGCAAATGAGCTGCACATAATAACCTGGTTTGCAAATGACGGCTGCATCTGATGCAGAGACAGGCATGGAGGATTTCTCAACCAGTTTTAGCGCCAATATCTCTATGCCTGGGTCTGACGTAGCTTAAACCTCTAGCACGTGCCCTGACAGTATTTTGATGGCATTAGGGGTGATTGCTGCATCATAAAAAGTCCCCAGTGCCATCAAAATACTGTTGAGGGTCAGTGCCCTGACAGAAAATGACTCCCTGGTGGCCTAGAGGCCCCTGAATCCCCCACCCAACTTAAAAACATTACCCTCGTGGCCTAGAGGCCTCTGGGACCACAAACCTGACTTTAAAAAAGTACCCTGATAGCCTAGAAGCCTCCAAAATCTCCCACCCGGTACCTTTCAAAGCGGGAGCACTGCCTATGTGCTCTTGCTCTTGGTCTTCCATCTTGAAAAATGGTAGCCACTGGCCTTGCGCAGTGAATCCTAAAGGCCAGGCGCCACCATTTTTCAAGGTGACGCAGCGAGATCAGCAGCACGCAGACAGCATTCCCGTTTTGAAAGGTACTAGGAGGGGGTGGTGGGTTCAGGGGGCCTCTAGACCACAGGGTAATTTTGGAGCCGATATGCAAATTAGCTACGCAGTGCCTGTGTCTCTGGGACAGCATGCCAAGCTAGTGCCAACATCTTGTGCGCATGTGTTTGGCTTACTTTCCCAGTTTAACGCTGCCATTTTGCACCCAATTTAACGGGAGGCTCATTTGCATGCATGTGTGGTTAATTTGCATGCTCGTTCCTTTCTGCAGATTGCGCTGAAGTCGTGCGCTATCAGTGCGCTGCAAACAGGTAGAAAAAGCTGATAGAACGCAACTTCAGTGCCGGCTTTCTGCATCGCCCTGCTAGATCGTAAGCTATCCAGGGTCAGGAAAAATGCCTACACTATCTGAATGCAACTTGTCTTAAACTGAGAAGTGTAAGTGCTAAACCCAATCCCCTTTACCTTGGGGTGCTCATGCAACCGTAGTGATGTGCTTTGTCCCTGTTTTCTTGTCTTGGGGTGCTCATTCCACTGTTTGGGATGCTTTGCCTCTCTCATGCTGGCTCGGGATGCTCATAGGACTTTTCGGGACTGATTTTATAAGGGTTGCATGGAAAGTTACATGCTATTTACGAGCACAAGTCTTTAAGCATTGGGCACATATACACATGCATTGGGCAGTCACTGTTTCGCAAGTGCGCACATAAGTCCCATCATGCATACTTTCACTTAGGGTGTGCACGGAACATAGGTGGGGTCTAAATTTATGCAGATAGGGTGCATTTAGGCGGTTTGCACACCAGGCCATTCCAGGAGCGGCAACTGAGGATTACCAGTTAGCGGTAACAGTCAGTCCAAAAATTGCCACTGCCTCGTTTGCTGGAGTGCTCTCCAGTCCACCTGGATTTTCAGTGCTGGAGATGACCCCAGCATTGAATATTTGGATTTAATTTAAAGCGGCGATGACCAGTTGCTTTAACATATCTGTTCCCACCGTTGAATATCGACTCCATAAGTGAAAGAATACTATGACGTCTGCGGGTTTCTGCCCATTCTAAGAGCGCGCAGCTACGCTTACTCTTGGGTTCTTTGCCCTGTTGCAGTCACCTGCCAATTAGGTTATAGGTGAATTTCCTTAAAAATAGATGGGGACCAGCTCTGTTGAGTGCACAATGGCTTCCCTTATGGACTGTCTTAGACCAAAATGATCCAAATGAATTTAAGAATTTCAGGATGCCAAAAACAAATACAATGGAAACTGCTCTGAAAAAGAACCGAAACAAAAATGTTTCACGGGTGCATTCCTGAAAAATAACTCTACCTCCCGGAACTACAACCTCACCTCTGAAAGTGCAGCAAGGCAAATGTTATCCCCGGCTCTAGGACAGAATTACTATTGTTCCAGAATGGAAACGGAAGGGGCACACGAGTAGCGTGGAAGAGCGAGAACAGGAGACCAGAGTTCAAATTTCTCTTCCTCTGTGGACACTTTGGGGCTCATTTTATAAGGGCTACATGGAAAGTTACGCGCTGTATATGAGTGTAAGTCCCTATTTTTAAAGAATTACGTGTGTGGCATGTCTTTGTAGAGCACTGCATATGCCTTGTAGCACCATACAAATGATCAGCGTAGTAGTAGTATTAGTGAATAGACGCTGCCGCATGTGCTTAGGCTGGTCGCTATTTCATATACATGCGCGGAAGAGCCCATCACATGTAACCTCTGTTGGGATGTGCACGGGGACAGATATTGCGCAGAGCATAGGCGCGACCTTGATTGACATGTGTGAATTCTAGAATACTATGACTTACGCGCGTCCATCCACCCACCTCCAGATACAGCTGCTCCCGTGCAGACATAACCGCAGCGCCTAGGTTCTGGTGCTTCTTTGCGCCCCCATTTTATAAGTGACGTGTGCATGTGCTTCACTTTCTAAAAGAACCCAAAACATTCAGCAACACATTTTTCCTGCTCTTGAGTCTATAAAATGACCTTCCACATGGCTAAGGTCAAGTCTCTTTCTCTCCTGTTACCTCAGACAGCACTTAGATTATAAGCTCTTTGGAGAAGGACTTTATTTACCTGAACTGTAATAATTATATAAGAAACCTTCGGCTTTATAGAAAGGTGGGTTAACAATCCACATTTCTCATTGACACTATACCTCCTGTTGGAAAAACAGGATAAGTGGGACTGCACAGAAACTATATACTAGCAGAATACCTCACACTGGTCACACACGACAAACGTCTAAGAACCCTCACCACATACAGAATAAGTGAACAGAAATTATGTACAGAAATGAGCAGACAAAACTGAACCCTTGTCCACTCCAGCCTCACTCCTCCCCTCGAGTTCTTTGCAGGACAGGAAGAAAGAGAGAGAGAAAAAAATAAACAGTACAAAGGGAGCTAGAGTAGACGAGGGAGTAGAGCAGCTCTTTCTTGCTCTGCTCTGTCATTTCTAGTCTTGCCCCCTCCCCTCTTGTCCCCTGCCCACTGTCTGGAAGTGGAGGAGCGGCAACAGGAAGCAGGAGGCTATTCTATGTTTCAGGGTTATTGGTAAATAGACTCATCAAGTGCTGCAGGGCAGGAGTGAAGTTTATCAGCAGAGCTGTGTGGGCGTGTGTGGGGTCTCTGTACTCGAACAGCAGGGGGTGCTAAAGGGCAGGAGTGAGGTGCATCTGTAGAGCTGTGTGTGAGGGGGGCTCAGTATTGGAAGAAACAGAGGTGCTGCAGAGCAGAAATGAGGTACATTTGTCGCCCTCCTGCACCATTATTTACAGCACCTCCTGCTGGAGGAAGCCAGGACTGCAGGAGCTGTGAGCTCCTCCCACACCTAGGGCACCTGCACCATTCCCTACAGTGCCTTCTGCTGAGAGAGGCTGAGACTGCAGGAGCTGTGAGCTGGATTTCACTCCTGTATCTCTTAGCCAGGCCTGCGGATCTCCACCCAAATGCTTCCTGTGGATTCTGAGCTCTCTTCCCCCTCGTGGTCAGTGGTTGGAACTCAGTGTGTATCTCGAGACACCTCTCCTCAGGAATGCATCCCCTGCTAATGTTATGCACACCCCTTGACCTCTCTTGCTTCTCAGAGGCAGCTTAATGGAGGGAAGTGATGTGACAGGGTGAGAGGCTGAAGGGAGGCTGTGTGTGTGTACAGTGAGGATGTTGGGTGTTATAGGAGGGGATATGGCCTGTGGGCACTAGAGCTGGAATGATGGTTACTGAGTCCTGAGTTCTGTCCATCCCACGGCTGATCTTTAGATCTCTTGAAAGACCCGAATGGACCTGATATAGAGAGCCAGGTGGTTGCTGGCCAGCTCATGTAGCATCCCAGCCTAAAGCCAGGATCTCTGCTTCTCCATAATTTCTGTCCACATGGCCTTTTGCGAGTCCACCCTTGGACTGTAGCTGTCCCTCAGCAGGAATCTGCCCAGAGCCTGAGTTGTACCTGCGTCATACAGAACCCTCAGCCATCCATGACCCATCCCAGAGTGCTGGCCAGCACAACACAGGCCACAGACGCACTATGGGGTTATTTTGGAAGTCCTCTTCATGCTTTGGATATCTGAAAATAGACATGTTGATGTTCAAAGCACAGCGACAACTCAAGAGTCATTTTAGAAGCCAGGTCTGTGGACGTCCCAAGCATGAGGACATCCAGGTCTGAACGGGGGTATGGTGGAGGCACCGCTGGAGCATTGTGAGGAACCTGGACGTCCCCCCCCCCACACACACACACACACACTCATCTCAGAAATGTCCCAGATGGCTAGAGTCACTTCTAAGTTTAGGACTGCTCCAGACACAAACAGACATCTGAAAAGTGCTTGTTTTGGCTGAAAAGCCTCCAGACGGTGTAGAACAGACAGCACCCCACCCTCCCCAATAATAGCAGCAGTGGAATTCAAACACTGGCATCCCCCCTTTCTAGCCCACTACTCTAGCCATTAGGCTATTCCTAGAGATCCAGGTTCTGGAGTACGGCTCTAGAGATCTCTATGTAGACGCCCCAGCAGACGTCAATATTGGGCGCATCCATGTTTGTGAAATCATGTTTGCACCTAGACACGCCTGCTCCTTTTCCAAATGTTCTGGCTTAGACGTTCCAGATTGCACTTGGACGTCCCTCCTAAAATCCCACTCTGCATCTCCCTAGCTGTGCTGAAACATCTGCTCCTCTGATATACAGCTCTCTCTCTCTCTCTCTCTCTCTCTGAAATAGAGCTCTTTCTATAATATACAGCTCTATCTGATATACAGCTGTTTCACTAATACAGAGCTCTCTCTTTCCTTCTGATATCCAGCTCTATCTGACATTCAGATAGCTCCCTCTCTGATATCGTGGGCCATAGAATGCCTCTTTGAGTGGGGGGCCAAGCTCCACATTGACTCTACCCCAAGATCCACCCTAATTCTGCCCCTAGCGCCCCCCCCCGCACCCTGCTGCCTTCTCTGCCTGTTCTGCTCATGGGGTTCCCATCTCCTGCAGGTAGAAGAGAAGGGAATGGCTGTGATCGCAGCAGACTCCTGTGTGCCCGTGGGAGATTGGATCCCCATGGGTGGGAGGGGAAGGTCGCCATGATTGCGGCAAAGACTCCTTCTGTCTGCCCTCGGAGATCCGATCTCCAATGGGCAGACAGGAGTCTGCCTCAATCGCAGCTTCTCTCTTCTCTCTGCTGGTGGCAACATTTTGGTGGGGCCTGGCCCCGTGTGGCCCACCCCATTCTGACACGTATTTCTGATATACAGCTCTCTAGAATATCTCATTCCTGCTGCTATACAGCTCTTTTTCTGATACATTTGCTATATGAGGTCACCTAATGGTTAGTGCAGTGGGCTCAGAACAAGGAAAACCAGGGTTCAAATCCCACTTCTGCTCCTTGTGACCTTTGACAAGTCACTTAACCCTCCAGTGCCTCAGGTACAAGCTTAAATCATGAGCCCTCTGCGGAGAGGAAAATTACTACTGTACCTGAATGGAGCTCACCGTGAGCTACTATTGAAAATGTTATGAGCCAAATCCCCTGTCCCTCTGATATACAGCTCTCCTTTCCGTTCCCATACAGTTGTGCACAAAGCCCCCTCCCCCTTCACTTGCAAAGAGACAGCAACCAAGACAAACATTGTGGGGCAGATGCAATAGAGAGCACTAGGCTTTGTGAAGAATGCTGTGTGTTACCATGGATGCCCCATGTAAATATGAGCCCTGCGCCTGAACTAAATGCAACACAAAGCCTTGGTTAGACATCAGCGCACAACTTATTTAAATCCTATGGTAATTTAAATGCCATTGGCTATTCATCGCAGATACAAAGAAGTGCACAGAAGGCACATTACAAGAGAAAGACTTTTGGTCCAGCCCTGGTTTTGAGCTTAAATCTCAGTGCACTGTGATATTTGTAGTCTCTGATTCTATCCATTGGCATTGGTGTCACAGGACCCACAATGCATCGCAATAAGATTGTAAAACTCCAGGAGTGACCTAATATCTCCCTCATGAAATAAGGCAACTTAGGAGCTCCATCTGAGGTTGAGGTACTGCAGGCACTGCTGTCCAGGTGTAAATAATGGATATAAGAGAGCTACGGGTCCTGATGGCTTTATGGCAGGAATAACCCAAGGCTTGGAAATGAATGTTAGTAAAGACTCTGACACAACCCCAGATACTGCATGCCACAAGGAGATGGTGTGTGCAGTAGGCTCCAGATTTGCCCAGGTGACTTGATCCAGTCCTGGGTTCATCCCACTGCATGCAGGGACTTGTAGCCTTGCTTTTCTAATGGTGTGCAATAGAGATAATCAGAACTACAAGCCCCTGCATGCAATGGGGTAAACCCAGGAAAGGATCATAACTGTAAGGCAAATCTGGAGCCAGTTGGCAACCTTTGTGTAGAGCGGGGGTCTCCAACTCCAGTCCCCAAACCAGTCAGGTTTTCAGGATGCCCCTAATGAATATGCACAAGATATATTTGCATGCACTGTCCCCATTGTATTCAAATTTATTCATGCATATTCATTAGGAATATCCTGAAAGCTTGACTAGTTTGGATGTTCTTCAGGACCGGAGTTGGAGACCCCTAGTGTAGAAGCATCTTCTCTCCCAGGTTACTCTGAAAATGCTGATCCAGGCCTGAGTTTGCCTCATTGCAATGCAGGAGCTGTAGTTCTGGACTCTAAAAAAGCAGGAAACTTTACCACCCAGCAGGCAGTGAGGATTCAACCAGCCCTGGATGAAGAGGTGACCCAAAGGTCAGGCGTCGCACCACTGAGAACAGATTCAGAGTGGCCAAGTTACCCAGTTCCAAGAGAGATTTTTTTGCCATTTCTGGTTTTAAATTTGCATTGCAATGCAGTATGGTATTTGAAGTCCCTGATTTTGCCCATTGGAATCAATACTGCAGGCCCCATAATGCATCATAAGATTGTCAGACATCCAGGACTGGTTTAAAATCTCACTCCTGGAACTGGGCAACTTGGCAACATTGCAGATTTGATTTGATTGATTTAATATTTCATCTTTCATAACAAACATCAAAGGGGATTAGAAGAAAATAAAAGAAAATGTACAATGATCAGCTCTATAAAAATAGAAAACATAACAAAATTATGACATAAAATAAAAAGTAACATGAATCAAGACTCCCCACCCAAGAAACAGGAGTAGGGTGGTAGAGTTAGAATTAGGGTTGCCAACTGGGTCCAGATGCGCCCGACAGGCTTGATCCAGTCCTGGGCTTACCCCATTGCATGCAGGGACATGTAGTCCTGCTCTTCTTATGCAGTGCAATAGAGAAATCAGAACTACATGTCCCTGCATGCAGTGGGGTAAACCTAGGACTGGATCAAGTGTGTCGGGCACATCTAGAGCCAGTTGGTAACCCTAGTTAGAATACTCAGAGCACATTATCAGAGTCTGATAAGACCATGGAATGCCTGTGGTGCAGTGACATCATCAGAGTGAGCCCATTACCCACAATGCCCTGGGGCAACCAAGTTACCCAGTCCCAGGAGGAGGCTATGGGCCTGTCTTGAATTTCTGACAGCCCCATCCGGTGCATTATGGGACTTGCAACATTATATTGAATCAGACACTACAAATCCCACACTGCTTTGGGATGTGACTTCAAAAGCAGGCCTGACCCAAAGAAGTCTCCCTCCTGGAACTGAGCAACTTGGAAGCTCTGCAGCAGTCTCTGGTACTTTCAGTTTCCTGTATTCTCTGTGTAGTGGTGCAGTCTCATAGCTATTTTCAGTCCACGGTGCTGTAGTTCTGGTATTTTCAGTCCCTCACTCTCTTTCTTGTCCTGTAGTCTCTGGTACTTTTTAGTCCCCTGTGCTCTCTGCATTATGCTGCAGTCTCTCAATGATTTTCAGCCCACTATGCTGTGTCTCTGATATTTTCAGTTTCTGTGCTCTATGGGGCCAATGCAGTAACATACAGGAGGCTTATCAGAGTTTAGCATGGATTCTATACACAGTTTTCTGGCTGCTCTATGCTGAAAGGAGTTTAACACACAAGAAAACTGTGTGCAAAGATTTGTGTAGACCTTGGTACACTACATATTTAAATCCACTGCTAATGCAGGAATTAGCTATTGAACTCAGATGAAAAGGAGCGCGCAGTAGACCTGAAGGCTGAGCACACTTTTCTCCTGCTGGGGCTTTAGCGTGTCCTTCTGTAGCTAGCCTTAGTGAGGGTTTCCTGCCTGTTTCTTCTCTTTTGTATGAAGGGGATGAGTCAGTTGAAAAGAACAGCAGGGGGATGAGGAGCTGAGGTGAATGGCATTGTTGAACGTAGGGCTACGAGAAGGTGCTGTGACTATGAAATGATGGGCGATGAGTTTGACTGCAGGAATCTACAAGATAGATTTATATGCAGAACCAGCATTTGGCATTCCCAGGGCCGATGTAAGGATCAGAGGCGCTCTAGGTGGGTCTCCATCCTGCCACTCCCCCAACCCCTACTGTCGCTGCTGTTGCTCCTCTCCGGAGCCAGCGGTGGTGGAAATGGCAAAGGAACTGTGACGTAGCACTTACCCAAGGCTCTGGTGCTGCATCGTAGTTCCTGCCTGCTATTATCAGCTGCTTCCACCCCAATCCGATACAGTTTATATAAACCGTAAATGTGCGATGCAGCACCCGAGCCTTAGGTAAGCGCTGCGTAGCGGTTCCATTGCTATTGCCACCGCTGCTGGCCCCAGAGATGGTTGGAAGCGACGACAATGGATATCTCCAAAAGGCCAGCGCTCTAGACAGTTGCTTAGTTTGCCTAATGGTAGCGTCAGCTGTGGGCACTCCAGATAAGTACATCTAATGCACAGGCTCCTCTAGGTCCCAGCAGAAGCTCTGCACAAACTATCAATTTGTCTGCTAACGCACACCTGATGTACACATGTTTCCTTGACGATTGGTGCATTCCCCCATGTTTGCACACATTATTTGTGTACGATTTGCTTGCTGCATTGAGCATAAATATTTTCTTATCCATATTAGGGAACTGTGCACCAAGCTACAGTGCATGGCCCTAATGCACAGTGTTTCATATCAGCATCTCTGGCAGTATTGGGGGGGGGGGGGCCTTCAGTCCCTGCACTCTCTGTGCTCCTCAGCAATCTCTGGGGTGAGGTCTGAGTGCAAAGGGTGCAATTCTGTTTCCTAAATTAAAATTAGGATTCCATATTGTCCTGCTAGACCAGTCCAGACAAGTGGGTTGTGTCCCCCTACCAGCAGATTGGTGGAGACAAAAAAACAATGAAAAGCCCAGATTTCAATGACATCACTCTTAAGCCACTATTCACCTCAGCCACCAGAGGTCCCTCAGTATTCCTTTGTCTCCAGCAGATGGCGGACGGATTTTCTCCTCTCTGAATTAAATCTGAAGATTGAGAGGAAAACATTGAGTAAATACTCTTGAATGACCACCATAAGGGTGACTCTCTCACTTGAGTGTGACATGGGAGGCTCCACCAGTCTGCAGTCTTTCCGGTGACCATAGGAGGAAAGAAAATTGGTTCAGCTCCATGCTCTTAACATAAGAGCCTGTTGAGCAGCCACAAATTGGAAGGATCTGAAGAGTGCAGCAGCCTCACACAAACTCAGCGCCCCCTCCCTCCTCCTCTGTTCCCCCTGCCCTCTCCCAAAGATTACAGAAGACTCTTGGAGATCTGCCTGCCAGCCACATTACATGCTGCAAATCGTGCACAGCCAGGCAGTACCACAGTTTCAGGAGAGCAGACCTGAGTACCAAGGCTTGATCTCATCGTTGTCCTAGTTACGGGCTCCTGATTATGTCTTCCTGGGACGAAATTTGGGATGGACTGCCGGTGACTGTTGGCATGGTGTGGGACTTTCCTGCCATTTTCTGCAGGAGTTAATAACATTTTTACCTATTGTGCACTTGGTGGTTACACAGTCCTAACACACATTCTGCCCAAGTGGCTCCAATGCGTGTTCCTTCCCTAGCACCTGTAATGCACATTGCATAAAAGCGCAGTTAATATGTACCTTCGCGCATGCTGTTGTGATAATTTCCTAACTCTCTACATCTTCTTATAGGAAATCTTTGACCTGTGGCAAGCGAGGTGCCTCATCCCCATATTCTGCTCTGTGTGTGTGGCAGCTTCTGAGTCATCCCTGAGGGCCTGCTTTCCCCCTCCTAGTCGGGGGATACAGTTAGTTTGACCTTGTCTGCCTCAGGACAGGAGGTGATGGACGGTGCTATGGCTAAGGCTATTCAGCTCACCGGAGGCTTTATTATAGATAGAAAAATAGAAGTTATACAGACTAGATATATATTAGAGATACAAGGTAGCAAGTTGTAGCAGCACTATGATTACAATTATGCAAAGTTAATAAATCACTAATTAGCAACCATATGTCAATAGTACTCTCTGCACTTAGGAAAGTCCAGAAAGCTATCTGACTGATAACCACCCTCCGGGGAAGGATATAAGACCAGTACCTTAACTTAGCCAGGTGGCTGATTGCAGCTGGAGTCCAAGGCAGTCTCTGGAAGAGCACAAAGTCCAAATGAGGCAGCTAGGGTAGATACCACTGACTCCCGCCGTCCAAAGGCAAGCAGCGGGAGAATACAGAACCTGAGGTGTCTGTGGGAGTCTTATTGTGTCCTGGCGTTAGTGCTGGGGTCACCAACCTCCAGAGGGCCGCGGGCCGCACAGCCGACTACCGGGAGCCTCGCGGGCCGCACCCCCCTTCTCCCTCCCCCCGCGAAAAAAAACAACAAACGCAAAATTATGAAAACAATGGCTGATCACCTTTATTGAATTTAATGAGATGGCTGATGATTCATGCTAGCAGACAAACGCTTAAAGTCCGGCTTCACAGATGACACTGACAGGAGAAGGGACGCTTGCAGGTGGTCGTCGGTGAGCTGCGAGCTCGTGGATGACTTTATCAATTTCATTCGGCTGAACAGCTGTTCGCAGCAGTAGGTTGAGCCGAAGAGGGGCTTCTTGTTCGTGGGGGAAGCCATGGGGAAAAAAGAGAACAGGAATTCTATCGATAGCTGCAAAAACAGAATCAAAGTTTAAGCCTTATTGCTGATTGGTCCTCTAATTTGCGCGCTGCTCTTGGGAAACCGGTCACGTGCCGTTGAACCCGCCGAGCATGCCGCGGGCCGCAGATACAATGGCGGGAATCCTTGGCGGGCCGCACGTAATATTAACCGGGGTAGAGCCTCGCGGGCCGCACGAAGGGACCTCGTGGGCCGCATGCGGCCCGTGGGCCGCAGGTTGGTGACCCCTGCGTTAGTGGAACAGCCTTGCACACACAGTGGGTGTCTTTCTTTTCAGGAGTAACAAGGAAGGCAGAAGGCAAAAAAATGGCATGTAAGTTCTTCTGTGCATACTGTATTAGACTTGGTGATGAATCCCTGTTACATTTTGGTGATTGGTTGGCATGAGATACTACGAGGCATCTTAGAGAATCAGGAGGTAGTCATCAGGTGGTCATCCTGCAGACAAACAAAGGGTCCATAGTGAGAAATGAAATGCAGAAGATGATGGTATGAAGTCTCATACATTGCTGCAAATGTCCAAGGCCAGAAGTACAGTCTGTGGATGAGAAAGGCCTGAGATGTAGGTTCTCTTGCACATAGTCTGTATTCATATATACGAACACTTGGAAGGCAGTTGCTTGTAGGTCAGCAGGATTGAGGCTTGGAACACAGTAGGAGTTTCTTGTAGTAGGAATCCATCTTGCTTGGTTCAGGCTTTGTTTCAGAGCAGGCCAAAGGATACCAAACCTACAGGACGACTGGCTCATCTGAGCCCATTCCATTTCAAAAGCGCCTCTGGTGGCATCCAATTGGGTCATTTATTGGAAAGCCTCAGCTGGATGATCAATCAGGGAAAGAGCCAGCAGCTGCCTTCCTGCTCCCTGGAGTTTCTGGGAGCACATTTCGACCCTTGAGTGCAGAGATTTCCTGCCAGAGTAGAAAGTCAAGACTGTTGGATTGCCTGATGCTGTTCTGTGTGCAGCAGGCTCCCCGAATCTGCATTATCTTCAGCTCCTTGGATTGATGGCGGTAGCCATAGAGATGGTGCCATAGGCGCATGCTTAGATGTGACTGCTCCAGCAGTCCTTGTTGACTCAGTGGCCTGAAGTTCTCAGGAGTTTGAGTGCAGGCTTCCTCTCCAGTTGATGGTGAAGGCCAGCCTGCAGTGGTGGTGGCAGTCCTGTGATCTGAGGAAGGACGATTTCTCCTGGATCCTGGTGACAATGGATGCCAGTTTGTCAGACTGGGGAGCCCATTGCCAAGACCAATGCCCTGGGGCCATTGGAACTGCAGAGAAGTAGTGTGGCCCATCAACTACCTCAAGTTGATGGCCATCAGGTTGGATCTAAATCATTTCCGGATCCTGGTTGATGGCTGGGCAGTTTGAGTGTTTTCAGACAAACCCATGGTGGTGGCTTATGTCAATGGGTAAAGCAGCATGAGAAGTGCTGGGATAGCTCTGAAGATGGCTCTCCTGATTACCTGGGCACAGAAGAACATCCAAGCCTTGTTGGCTCAGCACATTGCCTGGATGGACAATGTGGAAGTGGACTTCCTCAGCCAGTACTCTCTGGATCATGAAGAGTGGGAGTTGCGTCAGGAAGCATTTCAATTGATTCTGCGCTGCTGGGGTTGCCCTGAAATGGATCTGATGGTTACCCACTGTGATGCTATTTGCTGCCTCTTCAGTCACCACATGGAGGCATAGATGCCTTGGCCAAGTCAGCGACTGCTGTATGTGTTTCCACCATAGCCAGGTAGGGCATGTGCTTCAATGTATAGAATGCCACTCGGGCAGAATTGTTCTAGTTGTGCTAGCTTGGCCGAGGAGAGCATGGTTCGGAGACCTGATGCTGCTCCTGCAGAAACCTCCTCTTCTGTTGACTCTGCCTCAGGGCCTATTGCAATCATCCTGGAAGACCTGGCTTCCTTTTCGCTAATGGTATGGCTCTTGAAAGGAGACAGCTAGTACAAAAGGGCTACTCTCCAACAGTGGTCTCTACTCTGCTCAGTGCCTGGAGGAGGTCTACCAATAAGCATATGTACGGATTTGGTGCCTCTTTGAGCGCTGTTGCAATGTGTGGCAGTTGGCTCCTGAGGGGGCCAAGGTGTCCTCCCTGTTGGCCTTCCTACAAGAAAGTCTAGAGAAGGGCCTTTCTCTTAGATCCCTGAACATTCAGGAGGCAGCTCTGGCCTATTTTTGAGGTCCAGTGGAATGCAAATCTCTGGCCTTGCACCCAGACATCTCATGTTTTCTCCATGGGGTTTGACATCTGTGTCCTCCCCTCTAGTCTGTGATCCCTTCCTGGGATCTGTGTCTACTGCTCACAGCCCTGATAGTGGCACCTTTTGAGCCATTGCGGCATTTTACCTTAAGGATTTCACCCTCAAGACGGTGTTCTTGGTCGTGATTTGTTCTGCAAGGTGGATTTCTGAGCTGCAGGCTCTGCTTTTCTGAGATACTTATCTGTCATTTTCGAAGGAGCCATTTCCATTTGGCCTGTGCCTTCCTTCTTGCCTAAGGTGCTTTCTTCCTTTCATGTGGATTCTTGGAATGCCCTCCCGATGGAGGTGGTGGGGGCAAACACAATGACGGAATTCAAAATGGCATGGGACAGACACAGTGGATCCCTTTACAGCAACAAGATAAAATCAAAATAAACTTAACCATCTAATTTCTCTACAAATAGGGGTGTCCTACATGGAGTGGTGGGTTCACCCCTAAAAAAAGACATGGGGAGGGGTGGCCTGCACAGAGTGGCAGGTGCACCTACTCCTGCCATATTACTGGGCAGACTAGATGGACCATACTGGTCTTTATCTGCCATCATTTACTATGTTACTATGTGAACCAGACGGTCTGCCTGCCCTCCTTCCCGAAGGAGCAATGTCGGGGAAAGGATAGGGATCTTCACCTGGTGGATGTCTGGAGGGTACTCCTCCGGTACCTGGAGGTTATGAATTCCTTTTGTAAGTCAGACCATCTTCTTGTGCTGTTTGCCGGCCTGCGCAAGGGCAAAGCAGTGACCAAGTTGATTTTGGGATGCTTGATAAAGGAGGTCATTGCTTTTGTGTATCTGTTGTGGAACCTGTCAGTTCCAGAGGGTTTGTGCACCCATTCTATCTGAGCACAAGCATCCTCTTTGGCAGAGTGGAGCTCGGTAGCTCCTGCAGCCATTGGTTGGGCAACAACATGGGCATCACTTTCCACTTCTGTCAAGCATTACTGCTTGGATGTCCAATGGCGGATGGAAATGGCCTTGGTTCAAAGGTTTTTGTGAGTTGCTATGTCTTCTTCCCGCCCAATGGAGTTGTAGCTTTGGTGCAACCCGCTTGTCTGGACTGGCCTAGCAGGACAATATCGAAAGTGACATTTTACTTACCATTTCATGTCCTTTCCTTGAGTCCTGCAAGACCAGTCCAGAGCCAGCTCCAGAACTGTATTTGCCCTGTACCTTTGCTGCGGTATCCTTGGATCCGCTATGATTTTTTTCCGCTTGGCTCTTCAGATTCATCTTCTTCTGACAGCTTTCTGTTTATGCTTTCCTGTACATAGTTCTTTACTGTTGATTACTCATTGTTGCTCATGATTGAGGTTGACTAAGGCTTGCGGTGTTTCTCCCATATGCTTGAGACGAATACTGAAGGGACCTCTGGTGACAGAGGCGAATAGAGGCATAGGAGTGATGTCATTAAAACCATGGCTTTGTCTCCACTAATCTGCTAGTAAAGGAACACAACCCATTTGTCTAGGCTGTTCTAGCAGGACTCAAGGAAAGGACATTAACTGGTAAGTAAACTGTCACCCTATGCGGCCTGATATTCAAAGCGATTAACGTGGTTAGTAGACCTGCTGAGCACATTAATCCCACTAATTGAGATATTCAGGTGTGGAAGAGTGGGAGCAACACCCAGGGATATTCAGCCACTGCCCATTTCTCCTCAGTGGCAAATATTAGGCATAGTAATGGCTGTCCTAATACGGCTGAATATTATCATTGTCCAGTTAGCTTCAGCACTATCCGGCCGTCTTGGATATTCAGTGTTGGTGGTTGGATATGGCCCGGCACTGAATATCTGGGTCTTAGGTTCAGTGGCAATGGCTAGCTGCCACCACTGAATATCGGGCCATAGACTCCACAGAGCACCAAGTCCCTGGAGAGATGTGACAGATCTCCATCTAGCAAGTGATAGCCCAGTAGGGCAGTATAAGGCAGGCAGGGAGGAAATCGTGCAAGCTCCGAGGAGGTGGTAAGAAGTGTCTGCCCCGGGTACATTAGCAGTGCAATATAACATTTATATCTATAAATATATAACACACACGTGCAGAACTTAAGGGGAGAACCTGGGGACGGCTGCAGGGCAATCTTGATTTTCTAGTACAGGGAGCACATCCCTTGTCTCTCCATATTACAAGCTGAGACTTACCTGGTTTGCTGGGCACGGGCTCGGGTGACCACCTCACTCTCGCACCTCGGGTTCTGGCACACAGTCCTTTCTTCAGGCACACCTGCGCCTCTAGAAACCCATGTAGGTCCGCAGAGTCACTCACTCCTAGCTCCCTGCTAAATTCCCGAGCCCTTCCATAACTTTCTTTAAAACTTGGGGGAGAGGAGGGAAGGGGGACAATGAATAGTGTCTTTGTCCTACTTTTAACAAGAACACGGAGTGGTTGGCAGGCTCCAAGGGATCTACTGAAGGATGCAGTCTCCAGCTGCTTTTCCAGCAAGTCGGGGGTAAAGAGATGGCTTCCAGCATCATACAGCTCCCCTCCCGGAAGCATCTGTCACCCATAAAAGCAAAGTCTCTGCTACTATTAAACATTTAGATAGAGGTATAGGGCTGTGCAGTTCTTGCCTGCTGGAGCTTACAATGTAGTCAACATGGATGCTGAGGACAGAGTCTTTAGAAATAAAGAAATCATCCTCAGCACTACCAGCCTCCTCCTGCCCCCCAACTTCTTGGTATTGCTAGGAGCACCCTCCCCCCCATATGTGGCAGTGACCTCCCTGAACATTGCCAGGCTACAACCTCCCCCATTCCCAGCATGACCGTCACTCCTTAATGTTGCACATTTTATGTTTCTCTGTATGGTTATTGTTTAATAAGAACTTTCTTTACCTCCCTTCAAAAAACAAAACAAAACAGAGCGGTGTACAATAGCAATAAATTCATATTAGAAAAGGAAAAGGAACACCATTAAAATAACAGGAAAGAATAGAGGAGAGAAACAGGTGCAAACAAGACATAACTATAGAGGAGGGGGACAGAGGGGAAGCAGAGAAGGAAGGAAAGGGGAGGGGCGGGGAAGGTGCAGAATGCTATACCTAGGAGGAAGAGTCAAAAGCCTGTTGAATGAGATGGATATCGTGGGGCAGGGAGTTCCACAAGCTGTGGCCAAGAAGTACAATGCTGAGTGCCTTGTGGATTCATATCGAGCCTGGGAGGGTGGAGGTAGGGAAAGCCTGCGGCAAAGTAGACGAGGAGAGATAAGCGGGGGTGCCAGAGTGTAATGTTTTGTGAATCAGGGAGAGAAGTTTAAACTGAATGCAGAAGGAAATGGGCAACTAGTGAGATTTGAGAAACAGATGGGTAATGTCAAATTTGGATGCGTGATGGAGAATACGAATAGTGGAATTTTGGACAGTTTGTAAGCATCTGATATGATAAAGGGATGTACCAGAGTAAATAATATTACAGTAGATGAGGTGTGAGATGACAAGAGTGAGAAGTAAAGTAATGATGGCAGAGTCAGTAAGAAAGGGGCGTAGTGAATGGATTTGATGTACAGTACAGCAAGAGCGTCTAACCACTGGGCTAATCTGATTGTGAAAGGTAAGACCACTATCCAGAACAACACAGAGATATATAAGAGACGAGACAGGGTAAGTGGGGAACTGTCCAGAGGGGCTATAGCGAGAAAAGAAGAACAGCCACTGAGCCAAATTATGAAGATCTTAGATGGGTTCAACTTCAGGTGCTTAGTGTGTAGCCAGTGGGCCTCGTCGGAAAGGCAGGAGTTAATAGTGGTGAGAAAAGGAGATGAAGGATGAACATGGAAGAGAAGTAGGATGTCATCTGCGTATAGGTAGGTGGAAGCCTCTCGCTGTTGGATAAGATTAACAAGAGGGGCCAGAAAAACATTAAAGAGCAGAGGGGCAAGGACTGAACCCTGAGGGGCACTGCATGTCAGTGGCAACATGGAAGAGGTAGAAGAATGAAAGGATACCGAGTAAGAGCGATCAGTCAGAAAAGAATGGAGCCACTGGAGGACAGGTCTGTGAATGCCAACAGATTGTAGATATGCTAGAAGAAGAGGATGACTGACAAGATTGAATGCTGAGGATAGATCAAGTGAGATAGCTAAAGAAATATTTCACTTATCCAATGATTTCCATGTCTCATTAAGAACTGAAAGAAGGATTGTTTCCATGCTATGACCTGCACGGAAACTGGACTGCATTGGATGAAGGAAATTGGTGTGCTCTAAATGATCTACAAGTTGAATGAAAACCAGTTTTTCCAGGATTTTAAAGAGAAAGAATAGATGGGAGACAGATCGATGGTATGAAGGGATGAAGGGGTCAAGGGAGGGATTCTTCAGCAGGGGTCAGACTAGGGCAGATTTCCAAGAATGGGAGAAGATACCAGAGGAGAGACTGTTATTAAAGAGAGATAGGAGATGAGAAAGAAGAATTAAAGAGGGGAATGAGATCTGAGAGAAAGGGATGGGGTCAGAAGGACAGGTGGTCTTGAAGAGGTGGTTTTTGCAAGAGCCGGCAAAAGAAAGGGATTGAAAGAGGATAGTCTGTGAGCAAGTGCCGGGGTCGTAGTTGAGAGGACCAAAGGGACAGAGGAAGAAGAATTAGTTAAAGGAGGCTGAGAAAGGAGAGATACTGAAAAAAATTAATGTTGAAGGGACTGAACCTTATCTTGGAAAAATGCAGCCAGATGTTCATCAGAAGGGGCATCAGGGAGGCAGGTGGAGCAAAGGGGTGAAGAAGACGTGACACTATAGTGTAGAATTTCTTGGAACTATTGTCAGAATGAGAAATGAGCCTGTAATAGTCCTTTTTTGCTGACGTAATGCAATTTTTATAGAAAGTGTGGAGAGCTTGAAAGGTGGCAAGAGTGTCAAGGGAATGGAATTTATGTCTTATGCACTTGGCCTTGCAAAACCGCCTTTGAGTGAGTGCAAGACAGGGGTGATACCAAGAGTGATGGGAGGAGCGACAGGAGGGATGTTTGGGGCCAAGAGGTGCCATAGAATCCAAAATAGGGTAAAGGGCAGAGTTCCAGGTATTAATTTGGGGGTCCACAGAAAGAGATTCGAAGTTGGTAGAAAAGAGAGCGTGTGATGGGGGGGGGGGGGGGGAAGGAATGAAGAGTGTCTACGGTGATGCAATGGTGGAGTAGAGTGGGGCTAGCAGAGGAGGAGGAGGAGACTGGACATGTACACAGATAGTTATATTAAAAAGAACACCTAGATGACCCGTCCAAAGGGAGAGACAGTATATGGGCAAGAGACAGGCAGAGTGAAGGGATGAGTAACTGATCCAGGCTGTGAACAGCTGCATGTGTAGGAATGGGAACATGCTGGACTAGAGATAAACCAGCAATATGAGAGAGAAATGCCTTATCCCTACCACAGTGAGGTTGATCCTCTTAAATATTGAAGTCTCTGAGAATAAGAAGATTAGGGAAGGCAGTTGTCACCTCAGTTAGAGTGAGGAAAACAGAATCCTGAAGGTTAATATTCAGGGAGTGGGGACATAGAGAAGTAAAGCATGAAACAAGTGGGGCGGTGGAAAAGATTGGAGGAACAATTCTGGAAAGTGCAAAGAGAAAGAGGAGAGTTCAGTGGCATTGAAGGCGTCCTTATAGACAGTGACCCCACCCCCAGCCCTAGAACTGAAAGAGATAAAGAAAGCTTGTAGCCAGGTGGCAAACGGTGGTAGAGGTAAACCTCTTCTCCATCTCTGAGCCATGTCTCAGTCAGGAAGAGAAGGTCCAGACAATGAAGAATGAGAAAATCGGAAATTAGAGCAGACTTGGCCCGGACCAATCTGCAATTGAGAAGTCCCCTCTGGAGGGCAGGGGAAGGAGGAAGGCAGGAAGGTGATGCCGAGGGAGGAAGAGTGGAGTTGACCTGGCAAGGAATATGGACCCAGGGCCTATTCAGAAGATCGCTTTGAAACAGGGTCACCACGCATTGGCCCCAGTGAACTGGTATGGGTAAAGACAACAATGACGAGTAACAGCAATGAGGAAAAAGCCAGAGAGATCTTACCTAGTTGGGAAGAAAGCTCACAAGTGAAAGGTGAAAAGCAGCTAAGGAGAGTTGAAAGCCCAGGCAGCAATGATCTAGTGGAGTCCCTGGAACTGCTCCAAGGAACAGGACCTACTCCTTGGGTGCTCTCCTTCGGCATGTGGCACTGCAGTGTAAAACGCCACAATGGCTGAACTAAAATTAGAGAAGAGGGAGTTCCCGATGTTGCGAGGGAGGGGGTGTGTTGAGTTAGCATTGATGTCAATGTTTCTGACACGCTCTTTTTTATGAAAGTCTGCAGCTGCCTTGGGGTAGGAGGGTTGGCGGGAGGAGAGCGGATCCCACCTCTTTTCTGGGGCTGCTCTTATCTATGCTCAGTGGAGCAAGAAACAATTATCTACCCAACTCCCAACACTAGGGCTCTTCAGCTTGGAGAAAAGATGACTGAGAGGGGATATGATAGCAATTTATAAAACCATGAGTGGGGTGGAAGCATTAATTAGAAAATAGTTGTTTAGCCTTTCAAACAACACTTAAACAAGAGGGCACTCCATGAAACTAATGACCTGCACATTGAAAACATATCTTAGAAATTCTTTTTTATGCTATGCATAATTAAGCTGTGGAATCTGTTGCCGTGAAATGAGGTCAAGGCGACTAATGTCTTGGGATTTGAAAGAGGGTTGGACAGGTTCTTCGCCCAGTCTCTTCCAACCTCTATAGAAATCTTCATGCTATTGACCCACTAGTTCTCTCTATTATTGTCTCACAGTCTCTTTCCTCCACTATTTCCTCTGAGTGTGTCGATGAGGCCGTAGCTTCCTATATCACTGCACTCTCCTCTGCTCTGGATGCTCTTGCCCCACCCATGCCATGTCCTGTGAAGTTTACTCCACCTCGGCCCTGGCTCTCTTCCACTACCCACTATCTACGTTTCTGTGCCTGTTCAGCTGACCATACTTGGCTCAAATCCTGCACCCTTGCAGACTTTCTACACTTCAAATTCATGTTTGCCTCCTTTCAATCAGTCATAGCACTTGCCATACAAGACTACTATGTCCATCTAGCTTACTCTCTGGCCTCTGACCCTCACTGTCTCTTTACAACTCTCTCCTCAAGGTGCCTCCACCTCTGACCCCTCCTTACCTTTCTGTCCAAACTGTGGCTGACTATTTCCATGACAAAGTCCACAAGATCACACTCCAATTCCCCACAAGGTCATCTCCATCACCTCTCCCCCCTTTCACTCCCAACTTTTCCCCTCAACCTTTGCTACCCTTTCTTCCTTTCCTATGAACTCTGAGGAGGAAACCACACTCCTTCTTTCCTCCTCCAAACTCAATACCTGCTCCTCTGATCCTATCCCCACCCATCTCCTAAGCCCCATCTCCTCCTCTGTAGTCCCTTCCATCTCTCATATTCGCAACCTATCGCTCTCCAGCCTGTAAGCATGCTGTGGTCACACCTCTCCTTAAGAAGTCCTCACTTGACCCTACTTGTCCCTCTAACTATCAACCCATCTCCCTCCTCCCCTTCATCTCTAAACTACTTGAACATGTGGTTCACTGCTGTTGCCTTGACTTTCTGTCCTCTGAAACCCTTCTGGATCATATACAATTTAGCTTTCATCCTTTACATTCTACTGAAACAGCTCTTGCCAAAGTCTCCAGTTACTTGTTCCTGTCAAAATCCAAGGGCCTTTACTCAATCCTCATCCTTCTTCACCTTTCTGCTGCCTTTGACACTGTTGATCACAACCTTCTCCTTGATACCTTGTCTTTGCTTGGTTTTAAGGGCTCTGTGCTATCCTGCTTCTCTTCTTATCTCTCCCTTTGCTCTTTCAGTGTTTATTCTGGTGGATCCTCCTCTACTGCTATCCCGCTCTCAGTTGGTGTACTCCAAGGATCCGTCTTGAATCCACTCCTTTTCTCTCTTTATACCCAGTCCCTTGCGGTGCTCATCTCTTCCCATGGCTTTCAGTACCATCTTTACACTGATGACTCCCAGATCTACCTCTCTACAGCTGAAATCTCTTCGGCAATCCAGGTCAGGATCTCTACCTGCCTTTCTGATATTGCTGCTTGGATGTCTCACCGCTGCTTGAATTTGAACATGACCAAAACTGAGCTTCTTATTTTTCCCCCTAAATCCTCCTCTCCCCTTCCTCCTTTCTCAGTTTCTGTGGATAACTTTCTACTCCTCCCTGCCTCCTCAGCTCACAACCTTGGGGACATCTTGGACCTCTCTCTCTCCTTCTCCACACACATCCAACTGATAGCTGAAATATGCCGTTTCTTTCTCTACAACATCAACAAAATTCACCTATTCCTTTCTGAACACATTAGGAAGGCATGTATCCACTCCTTAGTCACCTCTCATCTATACTCTTACTACTGTAACCTGCTCCTTGCTGGTCTCCCTCTGAATCATCCCTCTCCCCTTCAATCTGTTCAACACTCTGCTATGCAGCTAATCTTCCACCAGTCTCATCATGCTCATACTACCCCTCTTCTCAAATCACTTAATTGCCTCCCTATCCAGTTCAAATGTCTCCTGCTGACCTATAAGTGCGTTCACTCTGCAGCTCCTCACTACCTTTCCTATCTTATCTCTTCCTACACCCTTCCTTGGGATCTCCGCTCTTCTGGCAAATCACTTCTATCTGTGCCCTTCTCTTCTATTGCTAACTCCAGACTTTGCTCCTTTCACCTTGCTGCTCCTTATGCTTGGAACAAACTACCTGAGTCTGTACATCAGGTGCCTTCTCTGACCCTTTTCAAATCAAGGCTGAAAACTCACCTCTTCGCTACCACTTTCGGATCTTGACTCACCTGATCTTCTTTATGTTTCCTTACCATTCCCTCTAGATGTATCCCATGTCTGTGTTGTCTGTCTTGACTAGACTGTAAGCTCTGATGAGCAGGGACCATCTTTTACATGTGTCGCTGCAGCGCTGCGTATGTTTTGTAGCACTATACAAATCTTCAGTAGTAATAGGAGGAGGAGGAGGAGAAAAAGTCCACAAAAATTATTAGCAGGAAGACTTGCAAGAGCCATTGTTCGTTCATTTATTTATTTATTTAGACAGATTTGTATGCCACCTTATCCTTCAATCAAGGTGGTCACGTGACATCACAATTGGAGGGTTACATTTAACATTAGGATACTTGTAAACATTTAGACAGAACAATTACTCAACACCATATAGACAGTACAATTGAAGGGTAACATTTAACAAGACAGTGTTTAATAAAGTATATAATAATCTTGTGTGTGTAGGTAGGATGAGTGCATGCCTAGTTGGCAGAGGTGGTCGTGTTTCTGTTTGGGTATGGGCTGTTGTCTAAATGTCCATATGATTCTATAAGTCATCCCTGGAAATGAACAATGAGAAATAGATCTTCGTTCTGGGATTGGCTGGGTACTTGTGATCTGGGCTGGCCACAGTCAGAGACAGGATACCGGGCTCATCTTATGTTCTCATGTCTCGTCTCGCCTGAGGAAGAGTATGGACAAATGGAACCTCCACATGGTTTCTCCCTTGGACACAACTGGCTGAGTCCAGACCTACAGCTTGTGGCTAGCACATATGGGGTAGAAGTCTTTGACAGGAAACCAGTCATGCTTAGATCTGTCTGTGACTATGTGACTTTTAGAGAATTCTGGTACAGGTGTGAAATTAGGGATGTTGCTGGTCTGTGGTCTCCTTTTCCTGTCCTCCCAGTCTTTCTGCCGGCACTGAGAAGAGGATCCTGGACAACGTAGACATGCTGTGGCTATGATTTGGGAGCAAACTCAAAGAGAAAAGGAAGCTGGTGCCTGTGGAATTGTATCTCATCAGGACGCCTCACTCTACAGTAATTCCCACAACTGCAACTCCAGCCCCATATAAGCAGTGAGGACCTCTCTCTCTTTATCACATCCAGTATCTCCTATTGCGGGGCAAATTAGATTAGCATGAGAACACAGCCTGAGCTTAGAAATCCAGTCTCACTGCAGTGAAAGCACACAAAAATCATGCTGAAGCAATATGAGCACATACAAAATGCACACACACATGCACAGGTGACACAGCTCCTGTCACTCAAACATAGGGCAGTGAGCACGCTTAGACATAAGTGGCATTTATGGAGCAGGTATGAAACCTCCAGTGCCCTGGAGTGCTAGCCCCAGACTGTGCTACCCAGACATTTGGACATTGACCTACTTAAAGTGGAAAACACAGCTTTAGCAATCTGCCTGATTTACAGAGCACCCTCGCCGCAACATGAAACAATTGCCACAGCACTAGAAAACACATCCTCCACTCAGCCCAAGAAATTCCAAATCATCCTAGGAGACCTAAACCTAGCGTCAATCCCGCCTATTCACACAAATACCTTTTTGGAAGCCATGTCCCAACTGGGGTATCAACAACAAATAAATGATGCAACACATGAAAAGGGCCATACTCTGGACATGGTCTTCACTCCCACGAGTAAACAAAACAACGAAGAAAAACCTCTGATAAAGATAACTCCGGTGCCTTGGTCAGACCACCATCGAATCGACATCCGGATACAATTTCCTACACTACCCAAGGATGCGAAAGCACAGAGAGTGACTCAACAGCGAAGAAAATTCAACAAATTCAACCTGGAAAGTCTTGTAAGTACCATCACGACCCACATAGACTTGCAAAACCAGGACCTCGATGTTCTAACAAGCAACTGGAACACCGGGATTCAGGTTGCAGCACACCCAACATGGAATGCCCCCCCGAAGCCAACCAAAAACCACTCAGAACCCTGGTACACAGAAACACTGACAAAAACGAAGAGGGAACTCAGAAAACTCAAAAAGAGATGGAGACGCATCAAATCCACCGAACACAAGAAGGAATACCTCAATCTCCTCTCAAAATACAAAGAAGAAGTCAACGCCGCCAAAAAAACCCATCACACAAACCTATTGAACAAGGCTATTAATAAGCCTCGTGAACTTTTTGAACTAGTGAAATCACTAACAAAAAACATCCCAGGAAGACCACTATGATGACGTAATAAAACCACAAACCCTGGCAGACTACTACGCAAGCAAACTTACTGCAAACTCGACACCTCCCTGTCTAAACACAACATGTAGAAAAGCCAGTGTAGAACAGGATCAGGCATGGAACAAATTCCACAACATGGACGAACAACAAACTATCAACATAATAACAAACATCAATACCACCACATCCCTGCTAGATCCCTGCCCAGCTGCGTGGATAAAGGCGGCAAAAAAAGATATTGCCAGCCAAGTCGCACATATTGTAAACCAGTCACTACAACAAGGAATCATGCCCGCGCAACTCAAGAAATCTATAATAAGACCAGTTCTAAAGAACAACTCACTCAGCAAAGATGACCCAGCATCCTACCGCCCCATCTCCAGCATATCTCTCCTAGCGAAGATCATTGAAAAGGCAGTCCTTATGCAACTACAAGATCACCTGGATGACCATGCAATCCTTGATAGGCAACAATACAGCTTCAGACAACATCACGGAGTCGAAACGCTGCTAATAGCACTGCTTAACAACCTCCTCAAAGGTCTTGAAGATAAGAAGAAAATGTTTATACTCATCTTCATTGACATCTCGGCTGCCTTCGATACAGTCCATCATGGAATCCTAATAAACAAGCTTGAATCGATAGGGATATCAGGAACCCCCCTAAAATGGTTCGCCTCCTACATATCAAACAGAATGCCACAGGTTCAATTCAATGGCGAAAACGCAGAAGCTCTCCCTCAAACACAAGGAATACCTCAGGGTTCGGCTCTCTCGGCCCTACTTTTCAACATCTATATGCAGCCCCTCTGTGAGATTTTCCAACAGCATAATGTCAATTACCACATCTATGCAGATGATATTATGCTATACACACAACTGGATACCGTCGACCCTAACTATACGATACTCGAAACATGCCTGAATGAGATGTTGCAATGGTTGCAGCAAAACAACATGGCGATCAACCATAAGAAAACTGAGGTGATGTTTATCGCCAGCAAACCAAACTTTGAACCTCCAGCGACAATTACACTCTGTAGCAATACGTACCACACAAAGAATGAGATAAAATACCTGGGAGTCACATTTGACAACAACCTAAAGATGGAAAAGCACCTATGCAAAACCAGCAAGGCCATCTTCCACAAACTTAGAGTCCTACAACCTCTACGGAACATCCTCGAGCCTCACGATTTTAGGGCTGTTGCGCAAGCACTCATTATACCACATTTAGACTACTGCAACGCCATCTTGCAGGGTCTCCCAAAGAAGACGATAAACATCCTTCAAATGGCCCAGAATGTGGTGGCGAGGATCATCATGCGAAAAAGAATCACTGAACACATCACGCCTGTACTGATTGAACTGCATTGGCTGCCCATTACTGCCCGAATACAATATAAAACATTAATAACCACCCACAAACTCATACATAACACAGCTCCATCCTTTCTCTCCACCCTTATCAGCTCACAACCACCCAACAGAGTCAGAAGAACCATCAACTCTGACACCCTACATGTGCCGCCCGATATCAGATCTGTCAAATCAAGTACCAGCAGCCAAGCATACTTGTATTCTGCCCTGACCCTCTGGAACAAACTACCGCCTGAGCTAAGAGCGACCAAAGACCTTATTGCATTCAGGAAAAAACTAAAAACACATCTTTTCCAGTGTTATTACAATTTGATGTAACCTCAGGGAATTACAAGATGTCACAATTAGCAACCTAAATTCTGTTATGAAACATGTACATATGTAAATTCCTTACTCCTCCCCTATGACCTTATTTCTGTGTGCCGTGCTCTCCTGTGAACTTATTTCTGTGTGCCGTGCTCTCCTTTTGCAAATCAATGTGTTGTTACTTCGAAATTTCTGCCTGATTTGGCAATTTCCAAGCTGTAATCAAACCGCTGCTGATCGCTGGAAGCAGCGGTATACAAATGTATTCTAAATAAATAAATAAAAGACTTCTCTTTATCCTCAGCACAAGCCATTTATCAAGATGGCACAGATGGGGCAGTGGCCCTGTTAAGTGCTTAAAACGCTGCTATGATTTCACAGGCTGTAGAATTAGATGAAAAAATCCTGTACCTGCTGCCATCACGTAGAGAATCTCCCATCTATTGACAGGACAGGGAGGCAGCCTCTGTACCTAGGATGCATGTGGAAAGGGGGGGGGGCTATAGGTCACATGGGCACCCTCTGATATTCTTGAAAGTAGAGAGATAGTTGTGGGAGATATAGGCATCCTTGCAACTGGAAGTCCTTGAGGTTGCTGACTGTATGGACTGAAGATAAATGCGATTTGCCATTTTAAAAACCACCACAGGGTGGCAGCACTGAATAATATATGTCAGCCATGGATTAGCACTGCCATCTAATGGCCTTTAGGGGAAATACAACTAGAGAAACGATTTAGAAGTCGAGGGTTTTTTTTTTTTCTAATTCTTGGCTATATAATCTTGATTTGCAGGATTTTACAGTTGCTTGTTCAGTCACTAACATTGAGTGCCAAGGAAGTGCCTAGGGGGGCTATATTAATTTGGCTTGCACCGATCAATTTAATGGTTGCAGACTGTATTCATAAATGGCTACGGAAGGAAACATTGAGTGCACCTGCTGCCCTCTTGTGGCCATCCAAGGTATCACAGGCATTTATTGGTTTACAAGTCGGGAACTTTGTCTTTTTTTTTTTTTTATCATAAGGTTTCTTAAATCTGTCCCGGTGAAGCCACAGGTTTTCAGGCTATCCAAAATTTTACTATAAAATAAATTTGAGGATAGTGAATACAAATAGACCTACTGTCTCAAGCACACTTCTATTGCCATCTTACTGGGCAGACTAGATGGACCATACTGGTCTTTATCTCCCGTCATTTACTATGTTACTATTCTCCCCCTTCTTCTAATTACAGGTGAGGCTCTGCCCTTGTAGAAAACCTACAGAGTGGAAATCTGCTTGACACCAAGGGACTTCACTGATATGCCTCAGAGGCATGAACAGGAGGAGAAGAGAACATTTGGCATCAGAGTTCAATGCAAAAATTGTTGTCTTATAATAATTCCTACAGATATGAAAAGTTCAATTAAAATATGTGTCTAGGAACTATAGAAGGTTTTGTGCTTCCAGTTCCACATATATACGGATACTTTCAGGTACATTCATCAGAATTCTACACATATTTCCTGATTTTGCTACAATTACATTTTTGGAAGATACAGTTTAATGGGCAAATTCCCTTCCACATACGATTATTAAATATAACCTTAGATGGTAACCCTCTGGGGACAGGGAAGTGCCGACTATACCTGAAGCTAACTTATCTTAAATGAACTGCAAAGTTCTGAGCTAAATCAAATGATATAAAAGAACCATTCCCCTCTAGAAAATTTAAACAAAGAAAAATATCAAATCAATATCATGAAAGCTGATAGTATGTTAGACTCAGATGTTCTTAAAGCCTCAGTTGTCCAGTTGTTGGGTAGTGGATTTACTTAGACTAATATTATGGTTTCAAATCCCTTCTCTCTCCCCAAGATTTCCTCGGTATCTGTGTTCATTTTCTATCAAGCTAGTTTGAAACGTCACCACAAGAGGGCACCATTGTATTAGTAGATGCTCCACTTAACATACAACCTGCTCACTGCTGCCCTCTTGTGGTCATTTTCATCAAACATGATTTCACTGTACTGACTTAGTACATTATTCCCACCTGCCTGATTCTGCTCTGTGCCTCTGCCCTCCTCGCATACTCTCATTCATGCTCTCATTTCTTTTTTCTTTTTTTTTCTTAAGCCCCTGGGAATTTATTTCTGATCTTCATTTTCTGTAAAGTTGCTGTAATTTCCAAAGATGGAGAAATAAATCTGTGGCTCTTACAATCAGTAACACTGTGAATGAGGCAAATCAAAACAAACGTGCCCCTTCCACTCAGTCCAGTTCAGGCCCATCGCCTTGGAATAGATGCATCAAGAATGCCCAAATGCAACCCAGCACCAAGCCCCTTCTTGCCTATGTCTTCCACCCCTCCTCTCAGCCCTCTTCCTCCTTCTTTCTGAAGCGGGACTGCAGTTCTTTACAGGGTTGATCTCTCCAATGTTTTTTGAAGCCATGATGTCATCTTATGCAGGGCCAGCCCCAGAGTTGGTTCAAGGTGCTGACACCCTAAGTAAACCTTAAGCCAGGGTCTCCAACTCCAGTCCTGGAGGGCACCAAACCAGTCAGGTTTTCAAGATATCTCTAATGAATATGCATGAGATAAACTTGAATACAATGGGGACAGGGCATGGAAATATATCTCATGCATATCCATTAGGGACATCCTGAAAAGCAGAGTGGTTTGGTGCCCTCCAGGAATGGAGTTGGAGACCCCTAAATTAAGCTTTACGCGCCCCCTGGCTGTCAAAATCTATTTTTTAGCTTTTAATACCCTGCTCTTTGTTGCCGCCCCCCACCCTGAAATTACCATCCTAGGCAACTTCCTAGTTTGGCTGATGCTTGCGCCATCCCTGATTAGTTGTCTGCTATTTAGAGATGTAACTGGCTGTCAGTCCACACAGGTTACCCCCGATGTGCTTAATTTCTGCCAGTATTAGTCATTAGTATGGATGCTGTGCATTGTTCCCATACATCCCCAATTTTTGGAGATTTTCCCCAAATTCTGACCCATGTCCATAGCAATGGAGATGGCGGTGACGTGGGTGGTGCAGTGCTGGTGTGACAGAAAAGGACATTTAAAAGCCCCCAGTGTGGCTACATGTCCCAACCCCTTCACCAGGAAGCTTGCATCAGAGGGGCTGCGACATAGAAGGCCTTCAGTGTGCAGGGACAATGGCCCAGGCACTGGCTTTTAGGACTGGAGGGTGACCAGGTAGAGAGAGAGAGAGAGAGTGGAGGCACCAGCAGCAGATGAGGGGAGGGAGCAGGCCCTGCAAGGGGAAGGGAAGAAATGCTGGAGGAGGGATAAGGAATTTAAGGGAAGGAGATATGCGGGACACTTGAGCGGAGGACGGCAGAAATGAGACTGGTGTGGTCCATCCACACTTCCCAGTAGGGTTGCTAGGGAAGGATCTGCCTTTGATTTTTTAAGCATGTTCAGTCCCTTCTGCACAGTGCAGGTTCCCTTCCCCATGGTTTCTGCACCCCAAGTGCCTCAATCTGCTCTTCTTCCTATTACAGGTCAGCTGCTAAGTATTCAGCCAGTCTTCTAGTTTTTGTAGATCACTTCTCCTTTTACCTGCTCTCTTGGGGATGTTCACTTTGCTGCAGTTCTTTTGTGATGCTTTGTAATTAGCGAATGCAAAGCCCTTTAGCTCTTATTTCGTCAGCCACCTCCTTGCAGGACCAAAATGGTTTCCTTTTCCTTTTATTTGCCTTCTTACCATAAAGATCTGTTGCCCTTTTCCCAGTTCCTTTCAGTTTCTCCCACAATCTCTCCCTCTTCCTTATCTCTTGCACCCTGCCCGCTCCTGTCTCCGGTATCATCTCAGTTTGATGGTTTTTAGAACGTGAATGGAGACACGAAGCTGCAGGTTCCCTTTTCTGTGTTGGAAGTAGTTTGTCCTTTTGCATTTTCAGAGCATTGGACTGACAAATAAATCAGGATCCGCTTTGCTGCACCCTGCAAAAGAACATAAGATCTGCCAAAATGGAACAGACCAACGTCCATCAAGCCCATGATCCTGTTTCCAACATTGACCAATCCAGGTTTCAGGTACCTGTTATATTCCCAAAAAGGTACATAGGTGCCACGTTGCTTATGCCAGGGTAAGCGGTGGATCTCTTTGCTCTTTCTTAGTAATGGCTTATGGAGTTTTCCTTCAGGAATACGTCCAAACCCAGCTACACTAACAGCTTTTACTACATCCTCCGGTAGCACATTCCAGCATTTCATTACACTTTGAGCAAATATTTTCTCCTATTAGTCTTAAATGGGCTACATTGAAGCTTCATTGCATAAGTCTTTGTAATTTTTCATGGAGTAAGTAATTGATCTATGTTTCAGAGATCAATGTTCTCATAGGGGTATCTTTCCATTCCCTTCACCATTTTGGTGACTCTTCTAGAAAATGTCAGCTTAAAACAAGGCTCTTGCTTATCAAAGTTAGAGAAATGAATGTGTTAATGTTTCTAATTAAAGTTGAAGTTGGGGTTTGAACTCCAGACCTCCAGCATTAGAGCTAATGAGCTTTATCTCTGAGCCACCAGCAGCTCCTGAGAGAAAATGGCTGTCCTGGTATTCTTATCCTCTACAGAGCTCTGCCTGTCAACAAGGAGAAATAGAAGTTCCAAAATGGTTAAGTGTGAAAGCCTCTGCTAGCCCAAGGGTTGGGTGCTGGGCTGGTAATACAAAGGCTGTGAGTTCAAATCCCACTGAAGACAAGCAGTCCATTGTACTGTGCCACATGAAATAGAAGAGGTAGTTTTAGGACACTTTTGTCCATTTTTCATAGGAAAAAGCAGCATAACCCTGGCTGATGGTGGCTCTCCTCAGCTATTAGGGTTTTCCCCCAATATACTTGATATGCAGGTCTATCTAACCCCCTCCTCCCCATCCACCCACACCACTTACCTGCTCTGGCCCCCACCTAGCTTCTGGTTAAGCTAGACTCGAACCCACAACCTCCTATATTGGAGTAAAGCACCTTAGCCGCTGAGCCACCAGTCAGCCAGTTGCTAAGTGTCTCTTTTTTCGTCCCCTTATCCTCTCACTCCTTGATTTGGCTCTAAAACATAGGCAGCATCTCCTCTCACCATGGGACTCAAACCCACAACTCCTAGATTGGAGTAAAGTACCTTTAGCCACTGAGCCACCAGTGAGTCAGTCCCCAGGCTGTTGCTTTTTCTTCCCCTAATACCTCTCACTCCTGGATTTGGCTTTAAAACATAAGCAAGCTTTCTTTCCAGTCTAGGGGCTTGAACTCAGGGATATTCAGCTCAGAGACAATACACAACAGACAAAGCCAACAGTCAGCCACTGAAACTTGTAGGTTTTTTTCTCTTCTTTATATATCTGCTTGTTTCAGAGATCATGAGGAAAAAAAAGCCTTTAGAAACAGTGAAAGAGATCGTCATATTCCTGGGCAGAGGGGGCTTTAATGAAAAGACTTCTTGAAGCATCTCTGCTCTGGGGTTTCAGAGCTGTACTGGAGACGGGGCTCCTCTGAGGGAGTCCCAGGCTCTGCACAGATGGGTAGAGATTTGGCTCAGGCCTTACTAGTAGCACTTGGAAAATGGCAGCTCCTAACCCCTAATAGTGGCAGAGTTGCCTTTGGAAAGTATTATTGTGGTTGAAAGCACTCCTGTGCTAGGAGCCTGGGCCAGGGATACCCTGGACCTGTAGCCCCGTGAGCAAGGGGCATTGAGAATGTCCAGAGAGGTGTCTGGGAGTGTTGGGCATCCAACTAACCCTCTTTTTTTGAAGTGCCCCCCTTTCTCCCAGTACTTGGCTCAGTTCCTGCTCCTGCCCTAATAGGGAGAGAGATAATTATTCACAATGCAGCGCACGGCCTGCATATTACCTTGGGGGTGGGCATGGCTTCTATTTTCTCACAGTACACACTTTTTCTTGCCACTGCAATTTGCTTGCCCTTAGTGAATAAATGGGGTTTTAGCATCCAGAGGCATGTTCTACACATCACTTACTACCTGAGTGGAAGATACAAGACAAGTCGGGGGAGCAGTGAGAGAGCACTAGTGGAAGTCAGGGCTGGGCCAATCACTAGGTAAACCAGGCAGTCACCTAGGGCACCAACTTTGGAGGGGCAGCAAAGAGCAGGGCATTCAAAGCCAAACAATAAATTCTGACAGCCAAGGTTTGCTTAAGATGCCAATACCTTGAACCATCTCTAGGCCCAACCCTAGTAGAAGTGCTGTATTTCAATTGTTTTGCATCGGGGTGTTTCTATCAGTTAAAATCTAAAATAAGAAACCCTAATTATAAACTCAGCCCCTGGGACTCTCGATAGAAAGAAGCAACACGTTTATCAGTTCCTCCTGCCAAGTTATTACGAGATAGCCGCTGTCCAAAAATGCTCTCAGTGATGTCAGGAGGGAGCCCGGCATGAGATGCAGCTTTTACAGGAATTAAACCAGGTCTCAGCAGCCACCCACACTCCCCCATCAGCCTATCAAATAGTTATTTCCCCTATGACCTTAAATCCTATCAACAGGAACTTTCTTGTGTGCACTAAGAAACCCCGTAGGAAGAGGAGAAAGATGCAGGGTGAGACTTTCCCAGGCTCTCAGCTGCCTCCAAACTTCTCCTGATGTTTCATCCTCAAGACAGTGGCCTGGAATTTTACTTTTACGGTAGGTGCCTGTGATTCCTGCCAACCATTTCCATTTCTGGGCTGCTGCCCTTTCACCCATGCCCACTTCCATACTATTTCCGGAGCCTCAGCGTGGAAGTGTTGTGCCTACAGGTGTCCACTGGAGGTCAGCAGTCAGCAGCAGCAGACTGGAGGCAGATGGGGTGACACTGCCACCTGGTGGAAATTTCCCAGAATACAAGAGTTACATTTATCCACTATTTCAAAAAATGTCCCTCTTCCTCCCCTATATCCCCTGAACCCACAATTTCACATTTCCCCTTTGTTTGCTATTACCCAAAAAATATATGCTGTAAATATCCAAAGAGAAAACAGAAAAAGGTGGAGTTGTCAGGAAGGGCTGAATGTTTTGTTTTGTTTTAATGGTGCTCAGGTTGTCTCGCGTCTGAACTCCCCCCTCCCCCAGTTGGGCTCTGGCTGCTCCCAGTCCAAAGTTGCCAAGTAACTCAGTTCCAGGAGTGAGATTTTTTTTGTTAGTTCTGATTTATATTTTCTTTACAGTGCAGTATGGTATGTGTAGTCCCTGATTTAACCCATTGGAATCAGTGCTGCAGGTCCCATATTGCATCAGGATGAGCTTGTCAGAAATCCAGGACTGGCTTTAAATCTCACTCCTGGAACTGTCTAACTTGGCATCTCTGCCAGTCTCCACTCATTCCTGATCCCTGGACTGTCAAAGAGACCCTCCATCTAACCTCTTTACAAACAGAGTGCTAGGAATCATATTGATAGGAATGGAGAATAAAACAAAGGATATTATAATACCTCTTTATTGTTCCATGGTGCAATTACACCTCAAATATTGTGTGCAATTCTGGTCACCGTATCTTAAAAAGCATATAGCGAATTTATAAAAAGTACAGAGAAGAGCAACCAAAATGATAAAGGGGGAGGAAGAATATCCCTATGAGGAGAGGCTTAAAAGGTTAGGGTTCTTTAACTTGGAAAAGAGATGGCAAAGGGAAGATATGATAGAGGTCTATAAATTCATGAATGGAGTGGAATAGGGAAACATAGATCAGTTGTTTACTCTTTCAAAGACTAGAAAGACTAGAGGATAAGTAATAAAGTTACAATGTAGTACATTTAAGACTAATCGGAGGAAATATTTTTCACTCAAAGCGTAATCAAACTCTAGAATTTGTTACTGGAGGATATAGTAAAAGTGTAGCTGGATTTAAAGTGGACTGTTTCTAGACTAGACTGGGTAAATCCACTGCTTACCCCTGAGATAAGCAGTCTGGAATCTGCCTACCTGTTGGGAAGCTGACAGGTACTTGTGACCTGGATTGGCCACTGTTGGAAACAAGATACTGGGCTTGGTGGACCTTAGCTCTGACTCAGTATGGTATGTACCCCTGTGCTCTCCTGCATAGCTAAACCCCTGGTGGCCCCCACAACTGCTGTGCTCTAAGTAATTGCCTAACGGAAGAGTAAGCCTGACCTGAATTTGTTTCTTCTATCCATAATATGAAGGAAGATGAGGTCTGAAAGATTACCCATGATCTGGTCACAATACCTTGGCTCTTTTGGTCTCCTTTGGCCCCTCAAGCAGCAAGAAACACAGAACACAAATTCTCAAACATAAAGTCCTCTTTCTCTGAGCTCAAAGGGAAGCCAACAGAAGGTCTGTGGACAGAGAACAGCTCAACTTCCATTGGGTTCAAGGTTCTTCCCTATAGAGACTTTTTTTTATAATAGTAAAATAAGAAGTAACGGCATCATTAATCATAAATATGAAATAACAAGGTGTTGCTAGAATTCTTTGCTAGAGCTGATTATAATGTATTAGATGAAATTTACTTGGTTATGATAAAATTATTTATAACTGCAGAGTTGCAGAAATTATGCTTTGCCAGCAGTGACCCATAGTTGACTGTACAATGAACTACAGTTGTACAGTTCATAGCCTGTGTTTACTCTTTATGCTTGCATTAAAAATGTTCTCAAACTATTTTACAACAGTTACACAGTTCTTATGATCAAGATATCCTTTAAGAAAGCAGTAGGTGAAAAGTGAGTGATGGTCATTGTTAGCAAAATTCATCTATCAGCACATTTTAGAGATCTGTATCAAGAAATTCATCAATCTTCAGTTACATATTGGGGATTCTAGTATCCCTTTATCTGTCCATTGCTACAAGGTCTAGTTATTATGCACCAATGTATGAGTCAAGAGAACTGCTTTACTGATATAAATTTTCTGTAACACCTTGAAGAAGTCACTTAGGCTCGTGTGTGCCATTTTAATCCCAGCTCAGCCACTGGACTATTTACTTAAGCTGCCTATGTACCAGTTCTGGGCCTTCCTTGGCCATGACCTCTTTCTGTATGACTTTGGGGGAGTCATTTTAATTCCCTGTATTTCACTTTAAATGCTGATTTAGTCATTGGCTTCCTGTGTGACTTTGGGTGAGTCATTCAGTCTCACTGTACCATAGTTCTGACCTTTATGTCTGCCAGTGATCCTCTGTAAGGCCCTGATTAATTATCTTCACCCAGATTTTCCAATTGGATAATATAAGTGTAATTTTAATTCATCGCTACTGGCCTTTGTCAGTTTATAGCAGTCCAACTGAAGGAACAATTACCACGTGAGCTACTCAAGAGATCAGTCTGTGTGTGGCAAAAACGAGGAAGCTTTATTAAGACGTACAGGGGTACCAGGTAGAAGGAAAAATGCCGAACACCCAACACAGGCCGTGTTTCAGCTATGCCTTCTTCAGGGGTATTACGGTTTAGGAACACTAAAAACATCATAAAAATAGCATACATATCAGTATATGAATAATAAATAAACTATAGTAAAATCAATTCTAAATCATATATAAAAAATATATAAAAACAATATATACAAGAAATAATAATAGGAAGCCATCTATAGTTAACTTAAAAATATCCAAAAAATAAAGTAAACAGAAGTCTGTTCATATAAAACCACACATACTTAGACGTGATAAAATGAATAAGTAATAAGTTAATAAAAAAACATGGGATGATGTCTTCCCCGGTCACCATGTGAGTCACATGCTGTCCCTCCCTTTTCCCAGAAGAGCTTGGTGAAGGTGTCCCTTGGGTATATAGACGGCAACATGCTGTAGAGCAAATCGGTAAAGTGTGGGATGTCTTTGGTCAAGGCAGTGAGCACCAAGTTCCCATTGAGCAGCCTCCATGATTCCTTGGTGAATAGGTGGGGGGTTGATGGTCCATATCATTGAGAAGATCAATATTAAGGTGATGATGCTGCATTGGAAAAATAGTTCCTGGATGGACTTTAGATGCATTTCATAGCAGAAACATACAGTCACATTCACTGAGGACTGTTGAATCACATCTGCCACCCTCATCAATCTCTCTATAATGTAACCATTATTAATCTTTTTGAGGAAGACCACAGAGCTGCCATTCTTCAACACATTCTGCAATATCTTTTGACTACTCTGGCTGGCAAAGTCTGAGTTGGAGGACAGGATTCCCACCCATGTCCAGCTGAAGTGTTGGAGCAGTTGGACGATGGCCCAGGGCTGTAGGGTGTCTGCAGGGAAAGTGCGTAGGAAAGAGGGGAACTGGAGTTTGTCACTCAGCATTGGGTGCTGTGCTGAGATGCTGATCTGAAAATTAAGATTAACATCATATCTGTCATATAAATCCATGGGAGTATTCAGTGATGTAACATATATTAGTGACTTCAGAGGTTAATGGTGAAAATTCTAAAGGTTTTGTTATGAGGGATAATCAAGGGGTGTCCTGGAAAGAGAGGCTGACTAGCAGTAAAAGTACTGAATGATAAGCTTGGGGAACTGCTGAAGTCCATAGGGGGAATTATCCTACTGGTTAGGTCAATGGTCTGGAAGCCATAGTTCAAATCTTACTGAAGCTCTTTGTAGTTTTTGCTCAGTTACTTAACTTTTCATTTCTTTTGGTTCAAAATTAGATTGTAAACTCTCTGGGGACGGGGAAATATGCAACATGCTTAGAACTACTACTGCAAAGGTATAAGATAAATAATGTTTCCTTTCAGTGATCTTCCACTGAGAAGTGTTCATCTTTATCTGCTGTCATATACTATGTTACTGAACTTTCAGTCTATCTTCTTTTCATGTATCAATTACACAGAAACATGATCACGTTGCTAGTTCCCAGGTTTGTGTAATTTGAGTAAGATGTAGAAGGTGGCAACAGAGGGTTGGCTTGGTATCAGGTTCTCCAGATGAGGCTGCAGTTGCTTGGGAGATGGTTATGGTATAGGCACTTGTAAACCACTCTGATGCGCAAGTAAAGGATGGTATATCACAGGGGTGGGCAAACTTGGTCCTGGAGGGCCGCAGACCAGTCAGGTTTTCGGGATATCTCTAATGAATATGCATGAGATATATATGCATTAGAGATATCCTGCCAACCTGACTGGTTTGTGGCCCTCCAGGGCTGGATCTGGAGACCCCTGCCTTACACCTCTGTCATTTAAGATAGTGAGTGGACAAGGTGCAGATGTCCAAGACATCAAAAAGGTTAGATAGAATTTGTCACAGTCCTCCTAACTTCTCACCACCACCAAAAAATTGTCTATTAGACAACTTTTTGGTGGTGGTGAGAATCGAGGAGGAATGTGACACATTCTATATACCCTTTCGATGTCTAGGACATCTGTACCTTGCCCACTCACGATCTTAAATGACAGAGGTGTAAGGCAGGGGTCTCCAAATCCAGCCCTGGAGGGCCACAAACCAGTCAGGTTGGCAGGATATCTCTAATGCATATATATCTCATGCATGTTCATTAGGGATATCCCAAAAACCTGACTGGTCTGCGGCCCTCCAGGACCGGAGGTGCCCACCCCTGGTATATCATGTATACTAACAGGTACTTTTTTTATTCCCTTGTGCCTGAAGAAGTGGAGAAGTAGCCTAGTGGTTAGAGCACTGGCTTGGTAACCAAGCAACCAGGGCTTGATTCCCACTAGCACTCCTTGTGGCCTTGGGCAAGTCACTTAACCCTCCACTGCCTTGGAAGAAAGGCCTGGCAGTCTACTTCTGGTGACACTGCCAAGAAAACCCAGGAGCTTCTGGGTCACCAGGAGTCTATGAGCCTGCCAATTCCAGATATGATCACATTGCCAGGTTCCCATAATTTGAGTAAGATACAGAAGGTTGGCTTGGTAGCAGGTTATCCAGATGAGGCTGCAGTTGCTTGGGCAAGCCACTTAACCCTCCATTGTCTCAGGTACACTTAGATTGTGAGCCCTTCAGGGACAAATGCAATGTAGGGTTACGTGGCTTGCCCAAGCAACTGCAGCCTCATCTGGATAACCTGCTACCAAGCCAACCTTCTGTTGCCACCTTCTGCAATACAAGGAAAGGAAAACCACGAAACATGTACCACTTGATGTAACGTATAACCCATAATGAGAAAACCTAATGAAACTTTCAAAGATCTGCAACCCCTATTTCTGGAGGATGAGTTACTAAAATAAATCTTTCCCACCCCTCCGATTCTAGCCTTCTGCCAACCACACAACCTGCAACAAAAACTTGTGAGGAGTAAACTTCAAACAGAATCCCAAATGATGGAAAATGGCACAAAATCCTGCAAAATTCCAACACATATGCCAGCACATATCACAGGACCCTATAAGTACCCACATGGAAAAGGCATTCAAAATAAAAGGCTCACATTCATGCTCCTCAATTAACTAAGGGATGTATGATCCAGTGCAAAAGATATGAAGAGAGGTACTATATGGGAGAAACAAACCAAAAACTGAGAGCACACTTCAACTTTCACCAAAACACTACAAACTCTTATATAAAAAAAACAGAAATGTAACTCAGTGGGTGAGGGCTGCTCCTCTGTTAGTTAGGTTCCTTAGTGTTGCTCGCCAAGTATACATTGTAGATCATCTTCTAGTGGGTCTTGCAGATTTCTTCCATAGCTCTCCAAACACCACCTGCTCAAAAGACAAAGTAACTTCCCTTGAAAATCACCCCTCTCCCCTTGCAGGAAGGTTTAATTCCAAAGTTCCCCTTCATCTGAGGGTGAGGACATCAAACGTTCCAACTTTTGTATTCAGTATGTGTAGGCCTGGGGTTGCATGCCCCTCCCCCTCCCCTCCCCTCCCCTCCCCTCCCCTCCCCTCCCCCTTCCCCTTCCCCTTCCCCCAGGTAGGGCAACTATCCACTCATCCACTCCCCAGGCTACATTTATCCCTCACAAGGATCCTTCTAAGCAAAGACAAGGCAGATAATATGCAAATTAGGTATGCAATATGCAAATTAAATATTCATTTGTTTCTTCAGTTCACAAACAAATATAGTCCCCCAATCAACAGGGAAAAAACCCAATTGCCCTAGGTCAACTGGGATGTGTCTCCAGTGCTCAGAGACCTGGGGGTATGTTCACTAAACTGCGGTATTGTTACCGTTGCTAGGTTCCCTGGTAATGTTACGGATGCCCATATAAAGGAGTGGGCGGTGCATCTTTATGGCAAGCGCTGTCAGGTAATGTGCATTACAAGGTGCATAATGTGCAGTACAGTGCACCCTGGATCCACCATGTGTTAATGTTACCTTATAAGGCACCGTAAGCTGATGTGCTATTTAAGGCGCCCTAATATAAGGTTTCCTAAAAGCTATGAGGTGGCCTTAGCTTAAGGCACCTTATAGGGCTCCTTAGGATAGGAACATTATCAGGCACCTTTTGTTAAGACACCTTAGAAGGCACCTTATGGTAGCATAGGTTAAGGTGCCCTAACAATGCTACGGTGCCCTAGGTTAGTGTGCCCTAAGGGCTGCAAGGTACCTCAGGTTGACATACATGACCTGTTAGACATAGAAACAGATGTAACCCTAACACTGGATGGAGCACCGAGGAAAGGCAATGAACAGGTGAGTGAAGGAGGGAGAGCTGGGAGCTCCTGGACCTGCCATATCTGTGGGCATCCTATGTGGCTGTCAGTAATGTTAACAAATGTAAACATTTGGCTGCCAGGGTGTTGGCAATGTAAAGTACTGTAATGACAATGGGTGGCAGATGATGAGAATGCGTGTCCCCCAGTGGAGGCGGAGGTGGCAGGATAGGTACAATGATGGGTGGGCAGAGGAGTGGTGGTGCCATGCAGATCAGGCAAGGTGAGGCAAGCATGAAGAGGCGCAATGCAGGAAAGGGTAGCAGTGCAAGACATGGGGTGGCAGCCTGCACAGGAAGACAGGACTCTACACAGCTGACAGATGCAGATATTTGGACCGAGGGAATGTTGGCAATTGTGGTGAGGCTATTATGGGCTGGAAGCACAGATCTTCAAAAATATGACTGTTACAGACATGAAAACTATTTGAATAGGACAGGCATGAAAGGAGGGAACAACAAGGAATTGAACCATGACCACTGCTTAGAACATCATTGTACTAACCAGTAGGCTATACTTCTATGGCTTGTCTCACAGCAATGGCTGGGCACAGAAGGACTGCAGGTCACCACACAAACTGTGTGCTCTGAGTGCCAGGATAGGGTAACCTCACCTGTACCCATGCTGCAATGCACATGCTAAATAGCTGTTTACAGCTGATCACCAAATGGGGTCTGCACCTCTCCGATACCTCAACTTGGAAAGACGAACTGACAGTGTATGATACTGACACAGAGTAGCTACAGACCATGCCATTGTGCAGGTTCTGTGTTCACCCTGAGGGTAGGATGGGCGCCCAGCACTAGGTCTGCAGTACATGTGGTGCGAGAGATAGGTCCTGCTGTACATCCCCATCACTACCAGTGTGTGACAGGTGGTCCTTGCAGTGCATCCGAAGGTAATTCTGTGTCCATAAATATTCTGCAGTCACATGTGGCCCTCTGGGACCAGACACCACCCAAATTAGTGCATACCTAGTGTTAGGGTCTGGCTGCCAAGACACCTGTTATCAGGGCAGAAGGGTGTCTAAACTCACATGAGTTTTATGCAGCAGTGCCTCTACAGGTCTAAGTGGTATACACTGTATACCCCCAGGGGCCCACAATCATCCTTTTTGTAGGTGAGGGAGTGGAGGACCAGCAACCCCCATCCTGCTGGCAAAAGACAGCCCTCCAGGGTTTCAAACGGAAACTATGGGGCATGTTTACTAAACATTCCTAACGTGCGGGGCCGCGCTAGTGTGCCTGTGCCATATAAGGAGTGGGCGGTTCAGGCAGAAAATAGAAAAAAAACGGTAGTAAGCAACCGGACGTGTGCGCGTCGCGCTAATGTGCGGGGGTCGACATTAGCGCGTGGAAAGGCAAAGTGGCGCGCTGCTGAGTATACAAAACAAGAGAGCCGTGGTACAACGGTGAAGACACTGACCAATGGTGCAGGGGCCATGGGTTCAATCCCCCAGTGTGTGCAACGACAAAGGTCAGCTGAGGCAGTAACTGTAATGATTAACATTGTTTTAGGAGGCAAATTAATTTGGAACGGCATAAGGCGGCGCACAGTTATTTTTGGGCGGCAGAAGGCGGCGCACAGTGCTTTTTGGGTGGCATAAGGCGGCGCACAGTTATTTTTGGGCAGCAGAAGGCGGCGCACTGGTCCCCTTGGGCGGCAGAAGGCGGCGCGCTGATAGGCACAAGGCGGCGCACTGATGCACAAGCACAGGAACAGAGCCACAGCACAATGGTTAAAACACTAACCAATGGTGCAGGGATCAGGGGTTCAACTCCTCACAATGCCCAGTGAAAAATGCCTGCTGAGGCAGTATGTATTATGTTGTGGAGTGCTGTAGGAGGCTGTATAATTTTATTTTGTTATCACTACTAGCAAACGCACTCTCCCAGCATGTTAACATACGGCGGCCCATAAGGCACATGTTACAGTGCACTGTTCGCCAAGGCACCCTTGAATGACCCCTATAGGGCAGCATGTATGTTGCGACACAGGATAATGTATAGTGCACCCTATAGGGATGGCAACCATAAGGTGGCCTACAGGGCGCCCTATGAAGCACCCTCAGAGGCACCTAATGGGTATAGTAAGCTGAGGGTGGTCTTGTCGGCATAGACATATGTACAGTAAATAAAAATAAAGCTGTGGACAGCCCTACCAAAGGGCCCCACTGTGGGTTTGAACCCATGACCTCTGGCTGCACAGGCAGTGATGTAACCATTGCGCTACAGCTCCATAGCTGTAAGCAGGCCCCTGGCTGGCTGCAGATAGCCTACACGTCACCTCACAGACAGTCTGCTGGTGTCAACAGGATAGGGTTAGGCCACCCGTACCCATGATGCACTGCACATGCAAATTAGCTGTCCGCAGATGGACACAAGATGGGGAATGCACCCCCACAGCACCTCGGCCCTGTTGGGGGAAGTGACCGGGTGCACCCACACAGCACCTTGGCCTAGTAGGGGGCACTGACCGGGTGTTGTACTGGCACAGAGTAGCCACACACCGTTACATCGTGCGGGTACTGTGCTCACCCTGAGTGTGCAATGAGGTGGCCAGGACCAGGTCAACAACACCTGCCATGGCTGATGGAGGCCAAGTGGGCGTTCCAAAGCAGTGTTAATGTGTAAGATAGCTAGTTTCTGCACAAACACCATGGATATCCCTGTCTGCCGCCATCAGGCACCCCCCCCAGTGGCAAACATGGTCCCCATCAAGGGATCCACACTCTACCTCCCTGCAAAGGTGGCAGTAGAGGGCAACATCAACCCCAGTCCTGCTGAGGAACACCACCACCCCCCCCAGGCAGGCAGCTCCATACACAGCCATAACACAATAGCAGACAGACATAAGCCCAGGGTATGGTAAGCTGCACTCCACCACCAGATATTCCCCTGCAGCAAGCCAACAGCCACTGCACCCTGCAAGCCATTATAGCAAGACATTTACCAGCTACAAACAGTCTGCTGGTTAGTCCATAGTGCATGTTCCCAATGGAGATGCATGCACCCAGAACTGGGCTGTCTGCATACACAGCAAGCAGATAGATCAGTGACTGGGCCCCAAAGAGAAACCCATATCTATCACATGAGAGAACTACTATACAGCACTATGGGGGGGCCTAGCCATGCTGTGGTCACTGCACAGTCAGGGTGAGCGTGATCCCCCAGAAGGACATGCTTTGGCCACCCTGTCTGTGTAGGTGGTGGCCGGACACTACAATATCCCAGCCAATGTCCCTGCCAGGGCCCTATGCCCAGTGCAGATGCATCCTGGCCACGCCACCCTGCCCTGGCTATACCCATGGTACCTTGCACCTCATTATGCACATTGACTGGCCAATACTGGCAACAGTGCTGGCAGTGCGGGCTGTTGAAGGGGCTTGCAGCCAACACCCACTGTATAGACAGACACACACTTCCACACCTCTGCCATCATGGTGCTACGATTGAGGGGGTAAGTAGCCTTGCCCACCAAACCGGTCCTGAGCACGGCAAGGCATGGATATGGTACGCATTACAGCTGGTGGTCACTCCCCAGGGTGGTAAGCACCGTCAGAGGCCAGGCCTGGAGCATGCCCCGCAAACACCTAACAGATTGTTTGGATGGGGTCAACTAGCAGTATGTACGTAACGTATGGATAACTGCCTGCCTGTGCTCCTAGCAAACGTCTCCGAGCTGTGTACCGTACACCTCAGGTGTAGGGTGACATTGGTAAGTTATGCAAGTGCTCGTTTTGGGTGCTGCATGCACGGTCCAATGTTCTGCCTTTCCAGGAGACATTGGCCAATGGGGCCTGTGGGTGTGGGTGTGTCTGCCCTTGATGGCTGCTGCTTTACGGCACAGATTCCCAACTCCAGTCCAGGTTTGCATCACACTGTTCGGGTTTTCCTGCTATCCCTCATGAATATGCATGGGCTACATCTACATGCCATGGGGGTGGTGCATAGATATACAGCACAGGCATTTGTATGAGTGTCAGCATGGAACCTGACTGGTGTGTGGCCCACCAGGACTGCATTTGGGTGATTCTGCTCTAGGTACTGCCCCTGTTCATGGTGTCTGTGCTCAGTGGGGTAAAAGATAGATGTCTTACCATTGCATATGTCCCCGCCATGAAAGGTGTGTCCTTACTATCACTGTTTAGTTGTGGGAAAAATATGTGGGCAGGATTGGCAGTAGCCCCAGCTGGGCTTTGAACCTGTGACCTTCTGTTCTTGTATGCACTGTCTGTGTGCACTGCACCACTGTGTAGCCACAGATTGGTTGGATTCCCTGGACTGTCCATGACTGTGGATCCGGCAGGACCTGTCTGTTGCAGTGGACTGTGCCAGCCTGCACATGGCTAGGCCTCTGTCTTCTGTGGTTAGCAGCCACTGCCCCCTGCACCACATGTACTTGTCCGCCAACATGCTGGCATGAACTTCTCTCAGAAAAAGCAGTTGACCTGATTGCAATGTGGCAGTATGGGACTGCATTTGGGGGACTTGGCTGTAGGTAATGCCCATTGTTGTGGTGTGTGTGCGGTGTTGGGTAAAATATGGGTGTTTTCCCCATGCATACAGGGGTGTCTGCGCTATCTTTATTTAGTGGTGGGTAAAATATTGGGACTGGGCTGGCAGGTGCCCCAGCTGGGTTTTGAACCTCTGCCCTCTGGTCCTAGAGGTAATGACTCCGTCCGCTGTACCACACTTTGGCCACAGAGACAGTGCAGCCCCTGGAGGCAGTAAGCCTGGCAGGATGGAGTCACAAACCATGCTCTACGCAATTCTACTGTGGGCATATGCACCCTGTCTGGTGACAAACGTGCACATAAACCCCGGAAATGACCACGGGAAATGTGGGACAAAATATCACCACGCTGGGCAACAGTGATATTAATGGGCAACCATAGCAAACACTCCCAGGAAAGCTCCAAAACGTGGAAATGTTTTTTGGAAGAGTCTCCTCTCAGTAGACCCTTCCAAAATTCATTTCTTTTTTCTGGAGCTTTGCTGGGTGTGATTTCTGTATTTGCCCATCACTATAACTGTTCCCCAGCTGAATTACTATTTTTAATAGTTCTGTTGTGGTCATTTTCTATTTTTATTTTCACTTTTGTGCTGTGCACATATATCACACTGCTCACGTTTTGCTGGTTTCCCCGGTTTTCCTGTACATTGCTGACGGAAATGGTTTCTCTTCCCTTTAAATGCTTTCTACCGCGAGTGTTTCACTCGCGGTAGTTTTTACATGCAAATTCGGGCCCGATACTGTGCGGGGAGCCTCTCCCCTCCCACTCTCCACCCATTGACCCCGTCCCTCCGCCCCTCCGGAGCCTTCCTCCGCCCTCCTTTCACCGTTCCACGCCTCTATCGGACATTTGCGGGCCCGCACTTGTACGGGGCCCGTTAGTGAGCCACGTACCTGTGCGGGGGTGACACGCACGTGTGCGGGGCATTTAAACGCGTTTCTGCGCGTTTCAGTGCCGCGTTGCCGTGCGCTATTTTGCGGATTTTAGTAAACATGCCCCTATGTGCACGAAGAGGTGAGACATATAGCACAGACACCAAACAGTTACCACAGTGACTAGGCCCCAAGACTGGAAACACACAGATATCACTGGAAACAAATAGTATAGAGCACTATGTGGGAACATAGACATGACATGGTCACTGCTCAGTCAGAGTGAGAGTGTCCTCCCAGCATGACATGCTGTGGCCACCCTGTCCATGCAGGTGGTGATCGGTCACTACAGTGTCCCAGTCATTGCCCTACACCCTATGCAGATGCATCCTGGCCAATCCGCCCTGTCCAGGCCATACCTACAATACCTTGCTCCTCATTATGCACATATGCAGGCTAACGCTGGTAACAGTGGGACATTGTGGGCCCAGTAAGGTGTGGGCAGCCACAAAACAATGGATAGGTATACACACACCCACACACACTCCTTCTGCAGCATTGTGCAAAGATAGGGGTGGTTGGCAACCCTGCCCACCACACTGGTCCTGATCACAGTGCTAAACTGTGCAGGAGGTAGTAGTAGTAGTGCTCTAGTGATAACTGCAGCTCTGTGCTGGGGCCAACAGTCTGACTCTCCATGAAGCTTTGGATAGTGGAGCCTGTGTGAGTGGGTGTTTGTACCCCTGTTTGCCGCTGCTTTGGGGATTGCACATGTTGATGTTGTATCTGCATTGTAGGGTAAAATATAGGGACATTCTCTGCTGGATCCACAGCTGGGACTTGAGCCTGTGACCCTCTGCTGCAGGACATACTGGCTGTGTGTACTGCACCACACTGTTGCCACAGAAGCACACCAGTCCCTGGGGCTACCTTTACTTTTCCTCAGCCATACCTTTTCTGTTGCACTGCACACCACCTACTGGTACAGAGCATGTCCTAGGTCCACTGCAGGCAGGTGCCACTGCCCCCTCCAGCACAAACACCCCCCCCCCGCCATGCTGACATGACCATATGCTGTCGGTGCAGGTAGTGCACAGTCCCAGGCCATCAACTGTGCAGGTAGGCGGGTGCCTAGGGTGTGGAGTCAGGGTGGCGAGGCATACATGGACATCCACACATCCCCCCATCACCGCCTACCAATGTTATGTCCCTTCCACATGGGGGTAGGATGGCTAGGGGGATGTCAGGTTGGTGCTCTAGCAACTATTGGCTAGGGCGGACCGGGTAGATGTAGGTAGATTGTGTTGTGACAACCGACTGTGAACAGGCTAGAGCAGGGGTGGGCACCTCCGGTCCTGGAGGGCCGCAGACCAGTCAGGTTTTTGGGATATCCCTAATGAACATGCATGAGATATATATGCATTAGAGATATCCTGCCAACCTGACTGGTTTGTGGCCCTCCAGGGTTGGATTTGGAGACCCCTGCCTTACACCTCTGTCATTTAAGATCATGAGTGGGCAAGGTACAGATGTCCTAGACATCGAAAGGGTATATAGAATGTGTCACATTCCTCCTCAATTCTCACCACCACCAAAAAGTTGTCATAGACAATTTTTTGGTGGTGGTGAGAAGTGAGGAGGACTGTGACAAATTTTATCTAACCTTTTTGATGTCTTGGACATCTGCACCTTGTCCACTCACAATCTTAAATGACAGAGGTGTAAGGCAGGGGTCTCCAGATCCAGCCCTGGAGGGCCACAAACCAGTCAGGTTGGCAGTATATCTCTAATGCATATATATCTCATGCATATTCATTAGAGATATCCCGAAATCCTGACTGGTCTGCGGCCCTCGAGGACCAGGTTTGCCCACCCCTGGGCTAGAGCATACACCTCAGGTACGGTGTACCAAATTTGGCCTACTGGGTGTATATATGTTTCTGACAACGTGTGGTCACACCCTGCAATGCCTTACTAGGGGCTGCAGTAATGTGTGTTCAGTTAGCTGGGTTTGCGAAGTGTTTGGGACGCATCCTGGGTAAGGTCTGTGGACCCTTGTTAGAGTGGTCCCCAGATGTGCACTGATTGCCCACTAACAGGCATAGTGGTACCTGTGTGACCTTTGGGGTACTTTCTGGGTAATGTCCCCTGGATGGGACAGTGTGGAACACCGACTACGAGGCATGTTTGGCCTTAGTCAGCTGCTGTCCTGCTGATGTCCAGTTTCTATGTTCTTAAGTGCCACCTAGGCAACAGCCTAGTCCACCCTGTGCCCCAGCTGCCCCCACTGCATGTCCCTCCTGCAGCCCCCTATGCCCCATTTGCACCATCACCATAGTGGCCTTTCAAACTTGGACACTATGCTGTTGCTGCAAATAGAGCACTACTATCACTTTTCTTGGGCTCCCTGCCTATGTTATACATTGCTGACGCTGAAATTGTTTCACCCTCCTACAAATGTGCATCTAACGACAGGTTTTCATTCCCGGTAATGTTCAGCCCTTCAGTTCCCCACGTTAGTGTAGCAGGGGCCTCTCCTCGCCCATTGACCCCTTCTCTTCGCCCTCTCTCCACCCTCTGTGGGACTTACCGCAGACGGTGACATTAACACACGTTAACGTAGCCACTGCTACGTTACCGCAGTTTAGTAAACATACCCTCTGGACCACCTCCCTCCTGCCACGTAGCTGTCTCTTTCTTGCTACCAACACTCCATTCGCAGGCCATCAGCTAGTTATACTTCTATGGGTGTCTCATCTGATGATTGCAGTTCTTCCACACGCACTTCCATTCCCTCCTGGGGAGTCCTCACACTCCTCTTCCAAGAGTTTAGTCTCCATGTCATCCACGGTCCCCTGGGTTAGGCCCTCGTGTTCTTCCCCCTCCTCCCTTATGACCCCAGAATGGTCAGGGGAAGGGGTCCAGATCTCCCTAATCTTTAAGGGGATAGTAGATTGGGCTCTACCAGGGGCCTTCCTGCTGTACCTGCTTTTGTTGTCTCTCTTCTCTAAGAGGGTCTTCAGGACAGAACCTGGGGCTTTATACCAGGGACTCTTGTCTATTCCTCTTGTGTCCAGGGTCCCTTGTCACTCAGGCTGTGATGAGACATATACCCTTCAAAGAAAATCCATTCCCTTAACAGTCTCACTATTAAGACACTGAAAGGGGCAAAATGGTAGAAACCATTATAAAGAATACAATTACTGAACATGTAGATAGCCATGGTTTAATGGGAGAAAACCAACTTGGAATTAGCCATGGAAGGTCTTGTCTTACTAATCTGTTATATTTTTTTGAAGGTGTGAATAAACAGGTAGATAAAGGTGAGCCATCTGATATAGTGTATTTGGATTTTCAGAAAACCTTTGACAAGGTCCCTCATGAGAGACTCCTGGCGAAATTAAAACGTTATGAGATTGGAGGCAGTGTACTATTGTGGATCAGGAACTGGTTAAAAGATAGAAGGCAGAGAGTAAAGCTAAATAGCCAATTTTCTCTATGGAAAAGGGTGAACCTTGGAGTACACCTGCTATCTGTGGTGGGCCTGCTTCTTTTTAACATATTCATAAATGACCTGGAAATAGGAATAATGAATTAAGGTGATCAAATTTGCAGATGACATAAAGTTATTTAAACTTGTTAAACCTCAAGGCCATTGTGAAAGATTGCAAGAGGACCTTTAAAAACTGAAGACTGGGCATCCAAATGGCAGATAAAATTTAATATAGACAGTGCAAAGTTATGCACTTAGGAAAGAACAACCCAAACTATGGTGACATGATCAAGCCAAGAAAAAGATTTAAGTGCCATCATGGATAATATGTTGAAACCCTCCTCCCAGTTGGCTGCGGTGGCCAATAAAGCAAATAGAATGCTAGGAATCATAAGGGAATAAATGGAGAATAAAACAAAGGATATTATTATGCCTCTGTATCGTTCCATGGTGTAACTGAACCTTGAATATTGTGTGCAATTCTGGTTGCCATATTTAAAAAAGTATATATATGAATTATAAAAGGTACAAAGAAGAGCAACAAAAATAGTAAAAGGTTAGGGCACTTCAACATGGAAAAGAGATTGCAGAGGAGAGATATGATCGAGGTCTATAAATTAATGAATGGTTGTAATAGGTAATTATAGATCAGTTGTTTACTGCATCAAAAAAGTAGAAAGACAAGGGGGACATGCAATGAAGCTACAATGTAAGCTATTTAAGGCTACTTGTGACCTGGATTTGCCACTGTTGGAAACAGGATACTGGGCTTGATAGACTTTGGTCTGACCCAGAAAGGTGTTTCCTATGTTCTTATGTCACAACTTATCAAGGTCTTTAGAGGCATGAATGGGTGTGCCTTTGAGCCTTTGATGCCCCTGATGTAGTAGTAACTTTTCATGATTCCCAAACCTGAGAGGCACATGTGCTGGAATTTTCAGCAATATATAGAGGATAGGTGGCGAAGAGAATGAAAGTGACTTTAGTAAACTACAAAGCCGGTGGGAGCTGAAAATGTCAGATCTGCAGCAAACTATTTGGAGCACAGGTGTGGTAGCCGCTTCTCTTCAAGCTCTTAGCTGAGGAGAAGCATCAGATGCAGACAGCCAGAGCTCCCTTCCCTTCTTCTCTACGTAGCATGCACTTATCATCCCAGGTGCCCACGTTTCCCAGAAAGAGAGTGCACCCTAGGCCACCCTAAAGCCTTATTCCCCCCCATCCGTCAGAATTTATTGTTTAGCTCAGAATGACCTGCTCTTTTCTGCCCCTCCAGACGTTGCTGCCCTAGCTGACTGCCTAGCTTGCCTGATGGCTGGGCCAGCCCTGTTGGTGGCCTTGATGCAGGTTGTTGGCCCGCGAGGAACAGACCAGAGGAGCAGGCGGAGGTTCGGTATATTCTCCATATAGAAGTGTAGGCAGCTGGTCTTGGCAGATACAGAATCAGATGAACCCTACTCGTATGGATTTGCATCAGAATCGTCTTGAAGATCGTGAGGTTAGCATGCTAAGCGATGAGGAAGTAACAGAGAAACATAGACAATGATGGCAGCTAAAGACCATGAGGCCGATCCAGCTTGCCCATCCATACAAACTACTAAGCTGTACAGTTCCTTCCCCTTCTGCAGAGATCCTCTGTGTTAACCCCATGCTTTTATGAATTGAGATACAGTTCTTGTCAGTACCACCTCCAGTGGGAGACTGTTCCACATATCTACCACCCTTTCTATAAAAAAAACATTTCCTCGGATTATTCCTGAGTCTATGCCTTTTCACCTTCATTCTCTGCCTTCTCATTCCAGAACTTTCTTTCCATTGAAAGAGGCCCAACTCCTATGCATTTGTACCATGGAGGTATTTAAATATTTCTATCATTTCCCTTCTCCTGCCTTTCCTTCAAAATATCCATTTTGGGATCTCTAAATCAATCTCTATAGGCTTTATGATGAAGACTACTAAGCGGCGGCCTGCAGAATTGTATACAGTGCTCTAAGTGGAGTCTCACAAGAGGCTTCTACAAAGGCACAATCACCTCCTTTTCCTGCTCTCCGTTCCTCTCCTTGGGCACCTAAGCATGTTTCCAAGTTTCCTGACAACGTTTCTACCTGTTTGGTCACTTTAAAATCATCTGATACAATCACCTCCAGGTCCTGTTTTTCTTTCACGCATTGAAGTAGTTCACCCTATAAACTATATCACTTCTCTCTAGTAAAGTCATGTTATCTCAGATCCTGTAATCATTTGTATTTCAGAAATTACATTATCCTCTGTTTTATCAGGATTTTTTCTATTAATTTACCCATCACAAAGATCAGACTAATCATTCTATAGTTTCCACCCTCTTCCTTACTTCAATTTTTGTGGACAGGAACCACATATACCAACCTTTTGCCAGTCCAGTAATTTAACTTTGAAAACATCATAGTATCAAAATTATTGTATTTATTTAACAACTTTTTTCTACTGCTTAGTCTAAAAGTCAAAGCAGTACACAAGTAACTTAAACTGAATGGGATTTACCATGAAATTCAACAAGAGATTAGCATAGATAGAGGAACATTGACTATATAACTTTTTAAGTATAAATAACATTAATGAGACATTCATATTTGATGGGTGGTGCATGGATAGCAAGAAGAAGGGTACCTTGTGGCATCACCAGGGCCGTACCTTGCCATAACTGCACCCTGTGTGACTTGAAAACCTGACGCCCCCTCCCCCGTGACAACATACTTTTGTTATTTGCCCCATCCCCTCCATGACCAGCATCGCCCTTCTGCCCCTATCCCCACCATGTCCAGTATCTCTCCATCCTCATGTCCTGCTGGCTCCCCCCACCCCCCACAATACCTGTTCTTGCCCCACCACCACTTTTCCCGTTCCCTTGGTGATGGCAGCATCAGCTGACATCCAATAAAAAAAAATGTGGGTTTTTCCAACTCCGCACTTGCATGACTGGTCTGGTCTCTCTGTCCTCTGACATATACCTGTGTCAGATGAGGGAGGAAGCAGACCAGCCATGCAAGTGTGGAGCGGCAAAGACACATGTTTTTATATTTTTAAATTGGAGATCCGCTGATGCCACTACCATCAAGAGAGCAGGAATAGAAGTGGTGGGGCAAGGGCTGGCTGAACAGGCAACACGGGAGGGGGAGTCAAGCCAGCAGAAAACCAGCCCAAAATGCACCCCTATGTTTTTGTGCTCTGTTCTGAAGGACTGCAGGCAGAGGCCTAGGTATGGTGCTGGGTGTCGTATCTAACTTGACTCTAAGATGTTTATCCATTGGGTCGGAGACCACAGTATTCTCAGGAGAAAGTTTCTTTTTTTCTCTTACCTTTGGACAGCATCAATTAAGCTACTCACTGCTCCTCCAATGCTCATAAGGGTCTCCTAAGGGGTGTAGCCTGCCTCTTGTGGCACATTCCTTAGAGCACACCATGGCCATGCACCAACAGCTGTCTGCCTCGAAGACGCACGGTCTTATGGGAGCCTTTACCTGAGGTTGGAAGATTGTCGCAGGTGATGGAACTCTGCTCCTCCTCTGTCCTCTCTGCATGGCGGCTGCACAACCCAGCTCTCCCCAAGCTAGTTAGTAAATCTTAATGAATAAGGGGTATGTTTACTAAGCAGTCTTAACGTGTGCTGGGCGATAGTGTGCAGGCTGCCATAAAAGGAGCAGCAAAACGGGATTATCGCACGATAACGTGCGCTGCGAACAGTATCGGGCGAGACACCGCTAAGCACGTTAACGCGTGGTAATCTTAAGTAGGCGCGCTGACATTTAAGCACAGAAACAGAGGTGTAGCACAATGGTTAATACACTGCTTGATGGTACTGGGGACATGAGTTTGATCCCCAGTGTGCCTAGTGAACAAGGCTAACTGAGGCATCTCCCTTTATGTTTAAGTAGTGCTTTTTGAGGCATTGTAGTTTTATTTTAATTAGTGCTGCCAGCAAACACACCCTCACAGTGGTGTAACCAAGGTGCCGCATAAGGTACCCTATAAGGCATTCCAGAGGGCACATTATAAAGTGCACTGTCTGCCAAGGCACCCTACAATGTCCCCTATTGGACACCTTATAAGGTGCTTTATAGGTGCTTATGGGGCACCTTATGAGGCACCTTAAGGTTACAGTACTCTGAGGGTGTTTTTGCTGGCAGCACTAATGTACATTAAAAATCAACAATGCCTCAGACAGCCCTATCAGATAGTCCCACTGTGGGCTAGAACCCATGACTTCTAGGCTCTATAGGCAGTGAAGTAACCAGTGGGCTACAGCTGCTAACAAACCCCTGACTGGCTACAGAAGGACTGCATGTCACCACACAAACAGTCTGCTGTGGCTACCAGGATAGGGGCAACCCACCCATACCCATGATGCACAGCACATGCATATCAGCAGTCTACAGATGATCACAAGATGGGGTATGCACCCCACAGCACCTCAGCCTGATAGGGGGTGCTGACGGTGTGTGTTAGTGGCACAGAGTAGCTACAGACCGTCACATTGTGCGGGTATTGTGCTCACCCTGAGGGTGAGGTGGGGCGGCCAGCACCAGGTCCGCAGCACCTTCAATGGCTGAAAGAGGCCATGACACAGGTACTCATCAGTGCCAATGTGTGTAATAGGTAGTTCCTGCAAACACACCTAGGATACATTAGTATCTATCTGAAGTTGTCAATCAGGTCTAGCCCTTATGGGCTATGATACACCCAGAATAGTGCATATTCTGTTTTCATGCCATGGTAACATGATGTAAGTGACAGGGGGGTGTTTGGACCCATAGGCAGATTATGTACCACCACCCAACTCACCCTCTGTGGCTCAGGGTGGGAGACAGGATTACCCCCACCAACAGATCCACATTCTACCTCCCTGCAACAGTGGCAATAGGGGGGAGTGGGCCATGAACCCCAGTTATGCTGGGGAACAGACAACCTACAGGGCAGCCAATGCAGAGCTGTACAAATCCCTAAGGCAATGGCAGGAAGACAGTAGGCCTGGAAATGCTCAGCTGCCCCCCACCACCATCTGGAATTCACCAGCCACTGCACCCTGCAAGGCATTCCAGCCATACACATATAACTGCAGACAGTCTGCTAGATAGTCCACAGTGCATGATCCTGGAGAAGATGTGTACACCCAAAAGCTGGGATGTGAGCACACCCACCAAGCAGATAAGTCAGTGATTAGGCCCCAGAGAAGAGAACCCACTTATTTCAATGAAAAGAAATACAATATAGCACTATGGGGGAGCCTAGCCATGCCGTGGTCACTGCTCAGTCAGGGTGAGAATGACCTCCCAGCAGGACATGCTGTGGCCACCATGTCGGTGCAGATCGTGGCCAGGCACTACAATGTCCGAGCCATTGTCCTATGCCCTGTGCTGATGCATCCAGGCCAGGCCACCCTGTCCAGGCTATACCCACAGTACCTTGCTCCTCATTATGCACATTGGCAGGCCAATACTGGCAACAGTGATAACAGTGTGGGCTGTGGAGGGTGTTGGCAGCCACCACACACTGGATAGACAGACACACACTCCCCACGCCTATGTCAGCATTGTGCAGCTATAGAGGTGTTTGGCAGCCCTGGCCATCGCACCAGTCCTGGGCACAGTGCAGGCATGGCTATGGTACGCAATACTGTTGGGGTCACTCCCCAGGGTGGTAAACACTGTCAGACACAAGACCTGTAGCACACTCCACAGACATCAGAAAGGTTGCTATGATGCAGCTCACTCAGAAAAGGCACCATAGAGTAACGAGCGTTAGAAAGCACCATGTAAAGCGCCACGCAAGGCGCCCTGTACGGCGCCCTATAAGGTGCATGATAAGGTCCTTAGTAAGTCATCCAGAGCTGTAGCATAATGGTTAATACACTGACTGATGGTGCCAGGGGTCACGAGTTCAATCACCCTGTGGCTCTAATGAGTAAAGCTAGCTGAGACATTATTTTACTTTACTATAAATCAGTGCTGTCTGAGGCATTTTGTTTTGTAATGTAAATTAGTGCTGCCAGCAAACACACCCTCACAGGGCTGTAACCCAGAGCTACTCAATTCCGGTCCTGGAGGTCTGCAACCCTGCAGGTTTTCGGGATATCCCTAATGATATGCATGAGATATATATGCATTAGAGATAGCCTGCCAACCTGACTGGTTTGTGGCCCTCCAGGGCTGGATTTGGAGACTCCTGCCTTACACCTCTGTCATTTAAGATTGTGAGTGGGCAAGGTACAGATGTTCTAGACATCAAAAGGGTAGATAGAATGTGTCACATTCCTCCTAGATTCTCAACACCACCAAAAAGTAATATTTTGGTGGTGGTGAGAAGCAAGGAGGAATGTGACAAATTCTAACCTTTTTGATGTCTTGGACATCTGCACCTTGCCCACTTACAATCTTAAATGACAGAGGTGTAAGGCAGGGGTCTCCAAATCCAGCCCTGGAGAGCCAAAAACCAGTCAGGTTGACAAGCTATCTCTAATGCATATATATCTCATGCATATCATTAGAGATATCCCAAAAACCTGCAGGGTTGCAGACCTCCAGGACTGGAATTGAGTAGCTCTGCTGTAACCTAAGGTGCCGCATAAGGCGCCCTATAAGGCACTCCAGAGGGCACATTATAAAGTGCACTGTCTACCAAGGCACCCTATAACGTTCCCTATGGGGTGCCTTATAATGCACCGTATAGGGTGTTTTATAGGGCACCTGATGAGGCACCGTAAGGTGACAGCACTGTGAGAGTGTTTTTGCTGGCAGCACCAATTTAAATAAAAAAAAAAAAATGCCTCAGACAGCCCTACCAAATCACCCCACTGTGGGAATCAAACCCATGACCTCTGGTTCTACAGACAGTGAAATAACCAGTGGGCTATATCTCTAGTGCTATTAATAAACCCCTCGCTGGCTACTGAAGGACTTCAGGTCACCACAGAAAGTGTCTGCTGTGGTTACCAGGATTTGGGTTAACCCACCCTACCCATGGTGCACTGCACATGCAGATCAGCAGTCTACAGATGATCGCAAGATGCAGAATGCCCCCCCCCCCAGCACCTCGGCCTGATAGGGGGTACTGACCATGTGCACCCCCACAGCATCTCAGCCTGGTAGGGGTACTGACCGTGTGTGTTACTGGCACAGAGTAGCTACAGACCATCACAGTGTGTGGGTCCTGTGCTCACCCTGAGGGTGAGGTGGGGTGCCCAGCACCATTGCCACAGCACCTGGCTTTGTTGAGATAAGCTATGCTGCAGGTCCCCATCAGTGCCAGTGTGTGATAGGAAGTCCTTGCAGATACACCTAGGATATGCTTGTGTCCATCTGTATTTCATATCTAGCCCTTGTGGACTATGATGCATCCAGAATAGTGTATAACCTGTGTGGGTGCCATGGTCACATGATTTAGATGAAGGGGGGTGTTTGGACCCACAGACAGATTACATACATCCACCCAACCAACACGCTGAGGGTGGGGGACACAATCTCCCACCAATAGATCCACATTCTACCCCCCTGCAATGGTGACAGTAGAGGGGACCATCAACCCCAGTCCTGCTGGGGAATAGACACTGTACAGGGCAGTCAATGCAGATCTGTACCCATCTATAAATAAGGCAATGGCAAACAGACAGTAAGCCTGGAAATGCACAGCTGCCCCCCCACCACCATCTGACTTTCTCCAGCAGCAAGCACAGTGAGTCACCAATAACTGCACCCTGCAAGGTGTTCCAGCCACACACATACTAACTGCATACCGTCTGCTAGCTAGTCCATAGTGCATGTTCCTGGAGGAGATGTGAGCACACCCACCAAGCAGATAAGTCATGATTGGGCCCCAGAAAACAGAACCCATATATATCACTTAAAAACCCCCACTGTATAGCACTATGGGGGAACCCAGCCATGCCGTGGTCACTGCTCAGTCAGGGTGAGAGTGACCTCCCAGCAGGACATGCTGTGGCCACCCTGTCCATGCAGGTAGTGGCCGGGCACTACAATGTCCCAGCCATTGCCCTATGCCCTGTGCAGATGCATCCAGGCCAGGCCACCCTATCCAGGCTATTCCCACAGTACCTTGCTCCTCATTATGCACATTGGCAGGCCAATACTGGCAACAGTGCTAGCAGTGTGGGCTGTGGAGTGTGTTGGCAGCCACCACACACTGGATAGACAGACACACACTCCCCACACCTATGCCAGCATTGTGCAGCTATAGAGGTGTTTGGCAGCCCTGGCCACCGCACCAGTCCTGGGCACAGTGCAGGCATGGCTATGGTACGCAATACTGTTGGGGTCACTCCCCAGGGTGGTAAACACTGTCAGACACAAGACCTGTAGCACACTCCACAGACATCAGAAAGGTTGCTATGATGCAGCTCACTCAGAAAATTGTACTTAACTTCGGAATTGCTATCTGCCAGTAATCAACCTTTTGATAGCTGTGTACCGTATTCCCAGGTTTAGGGTGGCATTGCTAAGGTATGCAAGTGCTAGTATTGGGAGATGCACGCAGGCCCAACATCCTAACTCTCCAGGAGGCATTGGATAATGGAGCCTGTGGGTGCGGGTGTGTCTGCCCCTGTTGGCCGCTGCTTTGGGGCAGAGGTTCCCGACTCCAGTCCTGCTGGGCTAGACATTGTTCGGGTTTTCATGCTGTCCCTCATGAATATGCATGAGATACATCTGCATAACATGGGGGCGGTGCATAGAAATGCAGCACAGGCATCTTTATTAGAGACAGCATGGAACCTGAATGGTGTTTGGCCCTCCAGGACTGCATTTGGGAGACTCTGCTCTAGGTAATGCACATGTTTATGGTGTCTGTGCTCTGTAGGGTAAAATGTAGGTGTTTTGGGCATGTTTACATCATCTGCAATAAAGGTTCTGTCTGTATTAGCACTTTTTAGTAGTGGGTAAAATATGGGGACTGGGTTGGCAGGAACCACAGCTGGGACTTGAACCTGTGACTTTCTGCTTCTGAACACACTGGTTGTGTGCACTGCACCACTGTGTTGCACAGAGACAATGCATTCCCTGCTGATATCATGACTGTTCATCAGACAGGGCCTGTCTGTTGCAATGCATGGCACCCACCTACACAGGGCTAGGCCACGGTCTGCTCTGGGCATCTGCCACTGCCCCCTCCACCACCAGTATCCCTCTGCCACCATGCTGACATGCCCTTCTGCTGATGGTGCTGGTGGTGTGCAGTCTCAGGCCCTCCAGTGTGCGGGTAGGTGGCTGCCTATGGTGCAGGTTCTTGGGTAGGGGTGCCTGCATAGACGTCCACGCTTCCCCCAAGCACCGCCTGCCACTGTTTTGTGCCCTTGGGGGTAGCTGCTGGGTACTATCCCCTGTGACACAGTGGGAAACACAGTCGTGCCCATGTTGGGCCTTCATCAGTTGCTGTCTGGCTGCTCTGCTGTGTCAGCATTTGTATGGGCCACCTAGGCATCACCCTAGCCCGCACTGTGGCCCAGCTGCACCACAGCATGTGCCGCCTGCGGCCCTCTGTATCCCCTTTTCCAGCATCTGTCCAGTTGCCCGTCCCGACATGCCCACCCTGCTGTTGTGCAACATGTGCATGCCATAGGAAACCTGTCCAATAACAAGGGAAAGCCCTGATCAGCGCTATTTCACTGTGGGATCATTCACCTTGTCGGGGGACAGAGCATAGACCCTTCCACGATTAATATCTTTTTTTGGGAGCTTTCTCGGTAGTGTTTTTTGCTGTTTCCCAATATTATCACTATTGGCCAGCTTTGTTAAGTTTTTTTCCAGTTTGTTGAGGTCATTTTCAATGTTTATGTGCCCTTTTGTTCTGTGCACATGTATCACACTTATCACTTTGTGTAGGTTTCCCTGCCTATGCTGTACATTGCTGACACTAAAATGGTTTCTCTCCCCTGCAAATGTGCATCTAACGGCAGGTTTTCAATTGCGTTAGGATTCAGCTCTTCAGATCAGCGCGTCAGTGTGAAAGGAGCCTCTCCCTGCCCACACTCCAGCCAATGAACCCTTCTCTCCGCCCTCTCTCCACCTTCTGTGGTGTTTACTGCGCCGCGGAACGTCAACGATCGTTAACGTTACATAACGCGCGTTACAGGGCCGGATTTACGTATACGCCATGTACGCCATGGCGTAGGGCCCACAACCGGCAGGGGCCCACAAAAAATAGAACCAGTTGTTTTTTTTTTCAACTCAATTAAAAAAAAAACCTGGTGGCTGCCGCCGCGGGGCCCCCTCTGCTGCCGTGGGGGCCCCGTCTACAAGATGGTCTGGTCGGGTCGGGTCGGGTCTCGTCTCCCTCCCTCCCTCCCGGCTGCGAGAGACGCGAAGATAGAGCGTCTCCTCGCGTCTGTGTTAAGCCCGCAGGGAGGGAGGGAGAGAGACCCGACCGGACCCGACCGGACCCGACCGGACCCGACCAGCTTGTAGACGGGGCCCCCGCGGCAGCAGAGGGGGCCCCGCGGCGGCAGCCACCAGGTTTTTTTTTAAAATTAAATTTTACTTTAGGCCGGGGGGGGGGGGTAGGACTGGTAATGGGCTATGGGGGGGGGGTAGGACTGGTAATGGACTATGGGGGGGGTAGGACTGGTAATGGGCTATTGGGGGGGCTGGGGCTGGAAATGGACTGGGGGGGGTAGGGCTGGTAATGGGCTATTGGGGGGATGGGGCTGGAAATGGGCTGGGCTGGGGGGGTTAAGGCTAGAGGTGGGCTGATGGGGTTAGGACTGGTAATGGACTGTGGGCTGTTGGGGGGGGGCTTAGAACTGGCAATGGGCTTTGGGGGGGGTTAAGACTGGTAATGGGCTGTGGGCTGATGGGGGCTGTCTGGTAATGGGCTATGGGGGGGGGCTAGGACTGGAAATGGGCTGGGGGGTTAAGACTGGAGGTGGGCTGATGGGGTTAGGACTGGTAATGGGCTGTTGGGGGGGGGTTAGAACTGGTAATGGGCTTTGGGGGGGTTAAGACTGGTAATGGGCTGTGGGCTGATGGGGGTTGTCTGGTAATGGGCTATGGGGGGCTAGGACTGGAAATGGGCTGGGGGGTTAAAACTGGAGGTGGGATGATGGGGTTAGGACTGGTAATGGGCTGTGGGCTGATGGGGGGGGGGGTAGGACTGGCAATGGGCTATGGGGGGCTGACTGGAAATGGGTTGATGGGGTTAGGACTGGAAGTGGGCTGATGGGGGGTTAGGACTGGTAATGGGTTATAGGGGTGGCTTAAACTGAAAATGGGGTGATGGGGGTTAAGGACTGAAAATGGGGTGATGGGGGGTTAAGGACTGTAAGTGGGGTGATGGGGGGGCTAGGACTGGAAATGGGCTGATGGATGGCTAGGACTGGAAATGGGCTGATGCAGGGACTAGAAGGGAATGGATGCTGGGTGAGGCTGGAACTAGAAGGGAGCTGATGTTGGGGGAGGATTAGAATGGGATGGGGCTGGAAGAGTAAAATGGAGAAGGGAAAAATATTTTGTGTGGGAGGGATAAAAAATCTACAATTGGCCGGGTATTGGGAGAGTAAGTGGGGATTGAGGATGGAGGGGTAATATTTGAGTGGATGAAATAGGAATGAGGAAAGAGCAAAAGGAGAAAGATTAGTATGTTAAAGCAGATGTAGAGAGAGAATGGAAAAAAATCTAGAAGAGAGAAGAAAGGACAAATGGACAGCAGACGATGGAGAGTTAGCAGAAGACACGAAGAAACCAGAAGAAAGTGGCTGGAGCAATTGCAGCTGAAAAAAATGCACAAAAGGTAGAAAAATATCTCTTTATTTTGAATTTATTAATTGGAATATGTCAGCTCTGGTAAATGTGCATCATTAACATCTGTGCTTTGTTTAGTAGAAGAGCAAATTAATGTATTGTTTTATTTCTACAGTGTTGTACATTCCAAGTTTGGCTTTTGGGATTCCCAGTTTAATTATTGTCTTCCTATTTCTAAATTGTGATTACTTGTTTGGTGATGGTCTATGTTCTGCATGTGTAACTGAGCTGAGGTGTTCTGTTTATATAATTCCTATTTGACATTGCCACTTGTTCTCTTTCCCCAGTAGGTCATGTATTGTTGTTCTCTGAAATGTATTGGTTTAATATTTGCAGTGTTGCCTTTTGATTGGTAGAGTATGGTGCTTTGTGAGTCCTGGTAGTGCTGTTAGGATACGGCGGGTTTACTATGGGCAGTGTTTGTAGTAGTTCCTAATGTGTCTGGCAGTTGGCACTGGATTATAGTAATATAGAAATCTTTTAGTCTTTCTTTATCCATACACTCATTAAGAGGCACGTTTACTAAAAGTTAGTATATGGTAACATTATGCAAATATTTATGCAAATGAGGCCCCTTATGCAAATGAGGTCCGCACCCCCCTTGGGCCGCCCCTGCTGGGGGCCCACAATTTTTGTTGGCGTAGGGCCTCACTCAAGGTAAATCCGGCCCTGGCGCGTTATGTAACTTTAATGATCGTTAGCGTTGCATAACGCACATTATGTAACATTACCGCAGTTTAGTAAACATACCCCTAAGAGGACTCCAAGATAGCGAAAGGAAGATACAAGAGCAATGGGAGCATCAAGAGTGGTTGAAACAGAAGGAGTAGTTAGTGAGCCAGAAAACAAAGTTTCTGTGGACTTGAAGGGGTTAAGTTTGAGATGATGATTCCATAGCCAGACAGCAATATGAGTAAGACAGACATTCATGGGTGAGAGATCGGAGCTCAGAGGGCTAGTGTGAAGAAGTAGGAGAATATCATCTGCATAGATGTGGAATGAGACACCGAGCTGTTGGATCAGGAGGGCATGTGGGGCAAGAAAGATATTAAAGAGAAGAGGGGCCAGGACTGATTCTTGGGGATCCTGCAGGATAGAGAACAGTCAGGGGAAGAAAGGGCACACATAGTGACTGTGAAGGAGTGCTATGATAGAAAAGAACCGAAACAGTTAAGTACAGTACCATGAAGACCAATGTCATGCAAGCGAGTAAGGAGAAGATTGTGATCAACAAGGTCAAAGGTTGAAGACAGATCCAAGGAGACTGCAAAGGTGATATTCCCATGATCCCAAGTATGGTACACCTCACTAAGAAGCGATAAGAGAATGGTGTCAGGAGAGTGACCAGTGCGAAATGCAGATTGACAAGGATGGAGAAAATTGGTGGCATCAAGGTGTAATATTCTCAATCTTATTTTGACTACAATAATATTTATATAAAATTGAATATGGTCTCAGTCAGTGATGTGATTTCTGGGAAATACCGAGATCATTCAACAAGGACTCACCCTACAATGGAAATAATATTATTTATCTATCACTTATACAAATATTAATCCTCTCTGTTTTTTGTTAGGTATTTTTTGCTGTTCCTATCAGGCTTCAGCAGAATAATGTAGCATTTAGGGATAAAGATACAGCCCAGTAGACCAGCACCGGAGGCCTGGATAGCAAATATCTCCACCGCCACCATGTACTTGCCCTTGGTGCTCAGATAGGTTGGGATGAAGGAGATCCAAACACTGCAGAACACCAGCATGCTGAAGGTGATGTACTTGGCCTCATTGAAACTGTCAGGGAGATTTCTAGCTAGAAAAGCTACAATAAAGCTGATACCAGCCAGAAACCCCAGGTAACCCAGAACACAGTAAAATACTATTATTGACCCTTCATTACATTCAATTAGTATTGTTCCAGTTTCTGACTGCATGTTAAGATAGGGAGATGGGGGAGAAGTGCCCAACCAGCCAATACACAGAAGAGCTTGAAGAAAGGAACAAGAAAGGACTATAGAATTTGAGACCCTGGGACCCATCCATTTCCGGAGCTTGCTTCCAGGCTTGGTGGCTTGGAAAGCCATAACCACAGTGATAGTTTTTGCCAGTACAGATGAGAGAGAAATGGAGAAAATAATCCCAAAGGCAGTCTGTCGAAGAATACAGGTAATCTTTCCAGGTTGGCCAATGAATATCATGGAGGACAGGAAGCAGAACATGAGGGAGCTTAGAAGAATGTAGCTGAGCTCTCGGTTGTTGGCCCTCACGATGGGAGTGTCTCGGTATTTCATGAAGATTCCCAGAATGGCAGCATTGATGGCAAAGAAGAAAATACAGATGAAAGATAAAGCTATCCCCAACGGTTCTTCATAAGTTAGGAAGGTGATGACTTTTGGGATGCAGGCATCTCTCTTCTGATTAGACCATTGGTCCTCTGGGCACTTTATACAAGTATTCATATCTGAAAGGAATATTGCCTTGTTATCTCAAAAACAGCACTTGTTACATGATGCATATTAACATGTTTCTCTTACATTTAGGGAAACGTTTTCATGGTATTTTAGAATATTACAGAATATGCAGTGCAATAGTAATTTGAGAGCAATAATCATGTAGGCAATTTATTTTCAAAAGCCATTTATAGCTGTAAGAGGTGTTTGAAAACCATGTCCCTTAACCCAGAAAAATGTGTGCATGGGGTTTCATAGCCGGCAGACTTTAAGCCACAGTAGGAGCTGATTCCAGGGGTATTTTAGGTTAAGAAAGGAGAAAAATGCACGTGGATTGTATTTATCAAGCTCTGTGTTTCCAGATGAAACCTATTGAATATTGGTATCTGTGGGCCCGATTTTGAAAGGCATGTACACAATTTACACTACTCCTATTAATACTGTTATTAGTACTACTACTACTACTGAACAATTTGTATAGTGCTACAAAACGTACCCGGCACAGCACAGACCCATGTAAAAGACGGTCCTGCTTATCAGAGCTTGCAATATAGTCACAGCTGTAAATCATGTAAATGCTCCTGAACGTGATATTCAAAGGCACTAACACGGTTAGTGCCGCTGAATGTCCCCAACTAACCCAAAATTGCACCAAAGATTCCTGCGATTTATACTGTCCCTAAGATACATAAATCTTTAACACAACCTCTGTGCAATAGTGCCTTGTAGGGGGTCTATATTAGAACCGCTTTCAAAATTTTGTGGTCATTTTTTGCAACCTGCAGCTGCTCAAGTGAAATCATCCATAAGAGATACTTCCCAATATCTTAGCCAATTGACCACCTACAGAGATTCACCAGCGCACACTTACATGGTTACATTGGATGTACAAACCTTGTACGTAAGCATTAACCAACAAGAAGCTTTACATTGTTTGCCTGATTATCTGTTCAGTTTACCATCTCGTATACCAAGATCCTTTTTGCTGAATTTATTGAATTTAGTATTAACTAGCAATTATTTTTTGTATAATGGCCAATTTTACCTACAAATTTTTGGACTAGCTATGGGGGCAACAGTAGCGCCCTCGATAGTTGCTATTTATATGGTCATGTTTGAGGAGACACATATCTATACCTCTGAATGGTTCCAGTTCATTCCTTTTTGGAGACAATTTTTAGATGATATTTTTTTCCTGTGGTCAGACCCTTTGTCAACATTGCAGCAGTTTTTGGAATAGTTAAATCCCACCAAATCCAGCATCCAATTTACAGCCCAGATTGAGACACATTCCACTGAGTTTCTGGATGTTCGGGCATATCTTATTTCAGAGGGCTTGCAGATCACTGTGTTCCAAAAACTTGTACAGGGTAACACACTGTTACATTACCACAATTATCATCCAGGCCCTCTACAATGTGGCCTTCCATTTGGCCAATTTTTGTACCTAAGGCACATTTATCTGCTCTACTCTACCCAAGTTTCAGAATCATGCCAGCAAGTTATTTTCACACCTCCTTGTTCGGGGTTAACCCAGAAAATCATTTCCCATGCTTACACAGGGAATGGCTTTTGTTGGACCGGAGCCCTACCCCACCAACTCGTGATTCTAGTGAAGATAAGATGATTGGGGTTTTACCTTTCATGCAGAACATCCAGGGGGTTACTCATCAATTACATAGATATTCGCTTGTTTTGCATCTTCATTCGTGTTTTGTAAGCCCCTTATGATGATATACTCTTGGGTCTCCAACATTCGCGATAGAATAGTACATTCTGCAGTCATTGCTGATCGTCCTCCCTCCTCCCATGACAACCCGGGTCATTTTGCCTATGGCACTTGTCAATTTTGCACATCCATTTTGGCGGGGTTAGTACGGTCTGATCAAAAGAGTGGGGGACACTATGATCTCAATGACATACAACATGTCTTTCGACATTTGTAGTTTATCTTACTTTGTGTCCGTGAGGGCTTTTCTACATTGGCCATACCACCAGACAAATGAAGATATGGTTAAGTGAACATGTGTCTGACTCAGAACTGCTACAACGTCTGCCCCACTGGTGGATCACTGTCTGCAATTTGGACATCATTTTCAACATTTTCATGGTGCATTATCGATTATATTCCAGCTGATCCATGTGGCAGGAATCAGATCTTGAAACTTCTATGAACAGAGCAGCTTTGGATTTTCAAATGGCAAACCATAGCTCCCTTGGGACTAACTTGGAACTTGATTGGCCCAGGCTCCTTTGAGTCATACCAATCGCATAGGGAGTTTCCTTTTGATGGATGCCCCCTCTGTTTCATTGTTTCAACCTCTTGTCATTGCTTACGTCAGACTCCTTCCCTTTTAAATCTGGGTAGGTTTTCTTTTATGCACAAGCGCTGAAACTTCTGTTGGAGTCAGGAATCCCACAACACCTGAGGCAGAGCCTTTTTGTAGGGCTTGAAACATGACACGTTGTGAATGGATTCCTCTGTCATCTTCTACGAGCGCTTCTTCATAAGTCAAGGTCAATTTTGTTTAATAAAAATGATGAAAATGAGACATTGCTTTGAGGAAGTGGAGTTTTCCTTCTGTCCCCTTGATGGTTTCTCAGACATTTGCAAACAAAAAAATCCACACCTGCTTCATTGAGGTTGGGGTCTTTTTGTAGTACATATTTAAAGGTTTAAAGGTTGCATAGTTTTGATCTTGGGCGTAGATTTATCTTAAAATGCCCTATCATTGATTTAAGGATGGCTGTCTGACATTTTCAGATACAATATATTTGATAAATTCAGAAGTGTGGACATTTCATTCGTAGAGGGGAAGAGAAGGCGTAGTTACTCCCCTGTAACAGATTTTCTCCAAGGACAGCAGGAATCAGTCCTCACATATAGATGATGTTGACCCAGACAGTGCTCACACAGTAACCTCTCCCCAGCTTTAAAAAAGCCTTTGGGAGATGTACCATACATATGTGGTCCCCTTCCCACCCAAGAGTGCCATCTTGCCTCAGTATAATATCATAGCACAAGATGGCAAAAACCAGATGGCAAAAAACAGCAAGAGGCAACTCCATAGCGAGGGAGGGAGGGTTGTGATGACTGATTCCTGCTGTTTCCGGAGAATACCTGTTACAGGTGAATAACTATGCTTTCTCTGGGAACAAGCAGGAAGTCAGTCCCAACATATGGGACTCCCTAGCTACAGGCTACCGAAAAACGTGTAAAATGCTCATAGGTGACCAGAAAAAAAAGGGAAACTATGAGCAACAGCTATGAGTCGACAGATAACAGATTCCTGAGAAGCCCATGTGCCTTGCAAAGAACCAATGCTCCAGTAGCCTGAACACACCAAAGGGCCGGAGGGCAGAAGTTGCCTATACCCCGAACAAATGATGGAGTACTGCCTGGCCGAAGGCGCTGTCCCAACAGGACACTCTCTCTAGACAATAGTGAGCTGCAAAAGTGTGGACTGAGGATCAGGTAGCAGCCCGGCAGATTTCCGACAACGTAATGGGGCACGGGTTTTCTACAGAGGCCGAGAAGGTGATGCAGTCAGCGTTCCAGTTTGACAGAGTCTGCTTAGAGACCACAGCTCCCAACCGACTCAGATCATAGGAAACAAAGAGCTGAGAAGCTCGGTGGTGCTCCTGGGTGCACCTGAGCTAAACGAAAAGTGCCCACTTACAGTCCAGTGTTTGGAGAACTGCCTCCACCCTGCTGGCGTCAGGCCACAGGAAGAAGATAGGGAGTGCCACCTACTGGTTGAGGTGGACCAGAGATACCACCTTGGGTAGAAACGTTGGGTGTGTGCGGAGCGCAACCCTGTTCTTGTAGGACCTATTGTATGTGGGTTCTGACACCAATGCCTGAAGCTCGCTGACTCTGCAGGCAGAGGTGAATAAACATGAGGAACACCACCTTCCAGGAGAGATACTTGAGGTGAAAGGAGTCAGGAGGATCAAAGGGTGATGTGGTGAGCATGATGTTAAGGTCCCACTCTGCTGCCTCAGGAGTCCCATCAGGAAGTGAGATATGAGGGGTTGAGCAGAGATGGATTTGCCCTCAATGAGATAGTGGTCCACCATGAGAGTGCTGAGGTGAACTCTTATGAAGTTAAACTTCAGACCTGCCTAGGACAGGTGAAATAGATACTGCAGCACTAGCTGGACGGAGCAGGAGAAAGGATGACCCAGTGCGCCATGCACCAGACTGAGAAAGTCTGCTGCTTGAAGGCGTATGCCCAGTGGGTGGAGGTTTTGAGGGAAGTGCGGATAACATCTTCTACTTCAATAGAGAGATTGAAAGAAGCCAGGGCTACCCTTTCAGCAGCCAGGCCATGAATGTCAGGGATCTCAGGTTGGGATGCAGGAGAGAGCCCTCCTCCTGTGTCAATAGGCCTGAATTGCACCACAGAGGAACCGGGGGTGATCTGGCCAGCTGGAGGAATAGGGGAAACCATGGCTGCCTGGCATATCATGGAGCCACCAAGATCACTGTGGTCCTGTCATGCTGGACTTTGAACAGGGTCTTGGGAATCAGCGGTGTGGCGGGAAAGTGTAAAGGAGCCCCTCTGCCCAGATGGCTACAATCAAACAACCTTGCAATAAACCTAAAGAAAACAGAAGCCTTATTTGTCACAAAAGATCAAACATTCACTCCACCAACGCATCTAACCCTAGGATCGATCCAAATAAGAGTTCAGTCTCAAATAAAATATCTGGGAATCATGCTAGATCAGTCATTGTCATTCAAACAACAAATAGCAAAGACCTCAAAGACAATATTTTTCACAGGCAGAATGGTTCAGTGACTCAGATAACTCCTGGACGACAAGGACTTCAAATCAGTAATGCAGGCGATGATACTTCTCCACCTGGATTATTGTAACTCAATATGCCATGGACTCTCAACTACCACACGCAACCCGCTCCGAACAGCACTAAATGCCACAGCCAGGTCCATCCAAAGAGTTAGAAAATTTGACCACATCACTCCAGTTCTGAAGAACTTACACATTCTTCCAGTAGAGGCACGGATCAAATATAAAACTCTAGTACTGATCCATGGGGCATTCCATATCCAGCAACCACCACACCACCACAAAATACTGGAAAAACCAAACTCGGGAAGACCAACATGACAGGTTACAAACAACATGCTTATTGTACCACACAGCAGGATCAAATTTAATCAACAAACCTTCAACCGCACCTTTGAACTGTATGCGCCTACATTATGGAACTCACTGCCAGCTAAACTTCGATGCAACAAAGAACTGTCTACTTTCAGAAAGTAGCTCAAGAACCACCTTTTCAAAGAGTACCTCGACGTAGAAGAGAACAACCACCTTTGCTAATCAACCCAAGATGAACACCAAAATCCCCAACAAAGCAATCACAAAACATATATGAATACTAAGACAGCAAGATCGTACATATGCAATTATGTAAATATCCCCTCCCCAGGTGATGGGTTCCCCACCTTCAGAATATTACTGCCCCACCCCTTTATGGATTGTAAACTCCCCCGTTTGATATTGTTTTATTGTAAACCTCTTTAACCCAGTGAAAGGCAGTATATAAATGTAGCTAAATAAATAAATAAAATAAGCAATCAGAAATGCATCCACTGCCACCTGGGAAGGGTGCGGCTACCAGGAACAGAAGCAGGGCGGTAGTGCATTGGACAGACTGGAAAAGATTTCCATCCTTGGGAGCTCCCAATGCTGGAACAGCTAGCCGGTCACCCTGAGGTTTAGCATCCACTCGTGTGGCTGGTCCGTCAGGATGTTGTCCTAGCCCGGGAGGTAAACTGCCCTCAGGAAAATCCCATTGCTATTGGCATATGTGCAGCAACTCACTGCTTCCTGGCAGAGCAGGACCAAACCTGTACCCCTCTGCTTGTTTATGTAGAATATCGCCATGTGGTTGAACCAGTACTGCCTGGTGCTAGAGGTTGTGGTGAAAAGTCCGGAGGATTAAGGCTATGGCTCAGAGCTCCAGGAGATTGATTTGCTGGAGACTCTCCATCTATTGATGACCAGCTGCCATGAGTGCAGAGGTCATCGCAATGCGCTCCCCACCCCAGCTTGGAGACATCCGTAGTGAGAATCCTTTGGGGTGCAGAGGGCCGGAAGGGCATCCTGGCTAGCAGACACTGAAGGTTTCACCACCAGTTGAGAGAGAGAGCCAGGGGATGGGTGATGAGCATCCTGTTCCGCAAGCATCCCGTGGCCTTGGACCACTGTGAGCGGAAGGCCCACTAGGCTGTTCACATCAACAGATGAGCATCTAGAGTGACATGCACTGTGGATGCCATATGCCCCAGCAGGCAGAGCATGAGGCGGGCTAAAGCTGAGAGACAGTGTTATGTGCTTGCTACAAGTGCTTGGAGACAGTCGTCCAGAAAGGGGAAGACAAATTCCCCCTGGAGCTTTTGGTGGGCTGCGAACACCACCAGGCACTTGATAAATACCCTTGGGGTGTAGGCCAGGCTGAAGGATAGCACTCTCTACTGATGATGTTCTCCTCTGACCCCTGTGTAGGGGGTTGATGAGGATGTGTGTGTATGCATCCTTTAGGTCCAAGGAACATAGCCAGTCTCTCTGCTGGAGGTATGGCAGCAATATTCCAAGAGAGAGCATTTTGAACTTTTCCCTCACTAGGAATCTGTTGAGGTCCCACAGGTTGAGGATGCGGTGAAACCTTCTAGTCCTTTTTGGTACCAGGAAGTAGCGGAAGAAGAATCCTGTTTCCTGGAGGTGGGCTGGAATGGGTTCCACCACCTGCTCCTCTAGAAGGTCTGAGAGTTCCTGCTGGAGCAAGTCCTACTGGAGGGGAGTCCTGGATAGCTCTCCCAGGAGAATGGTGGGGGGTGTCTGGAGAATGTGGAGAGGGTAAACCTCTCTCACCATTAGAAAGGCCCATGTGTTGGTGGTAATGGTGGGCTACCTATGGCAAACAGCACCAGATGCCCCCCTGTGTGCTGTAGGGCTGTGCCTCCTGGGGGAAGAGAGGCTATGCCCAAGGAGTCCAAAGTCCCCTACAGGTTGCGCTGCGGTGTGGGCTGGGGTTTGGGGGTCTTAGGATTACATGGGTCATGCTCTTGTCCCTTGACCTACTGGTCCTGTTGAGGAGCTGAGAAGGCATGGTATTGAGAGTTGTTTCCGTAAGCCTTCCTCTTCTTCAGGTATGAGGACTTTCTACTCAAGGCCTTCCACCGGGAAGAGTCAGCGGTCTTCTCGGAGAGCCTAGTGAGGAACATAGACTCTAGCTTGGCGGCCTTGTCTGTCACGGGTTTGCAGAAGAGGTTCTCTCCACGTCAAGGGATGTCAACCAATTTTTTCTGGACCCATTGCTCCAGTCAGGGGACTGTAGCCAAGCCTGACACCGCGTACTAACACCAACCGCAGCTACTTTAGTTGCTGACTCAAAGCCGTCATAGGTTGATCAAGTGATAAACTTAAAGCACTCCCTGACTGCTGAGGCCAGGGTCCAGAACCGCTGGAGAGGTTCCTCCAAGAGACCAGACGAGAACCCGACAAACTCCTTTGCCAGGTCTCCAAAGTACATGACCATGTACAACTGGTAAGCCTGGATCTTAAGAACATAAGAACATAAGAACATTATGAGGAATAGTATCAAAGACATTGCTGAAACATAGGTATATCCCTCCACTGTATGCTCTTGATCTAGTTCTCTGGTCACCCAGTCAAAAAGCTCAATTAAATTTGTTTGCCATGATCTTCATTTCGTAAAACCATGTTGTCTTGGATAATGCAACCTATTGGTTTCGAGAAAATCCACTAGTCTCTCTTTCTCTTATTTTTTCCTGCCACAGAGGTAAGGTTTGTTACCTCTTCCCTATTACCACCTTTGAGTAGTGGTACCACATCAGCCCTTCTCCATTTCTGCAGAACCTCTCCAGTCTCCAAGGATCTATTAAAAACATCCTTTAAAGACCCTGCCAGAACCTCGCTGATCTCTTTCAGTATCCTAGGATGTATCCCATCTAGTCCCATGGCCATGTCCACTTTCAGTTTTATTTATTTAACTGGTTTTGCTACAGCGTTTGTCTACCTGTCAAAATGGGTTACAAGGAACGATATGAGAACATAGAACTATAAGGTGCAATTAAGGTTACATAGAACATTATTAAGCAATGGGGTTATAACTTAAGTAGAAGGCATGAAACTGATGGGGGCACTAAGGATACGTAATATAGCGCTGACCATAGGTGATAACAAAACTATTTTACACAGCTTATTTACACGGTTACAAAGCTATCTTATACGGCATATTTACATACTTCCCAAGTGTAGAAAGGGAGGTAGGGATAGAGCGGCTGCTGGAAGGAGGTGTGAGTTAGACTTATGGTGGGAGGTGCAAGCTGTTCAAAACCACGTGTGGTATCTCCTCCATTCCCATTTGTATATTTGTCAATCATATGTGGTTCTTCTCCAGGATTTTCTTTAGTGAATATAGAACAGAAGTATATTATTCATTTTTCTTTATTTCATTTCATTTTGAAAATGCAAAGAATGTAGGAAAATTTGGCGAGATTTCTTATTTCATTTCAAACAAAAGCACATCTCCATTGTTGGATGACTCTGTCCACTGCTGAAGTAAACCCTCTGATGGAACGGACTGGAGGAAGGGCTCGTCAGCTGCAGAATTGATGAAGTAATGGAACAAGGGGAATAAGGTGCAGAATGATGGGAGCTGCCATGACTGGGAATTCTATGGGGAATTTGGTTCTGCCCCCATCATATGACATAAGGACAAGAAAAAACACTCTCACAGTGCCAGAATGAAGTCTTCCAGTTCCTGAGACATGCAGCAGGACATATCACGGTGACCATCCCCTGCAAAGCAGCATTAACGGTATTTTTTTATATATGTTGCCCAGAACAAAGCTCCATGTACCCCATTCTGGTTCTGGCCCTGCACGGTCATGTGTATTTGGTAGCCATGGCAAGTATTGAAGCCGTCGGACCTGGAGGTCAAGAAGGGGGAGCAAATGGTGGTATGACTGCAACTGATGTTTTTGTTGCAATCTTTAAAGTACCAACTGAAAAACTGGAAATGCATAATTGCTTTTCTGAGGCTGGATCCCTTTGCCCCTGGATAATTGAGTCCTGCCTGGTGCATACTCCAGCTGTGCACAGAGGGACATGTTTACTAAAAAGCAGAAGCTTTTCATGCATATATCCGCTAGACTCATGCTATAAAATGCAGACGGGCCCGGCATCACCCTGCTTAGCTATCATGCTCATTCTGTTTGCTGTGATCAGCATGAGTGACACTTAACACCACCCATTGAGGTACTGGTAAGAGCACCCACCCTAAGTGCCACATCACCACAGAGCATGGGCCAAAGATACCCAGGCTCCCCCTGATGTGCACGCTCCGCCCCTGAGTCTCCCACCCTTCTCCCCAACCCTTGCTACTCGGAGGGGTGTGGGATTTTTGGCACAGTCACTTTTTTGCTGAACAGATCATTTTACTGTGGTCCACTTGATACATGCTGAACCCTACCCTAACCGGTAGTGCAGTTTGGTAAACATTCCCAAATGTAATTATTAAGAAATTCTTTATTTTTAAACTCCAAAGTGCGGCTGAAAAAACATATGATTCTAAAATTTATATTGAAAATATTTGTTTTCTGGTTCTCCTATGAAGAAAGGCTAAAAAGGTTGGGGCTCTTTAACCTGGAAAAGAGACGGCTGAGGGGAGATATGATAGAAGTCTATAAATTAATGAACGGAGTGGAACGGGTAAACGTAGATCGATTGTTTACCTTGTCAGAATATAGAAAGACTAGGGGACATGCATTGAAGCTACAGGGTAAACTATTTAAGACTAATAAAAGAAAATATTTTTTCACTCGACGTGTAATCAAACTCTGGAATTTGTTACCGGAGGATGTAGTAAAGGCTGTTAGTGTAGCTGGGTTTAAAAAAGGTTTGGACAAGTTCCTGGAGGAAAGGTCCATAAACCATTATTAAGAAGGGACCCAGGATATCAATGCTTGAACCAATACAAGCATTGTGGAACCTGTGTCTCTTGGGGAAACTGCTAGGTACATATGACCTAGATTGGCCACTGTTGGAAACAGAATACTGGGCTTGATGGACCTTGGTCTGACCCAGTATGGCATATCTTATGTTCTTATGTTCTTATGTGATTTTAGCTTTGTAAAACTTCAGATTATTATATCATGTTAATACTTTGAAGAACATTACTATTGAACAATGTTTTTGTCTATGTTAAATGGGCTGTTCTTTATTGTTTTTATATGGCAAAATTATTCAATAAATAATGCATATACAAAAAAGAAAATATACAATTCAGAGAACAAGGGATAAGGAAGTGTTTAATTTGTATGCCAACTTTTTGCCCTACCCCTTTTCTTTTTAAATAAAAGTATTTATAATGTGTATTTAACCATGCACATTCAAAATGTGATATGTCACCCACCACTTTGATTGGACACCTCTCCGCCTGGACATGGAACGCAGTCATAGCAGCAGATGGGCTTTCCTTCCCTGGTTAATTTCCTAAAGCCTGGTGGACAGCTTTCGCTGCATCTGGACTGTGGAGGTGTCTATACAATGAGAAATAAATGCAGATAACTGGACAATAATTTTTAAATTGCAATGTAGAAAGTAGAAAGACTAGGGGGACACCCAATGAAGCAACACTCTGGCACATTTAAGACTAATCAGAGGAAATATTTTTCACTCGGTGTATAATCAAATTCTGAAATTGGTTTCTGGAGGATGTAGTAAAAGCTATTAGTGTAGCTGGGTTCAAAAGAGGAGTTCCTGGAGGAAAAGTCCATAAACCATTATTAAAGAAGATAGAGGAAATCTATTGCTTACCCCTGGGACAACAGCATGGAATGCGTCAACCTTTAGGAATCCAGCAGGTACTTGAGACCTGGATTGGTCACTAATCAACACAGGATATTGGGCTTAATGGACCCTTCACTTCACCCAATATGTTCTTATGTTTCTGTCTGTGTACTTACGGGCCAATTCAGACCTTTTACCTTTATGAACATATTACCTAGCTATTCAGTAGAATACAGTGCTGAGTTATGAACCCTATATTTTAAAAACGTAATTGTGAAAGACCTAACTAGCTGAAATCTGTGGAGGCCCATTCAAAGGAATTTACAGTTTGCAGACCTTCCAACCATGAAAATCTGCTTAACGGGATATTCAGCGTCACATACCCCATTTGTGCCACTGAATATACCCACATACCTCAGTTAAATGCCCTAACACCCCCATTCTGGGGTAGAGCCGGGGTGTCAATGAAGGGTGTGCCGCAAACTAGGCTGTCCTAAATTTAGCCAGTTTAGGTATCCAGCCAGTGGTTGAATATCCCCGCTGACCGGCTAGCTAACAAGCTTGCTGATGAAACTGGATATTCAGGGTCACTGGTAGCATATGGACCCAGCACGGAATATTCAGGACTAATTTAAAGCGGCGATGGCCGGCTGCTATATCTGCACTGGCCGCCACCACTGAATGTGTCCTCATTGTTTAGGGTGGGCTGAGAAGGACTTGAGAACTGTGCCTACCAGTTATAAGGAACAAAGTAAATTATGAAGGCTATCTTTAAAGTTAAAGGTTTAAGATGAAAGCTGTGTTGGAGGAGGTAGCAGAGAAGGAAGGTGCTTTGTCTAATTCACTTCTATATTTATATAAATTTTCTGAAAACAGCTTCACACATCAGCACCATATACTGAGTGACTTAGGTTTCTGGCATAGAAACTTCCAATCTAGCCTTGATTAATCTCATTTTATCTTCTTATAACAAGATGGATAATCCCGAGAACTACTCAAGGTTTATAAACTCACACTTGATTAATTTTCCTAAAATCAGGCAGATATGCCAAAGATTTTGGTGCTCATTTGCGTTCATCAGAATACACCAGCTGGATCAGTGTTCAGGAGCTGAACTGTTTGCGCATTGATCCTGTTCGTCCTCATTCAACTCTACGGAGGGAGCTATTTCATAACGGAACAGGGAGGCTTCTTATAGACTTTCCATCAAACCTGCTTAAAACTGGTTTTCAATATAAAGTCATATACCATTTTAATAAGAACATAAGATTTGTCAGACTGCATCAGACCAAAAGTTCAGCAAGTCCTGTATCCTGTTTCCACAGTGGCCAATCCAGGTAACAAGTATGTGGCAGGATCCCAAAAGGAAGAGAGATTTCATGCTGCCTATGCCAGGGTTAAGCAGTGGATTTGCTATTACTACTACTATCAATCATTTATATAGCGCTACAAGGCGTACACAGCGCTGTACAAACATATAAAGAAGAAAGTCCATGCTCGTAAAGCTTGCCATCTAATCAAGACAGACAGAAGAATACAAGAGTAACAATGTGGTTCAAATAGGGAAGGAGACCCTAGGAGAACAAGAGATTAAGATCCAAATGGGGCCTCAAAGAGCCTTAACATGGATTTGAAGAGGGGCAGAGAAGAGATTTGGCGTAGAGATAGAGAAAATTTGTTCCATGTATAAGGAGCAGCAAATTGAAAAGATCAAAGTCTGGAGTTTGCAAAAGAAGAAAAGGGCATAGAGAGAAGAAAGCCAGAGGAGTAGCGGAGTTCATGAGGAGGGGTGTAGGGAGAGAGAACAGAGGAAAGGTAATGAGGGGCATTAGAATGAATACATTTATATGTTAGAAGGAGAAGTTTGAATTGGATACGGAAATGGAAAGTGAGTCAGTGAAGTGATTTTTGAAGAAGGGTTATATCAGTGTATCGGGGCTGGCAGAAGATTAGCCGAGCAGCCGAGTTCTGGATAGACTGAAGAGGAGAAAAATGACACCGAGGGACACCAGCAAGGAGGTTACTGCAATAGTCAAGAAGATTGGATAAGAGCCTTAGTAGTGTGTTCAGAGTGGAAGGGACAAATTTGTTAATGTTGTAGAGAAAAAACAGAAGGTTTTAGTTATATGTTGATTATATCTGGAGAAGGAAGTAGAAGAGTCAACGATGAACCCAAGGTTGCAGTACAAGGAAACAGGAAGAAGAAAAGTGTGTTGTCAACAGTGATGGAGAAAGGAGGAAGGCAGTGTGGGGGGGGGGGGGGGGGAAGGGTTTAGGGGGGAAATTAAGAAGTTCAGTTTATCCATATTCAATTTTAGGCAGTGGTGAGACATCCAGGTGGCGATGTGAGATAAACAAGTAGAGATACGAGTTTGGAGCAAAGGAGAGATGTTAGGTGTAGATAGATAGATTTGAGTGTCATCAGCATAAAAATGATACTGAAAGCCATGGGAAGAGATGAGGGCACCAAAGGGTAAGGGTATAGAGAGAGAAAAGAAGGGCCCAGAACAGACCCTTGGAGTATACCAACTGAGAGAGGGATGGCAGTAGAGGAGGAACCTCCATAAGAAACACTGAAATAGTAACTGGAGAGAGAAGAAGAGAACTAAGACAGAATAGGGCTTCTAAAACCAAGAGAGGATAAAGTGTCAAGGAGGAGAACGTGTTCAACAGTATCAAAAGCATCAGAAAGATTGAGAAAAATGAGAACTGAGTAAAGGTCTTTGGACTTAGCGAGGAACAATCAGTGGAGACTTTGGCACGAGCCTTTTCAATAAAATGAAATGGATGAAAACCAGATTGAAGTGGATCAATGAGGGCTTAAAAGGAGAGAAATTTGAGACAGTGGCAGAGAACTGCATGTTCAATAACTTTGGAAATGAATAGGAGAAGGGAGATGGGTCGACAATTAGAAGGACAATTAGTGTCAAGTGAGGATCTTTTGAGGAGAGGAGTGATTACAGCATGCTTAAAGGTTGCAGTGGAAAGTGAAAGGTTAAGAATATGTGAGATGAAAGGGATGATGGAGCAGGAGATGGGTGGTGATAGGATCAGAAGAACAGGAAATGAGTTTAGAGGAGGAAAGAGTTAGAGAGGTTTCCTCAACAGAGATTTTAGAAAAGGATGAAAGGGTGATAGAGGTTGAGGGGAAACGTTGGTAATGGAGAGGGGGAAGAGGGGGTGAAGAAGATTTAGTGGGGAACATTAGAGAAATCTTATGCACTTTGTTATGGAAAAAGTCTGCTAGGGTTTGGGCAGAGAGAGAAGGAGGGATTGAAGGTGGAAATGCCTTAAGAAGAGAATTGAGAGTGGAAAAGAGATAGCAAGGGTTAGAGGCAAGAGGGTTAGTCAGATGGAGAAGAGTTTTGCTTAGCGAGTGCGATGGCAGACTGGATAGAAGAAAGCATGATTTTGAAATGAAGTAAGTCAGAGAGAAAGTGAGATTTGAGCCAAGTGCCCTCATCTGAGCAGGCATAGGAACGTAGGTAGTGGATAGTTGAAAACAATGAGGGCTGAGGTGAGGTGCACCTCTCAGGACATGGAATGGACAGAGCAACAGTATCCAGAGTAGAGGAGATAGCAGTATTATAGGAAACTATGGCTTCATCAACAGACTTAGAGAGCAAAGTGGAAGAGAGAAGAGATGAGACAGTAGTGGATAAGGTCAGTGGATCAATAGCATGAAGATTCCTAAAATGATAGGAGGAGATTAGGAGAGATTGAGCGGGAAGTGATGAAGACTGAAGCTTAACAGGTGATGGTAAGATAAGGGAAGAGCGGAGGTATGGAAATTAGAAGGTAAACAATTAGAGTAGAATATGAGATCAAGGCAGTGACCAAACTGATGAGTGAGGACAGAATAGCAAAGCTGGAAGTTGAAAGAGCTGGAGGAAAAGGAGCTTAGGCACATAGGGGTCAGACAGGTTATCAATATGAAACTTAAAATCACCAAGAATAAGGGAAGGGGATGAAGAATCACGGAATAAGGAGAGCCAAGAGTCAAACTCAGTGAGGAAGGTAGAAGAGGACTTGTCAGGGGGTCTACAGATGACAGCAATACGGAGAGGTAGGATATTAAATAAGACAGATGGGATGGACTTCAAAGGAGGGAAAGGAATGAGACTGAGGGAAAATGAGGACTTGAAATTCGCAAGAAGGAGAAAGTAGAAACCCGACACCACCACTGCAGCCATTGGGACGAGGAGAGTGGGAGAATTGATAACCCTAGTTCGCTTTAATAATGGTTTATGGATTTTTCCTCAAGAACTTGTACAAACTTCATTAAATCCAGCTATATGAACAGCTTTTACTACATCCTCCGGCAACAAATTCCAGAGCTTAATTATGCATTACTTAAATGCATTACTTCATGGCTTCATTGCATGGCCCATAGTCTTTGTACATTTTGAAGGAGTAAACAACTGATTCATGTTTACTCTCTGCACTCTGTCCTTTATTTTAAAGGCATCTGTCTTATCTCCCTTCAGTCTTCTCTTGTCCAATCTGAAGAGCCCTAACCTTTCAAGCCTTTCCTCATAGGCATGTCCCTTCCATCCCCTTTCTAATTTTTGTCACCGTTTCTTGTACCTTGTCTAATAATGCTATATCTTTTTTTTAGATATGGTGATCAGAAATAAAGTTGTTTATCTATAATGGGAGTTCTCCATAGATAGAAGGGATATGCAGCCACATTCCATAGGTATCGTCCCACGATGGTAACCCTTTGCTTCACTGATGAGTCTGTTATTGTGTAAAATGTGTAGTTACTCACCTGTAACAGATGTTCTCCAGGGACAACAGAAATCAGTCCTCACTTATGGGTGACGGCGGCATTGATGGAGCCCGCGCAAAGCAATTCCCAAGCTTTCAAAGAAAGCCTTTGGGATTGCTACCACGCATGCGTGCTCCTCTTCCCACCCATAGGTGATATCTTGCTCAGTCAGGTCCCTTAGCTCAAGCCCGACAAAGCAGATGGCAAGGGAAGGACAAAAATTCAGCAACTTATCAGGGGAGGCGGAAGGGTAGTGAGGACTGATTCCTGCTGTCCCCGGAGAACAACTGTTACAGGTGAGTAACTATGCTTTCTCCAGGAACAAGCAGGAAGTCAGTCCTCAATTATGGGACTCCCAAGCTACAGGCTACCAAACCTGTAACCAAAAATTGCCTCTTGAGGCCATAGCAGAAGCCGAAGCCCGAAAGGAACCTGAGTCCTCGGGTCCTCGAGGCAAAGCTCTCGGTATCCATGAAGAAGGGTCGGAGGGCAGGAGTTGCTTATACCCTGAACAAATTACGGAGTACAGCCTGGACGAAGGTGCTGTCCCGGCAGGACTCCCTCTCCAGGCAGTAGTGAGAAATGAAGGTATTTGTAGAAGACCAGGTTGCCGCCCAGCAGATTTGCAACATGGGCATGGAGAGCAGCGAGGCCACCGAGGCCACTTTGGCTCAGACCCCATGAGCAGTGATTCGATCCAGAGTGACACCCGCCTTCGCATGAGCGAACGCAATGCAGTCTGCCACCCAAATAGAGAGGGTGCCCTTGGTGACTGCTTGCCCCTGCCTATTGGAATCGTAGGTCACGAAAAGTCTGTCAGACTTGCGGTGAGTCTGGGTGCACTGCAAGAAGAAGGCGAGGGCCCACTTGCAGTCGATGGTGTGGAGAGCTGTCGACAACTGGTCGGCATGGGGCCTCGGGAAGAAGATCAGAAGCACTATCTCTTGGTTGAGATGAAAAGCAGACATGACCTTGGGTCAAAATTTTGGATGGATCCGAAAGACCACCCTGTTCCGATAAAACCTGGTGTAAGGGGTGCCAGCCATGAGCACCTAAAACTCAGTGATTCGGCGAGCCGAGGTCAGAGCCACCAGGAAGGCCACCTTCCAGGACAAATGCCAGAGCGAACACATCTCCATCAACTCAAAGGATGGATGAGTGAGTTGTGTGAGCACCACGTTCAAGTCCCATTCTGCAGGGGGAGGACGGATGGGCGGCTTGGATAGCAGAAGACCCTGCACGAAGTGGGAGACTAGTGGCTGCCCCAAGAGAGGTTTTCCCTTGACAGGAAGATGATTAGCAGATATGGTGCTCAAATGAACTCTGACAGAGTTGGACTTCAGCCCTTTCTTCAAGAGGTGAAGGAGGTACTGGAGAACCCACCAAACCAGGCACGAGAAGGGGTCAATCTAGTGCTCTGAGCACCAGATGGAGAAGCGTTTCCACTTAAAGGCATAAGCCCGCCTCATGGAGTCTTTCCTCGAAGCCAGGATGATATCTTCGAACTCCTCCGGGAGGGCCAGAGAGGCTAGAGAGACCCGTTCAGCCGCCAGGCCGTGAGGGATAGGGATGGAAGGTTCGGGTGCAGTACCCGACCCCCCTCCTGCATCAGCAAGTCCCTGGCATAACCCAGAGCAATCAGAGGCTCTGAGGACAGTCGGAGCAGGAGCGGGAACCAAGGCTGTCAAGGCCACGAGGGAGCCATGAGAATCAGCGATGCCCCGTCCCGTTGGGCCTTCAACAGAGTCCACGCAATGAAGGGAAAGGGAGGGAATGCATATAGGAGACTGGAGGACCAGTCCAGGAGAAATGCATCAGGGCCTTCCCTGCTCGTGTGCAGCAGCGGGCCGTAGAAGCATGGGAGTTGAGTGTTCTGGGGGCTGGCGAAGATGTCAATCACCGGAGTGCCCCAGTGGCAAAATAGCCAGCCTGCTACTCTGGGATCCAGGCGCCACTCGTGAGGGCGAAGGACTCTGCTGAGCCTGTCTGCTAGGCCATTCTCCTGACCCAGAAGGTAGGTCACCCTGAGAGCCGATGGGCGGCGAAGGAGCAGATGAGGACTGCTTCCCTGCAGAGGGAGCACGACCCCATGCCCCCTTCCTTGTTGATATAGAACATCGCTACCTGGTTGTCGGTCTGTATCAGAACCGACTTCCTGCTCAGGAGGTCTTCGAAGGCCTTCAGGGCCCACCGGATAGCCCGGAGCTCGAGCAGGTTTATCTGCTGCCGAGACTCCTCGGGTGACCACTGTCCCTGCGTGCAGAGAGACCCGCAATGGGCTCCCCATCCCAACAGGGAAGCATCTGTGGTCAGCATCACATCGTGCTGTGGGGCATGGAAGGGCAATCCCCGCTGGAGGTTGCAGGGGTTTCACTACTAGTTCAGGGACAAGCGAAGGTCGGCGAGAACCCTGACGGGATCCCTGAGGTGTCCAAGGGACTGAGTCCATTGAGTATGGAGAAACCACTGAGCCATCCACATGTGCAGACAGGAGTGAGGAACCACATGCACGGTCGAGGCTATGTGGCCCAGGAAACATAGCATGGACCGAGTGGTGACCTGGTGGGTGCTCTGGATGCGAGCCACCAGAGCTCGGAGGTGGTGGAGAGATCCACTGGCAAGAAGGTAATGGCCTGCTGAGTATTGAGGCATGCCCCAATGAATTCGAGGATTTGTGCTGGTTCGAGGTGAGACTTTGGGTAGTTGACCAAGAAGCCCAAGCTCTCCAGGAGGAGGACAGTACATGACATTGCCTGCTGGGCTTCCTTGATGGAGGAACTCAGAATGAGCCAGTTGTCAAGGTAGGGAAACACTGGAATGCCCCGGTGCCGAAGGTGAGTGGCAACCAAGACAAGGCACTTTCTGAAGACCGGAGGGGCGGATGCAAGGCCGAAGGGGAGCACCCTGTACTGGAAGTGTTCTTCCTTCATCCTGAAACGCAGGTACTGCCTGTGTTGGGGGTGGATCAAGATATGGCCATAAGCGTCCTTCAGATCCAAGGAGCATAGCCAATCGCCCTGCCGGAGGAAGGGCAGCAGCATGCCAAGAGATAGCATCTTGACTTTCTCCTGCACCAGAAACTTGTTTAGACTGCGGAGGTCGAAGATGGGCCGAAGACCCCTCCCCCCATCTGTTTCAGGACGAGGAAGTACCGAGAATAAAAGCCCCGACCTCGAAGGTGGGGAGGAACCTTCTCGACTGCCCGTTGGGCAAGGAGAGAGTGCAGTTCCCTTTGCAGCAAAAGCTGGTGCGCAGGGAGTCAAGGAGGCTCCACTGGGGAGTAAGGAGGTGGAAGCCTGACGAAGTGAAGGCAATAGCCCTCCCTTATGACCTGGATAACCCAGGTGTCCGAGTTGATAAGCGCCAACAATGGGGCGAAGCAGGATAGGTGTCCCCCTACTGGCTGCTGTACCACCAGAGGACGAGGGGCCATGCCACTGGCGTCAAAACCCTTGAGAGGGTTGATGGGGAGCTGGCGTCTGGGCCTTCGGGCCTTTGGTTTTCTGTGACCCTGGCCTGGCTTCCCTTGCTCCGGAGTGGTTGACGCAAGGGTAGCCGGGTATGGCGGGTAGCTGTGGTGCTGGAGGCCTGTCCTGAGGAAGAAGGGCTTCTTGGTTGGCTGCTTCTTCCGAGGTAATGTAGAGGTTTTCTCGGAGAGATGGGTCCTAGTGACGTACTCCGTTTCAATCTCTGCAGCCTTCTCCTCCATTGGTTTGCCAAAATGTTGCTCACCGAGGCAGGGCATGCCTAGGAATTTCTCCTGTACCCACTGCTCCAAATCCGAAGACTGGACCCAGGCTTGGCGGCTGGTCTGATGCCTGCGGCTGCCACCCAAGATGAGGTCTCGAAGCCATCATAGGAGGCTCGGGAAAGATACTTGGAGCAGTCGACCACAGAATTCAGCAGGGTGCGGAATCTGTCGAGGGACCTGCCCTCGAGGCCTGCAGAGAAACCTCCAAGTTCCTTTGGCAATTCATGGAGGAACATACCAATGTATAATTGGTATTCCTGGATGTGGCATGAGAGCATGGAACCTTGGTAGGCCTTGTGGCCCAGGGCATCAAGGCTCTCGATTCTTGGCCCGGTGGCACCGATGAGTGGGACTTCGGGCTTTTCTGCTTCCTCATGGCGGATTCCACAACCATAGAGGTGTGTGGAAGCTGTCTTCCAGAAGCCCAGCCCGCTCTGCATCTTGTACATAGTGTAAATGCGCTTGCTGAAAATAGGGACCGAGGCTGGGGCCTCCCACATGCGGAGCAATAGCCGAGACAGAATTGGTTGCACCGGCACTGTGAGGGATTCTCTAGACGGGGCCTCGTACTGAAGGATATCCAGTTCTTCAGCACGAGGGTCTTCCTCTGCCTGGATAACCAGGTTGAGGGTCTGAGCCATGTCCCGTATAAACACCAGAAAGGAGGTGTCTTCAGGGGGGGAATGCCACTTGAGACCAGGTGGCAAAGTGTCTGATGGGAGGTCCCGGTGGGCTTGGGACTCCGGGGAGGTGTCCCCATCGGATTCCCAGTCCGAGAAATCGGTGGAAGGATCCAAGCCGGGCGGTTCGCCCTGTCCGATAGCCGGCAGCTTGGAGCCGGAGGCTCTGGACGATCTCGCCTCCGAAAAACGGGAGCGCGAGCGAGACCGACGTCGATGACCTGCACGAAGCCCGTGGCTCTCGGGTGTTTCCTGGATGGATTTTGGTGTCCCACATGAGGGACCAGCGGTCTCCGGCTGCAAGTCAGTGAAGCTGGCTGTGAGCATCTGCTGGGAAGCAATGAACGCAGAAACTCTAAATGGTGCATTCTAGCGCTAGTTTATGGGATTCCCACGCAGACATGGGGCCCTGGGATGCCGATACCGGGGTCACTGGATCAGGCATCGAGGAGGAGAGGGGGTCATCACTGGAATGACCCTCAAGAGATTGTACGCCTTTGCCGAAGGCCTCCGTTTCTGTGCGGGGTACCTTGCAGCGCCGCTCCTTGTCTGACTCTCGGGAACGCAGAGGAGGTCTTAGCGACTGGGAGCAAGAGCACTCGCACTTGTCGGGACTCCCAGACAGAGACTTCGAGGCCTTCTTCTTCTTACACCATTTCACCTCAGGGGACCCCAGGTCAGAATGCTGCCTGGAACACGGTGCCACAGGGGGAGAACCCACCGGAGGGGAGATAACCGAGGACGCCACCGAGGCAGCCTTTCGAAAAATGTCTTCGGACTTCTGCTTATGGCTGAGCAGGGCCTTGGAGGACATTTTCTTACAGAGCGAACAGAACTCTGAGTCATGGTCGGCTCCCAGACACCATAGACAGCATTCATGAGTGTCCATAAGCGACATGTTCCTAGAGCATCTATCGCATTTTTTAAACCCGGTGGCCATGGGGGCAAAAATTGTCCCTGCAAGGTCGAAGACCCACGCAGCCAGCAGTTAGGAAATGAAAAAAAGAGCACGAAGCCCGTGGAGGAAAAGAAAACTTGAAAATTATTCCCGTAAACTCCAGAGAGAATAAGGGGAATACTACCGATGCTACTTGAAAAAAGAAATAAGCCTGTTAAGGCAAGAAAAACAAAAACTCTTTCCAAGGGATGAGGATGTGCATCCGAAACGCTCCACAGAAAAAGGGAGATTGACAAGATGGTACCCTTGGGCGGGAAGAGGACCACACATGCATGGTAGCAATCCCAAAGGCTTTCTTTGAAAGCTGGGGAATTACTTCACGCGGGCACCATCGGTGCCGACGTCACCCATAAGTGAGGACTGAGTTCCTGCTTGTTCCTGGAGAAAGTTATGTTTTATTACAGATTTGGGGCTCGTCCGGAATTGTGTCATCACTGGAGGAGATCACTGCCACCGAGGACAGGGAGATGCATCCCATTGAGCTCAATGGCCTCGTGTATCGACGATGGGGGACTCTGCCAGCATACTGACAGCAAAATCCTGAGACCATGAAGGAAAAATCAATATAGACTCAGTGAAGCAGACCAGGTAGGCAAAAACGTGTCAACCAGGCAACTCCATGCACGGACCAAGGTAAGAAACAAAACTGTAAAGTATTACCTTGGTGGTTGGGTATCGAGACAGATTGTTGTGTGTATGAGATGTGTCATAGACACGAAGTGAATGCGGAGTCTCAATCCATGGTTCCGACACATCTGTGAGGAGTGCGGCTGGAGAGAGATGAAGCAAAAATCATATGGGTGAAAGAGGTCTCGAGTAAGGATGGGGCTGGCAGTTCAGGTCCCGGGGACATTCCATTGGGAGGAATGTTGAAATATTGGAAGGATAATGAAAATACCAGGGATAAAGATAAAACTAAGATGATAAGATACAGTTGTTTTATTTGGACTAAAGAAAGTATAAGGCCGCCCACAATCTTCTGGCTGAAATTTGGCACGGACGAAGAGTGGTTATGTCAAATCCTTAACTTAAACGTAAACAGTGAAAAGGTTAATTCAATAAGTGTTAAAGAATTTGCTGCTGCCACAAGAAATAGCAGTGATGCATGTAAACTCATCAAGCAGGAAATTCATTTGAAGCCAGAGGAAATAGATTAGCAGATGAGACTGCTAAGGAAGCTGCCTTAGGGGAAGACCTAACCCCTATATATAATTTAAGCCCAGAAATCATGAGTCATGCAGCAAATCCCATATTTACTGAAAGGGAAAAAGGACAACTCAAAGATATAGGGGCAGTAGAAACTGAAGGGGGAAAATGGGTTTTACCCAATGGCAGGCAGATGGTAAACAAACAAATGAGAGCAATTATGGCCATTCTACATCAAGGGAGTCATTGGGGAGTACAGGCAATGTGTGATCTGGTTCTAAGGCACTGTGTGTATATGGGAATATACACAGTAGCCAAGCAAGTGTGTGAGAGGTGTATAACCTGTAAGAAAGTAAACAAAAGGTCATTTGAAACAACCGCAGGGAGGCAGACCCTGGTCTTCATCCATTCCAAGGTATACAGGTTGATTTCACCGAGTTACCCCTGGTTGGACGGGTGAAGTACCTTTTGGTAATAATGGATGATTTGACGGGATGGGTGGGGGCATATCCCATGGTAGCTGCCACGGCAATAGGAGTAGCGAAAATAGTCTTGGAACAAATCATTCCAAGATATGGTATGATAGGTCACATTGACTCGGACCAGGGAAGTCACTTCACAGCCAAAGTATTGCAAAACATAATGGAAACTCTGGGAGTTTCCTGGGATTTCCATACTCCATTTCATCCACCCTCCTCAGGGAGAGTGGAACGCATGAATCAGAATATAAAGAAGCAGCTAGCCAAATTGATGTTAGAAACAAAATTACCTTGGACCAAATGTTTGCTCTTAGCATTGTTAAGAATCCGAAAAGCCTCTTGGAAAGATTTAGGATTGTCCATACAAAATGTTATTTGGATTACTCTATATGGGACAATTAAAGGAACCTCCTCAGTTTGAAACCAAAGATAAGTTTCTTAAAGAATAAATACTTGCGTTGTCCTCTTCTTTATCTGTTCTCAGGAATAAAGGGCTGTTGGCACAAACACTCCCATAGGAGTTTGCAGTTCACGATCTCAAACCAGAACAGTGGGTCTTGATAAAATCCTGGAAGGAGTCCAAATTGCAATTAGACTGGGAGGGCCCGTTCCACGTCTTACTAAGTACTGAGCATGCTGTAAGAACTGCAGAAAAAGGTTGGACTCATTATACACGAATTAAAGGCCCGGTCAAAGCTCCTTCAGATGATCGATGGAAGGTCCAGGGAACTAATGACCCTCTGTGCCTGAAAATAACAAGGGGGAAAAAAACAAACCAGGAGAGGAGTTGGTTAAAAAGGACTAATAAAAATTATAACATGGACAAAGAAAAGTGGATGGTGTTGCTATGGTGGGGGGGGGGGGGGGATCACTTTCTCTGTTAAGGGGAATGACATGGGATCTAGGACGGGGAAAGGAATGGACGAACAGATACAAACATAGACATGAGGGGGAAGGGTGTACCGTAACATATTTACTGTAACCGTATCAGAGGGAGAGGGACCAGTGAGCCTAGAATTTGATGCCTGCAAAATGATAAGTTGTGATGGGGGATACTACAAAAAGTTGTGGGGAAATAGTCATAAGTGTGTCCAGAGACTGCCCAGACACTTGTGTACAGGATGCCCTGTTACGGGTGGTCACAAGTTTGGTGGAACACTGAGGATGGAAGCTGGGTCTCCCCAGAGGGGAAGGGGCATCCAGTTCAAAAGAAAATAACAATGATAAAGGAACACAGCATTCAGCAATGTAACCCAGGAAGTAGCACCCTCTCTGGAAGGGCTGATTCACTGGATGTGACCTATGGACTAGGAATAGACATTAGTGGGCAAGCTCCCCTGGGAAGACTGAGGACCCAGCAAATTCCTTTGAACCTAATAAGGACCCTGACAGTCAAGATAGTGGAGATTAAAGATTTGAAGGACACTCTAGAGGTGGAAACGGGTTATGGGGATGTGAAGGCCTGGGTGGAAAGGGTTAAATATACCGTAGGAAGTCTCAACCATAGCAATTGTTATGCATGTGCCTCTGGGAGGCCCATTGCACAGGTTCTGCCCTTACCCTTGAGGTGGGATACAGATCCCGATGGAGTAAGATGCTTCAAATCTCTGTATCAGAAAAAAATGGCTTGGGAAATGAAAATTGAAAGTCATTGAGTTTGCTCTTTCCCCTTACAGACTTGAAGGAGGTGAAAGTTCCCCCCACATTTTCAGCAGTGTTTGGAAATCACTCTGCCTTTCTCACCAGGCGGGAGAAGAACTACACGAGGGAACTGAACACCTGTGTTCTAAGCTTAAACATGATGGGGATGGAAGGAGAAGAGAAGAACTACTCCAACCTGGTAATCTCTAGGACAGACCTGTGGTGGTACTGTGGAGGGCGGGAACATGTGTAATAGTTCAACTGGCAGTTCCTTTCACCTTGGCAGTTCACAGAACAAGACAAGGGGCAAACACAAAGGAAAAGGAGGAGTACCTTGGGAGCCTCATTTGATGACAGAATATATATAGACGCAACAGGAGTCCCTCGGGGAGTTCTGGATGAGTATAAAGCCTGAAACCAGATTGCAGCTGGATTCGAATCCCTGTTATGGGTAATCACGATAAACAAAAATGTAGATTGGATAAATTATATATTGTGACAAGGAAGCCTGTTTTGAGCCTATGAGTATAGAAAAGGCCAGTGACTTTAACTTAGAGAAAGGAGAAATCCCTGCAGGGCATGGATTTCAGGCCTCTCATAGAGAAAGAAACATGAGGGAGAGAAAGTTCAGGCAGCCACACCCTAACTCCTATGACGTAACTGCAGGCTTGAGAGGTGATTACAATCACCTGGGAGGAGTAGAGGAAGGGCTGGAGCCCTGGAGAGGGAAATATAAACCCCTGCTAAAGCAGAGGAAAGGGGAAGCTCAGAGGAAAGGAGAAGCTCAGGAGGTTCAGAAGACTCAGAGGATTCAGGGGAATCAGGAGTGGAACCAGGAGCACCTGCAGATCTCCAGGAGAGAACCCAGAGAGGAATACAGAGAGCTGTTCCAGGGAAGCTGGAAGGAGACAAGGAACTGTAGCGAGCACAATCAGGGAAAACTGCCCAGTGCTTCAGGTACTGACTGTCTTTATCGGGGAGAGTTGAGCTCAGGAGAGACATCAGAACCCCCAGGGAGGCTGTATTCTGAGCACTGTGTCCAGAGCTCAGAACAGGACACTGCCCTAACAACACCAGAGGATATGCAGATTGAGTTGGCAGGGGACGAATTGCAAGATCTAGATATCCCCATGGACTGTACCCTGTGTCAAGCTACAAGCATGGAATCATTATGCTAAAGGCTAGCATTGAATGAAAAAGTCTCCTAGAAGCAGGTAACTGGAATTGAGCCAGGAATTGTGTCTGAAGAAAACTCCAGGTGTTTGCATTTCTCAGGAAAGTGCTGAGTCACGCTGAAGAGAAAGCTTGTGAATGTTTGTTACTTGTTTTCTTATTTGGAGTTTGAAACCTATCCTGGAAAGGAAGGAGGGAAAGAAGAGGTTGTTCCAGAGGAACTGGGTTATTCTTTTGCTGTTAAGTGCTTCACAAACACAAGGTTAAAAAGAAGTATTTTTACCTTGCTGAGCAGAGCTGTTTCTCTAAGACTGAGCAACGTTGCTAACCAGCTGCATGTGTTTAAAAGACTGTGAAGCAGTTATACTGATCTAAATGCTCTGTTGCAAACAATCCTGAATGGACAAAATTCCTGTGTACAGTTTACTTGAACCTTTACTTTAAAATAAATTCTGTCATTTGCCTTAACATCAGACCATGACTACACTTCTTCTTAAGAGCCAAACTACATGTCCCAGAATCCACCCGAGGAAAAGCTAGTTTATTTGAGCTCACCAAGAGAAGTTCTCTGTTACCTCGCCCCTCTAAGCCAGAGGCCAGGGGCAAGGGCATAACAATATATTATAACCAACAGTGGTTTATCAGTTATACCCGGGATGCAATAAAGGGGATGGTGGAACAATTGGATGCCACTAGCAGAATGGCCTGGGGGAACCGAATGATTTTAGATATGATGGCGGCTGAAAAAGGGGGCATGTGTGTGATGTTGGGGGGGAAATGTTTGTACGTTCATCCCCAATAACACGGCCCCTGATGGCACTATCACTAAAGCCCTGCGAGGACTAACTACATTGGGAGAGGAATTGGCAGAAAATTCAGGGACAAATACCTCTCTCACTGGATGGTTGGAGTCATGGTTTGGGAAGTGGAAAGGGGTGGTAGTATCCATATTTACCTCTGTACTTGTTGTAACTGGAGTATTAATTATGGTGGGGTGTTGCATAATAACATATATAGGAGGGCTAACTCAATTGATAGAAATGGTAAGCACTAAACAAATGATTGTATCACCTCCAGTGTACAAGGATGCAATGTTATTAATGGACAATAAAGGGAAAGGGATAGAGTCAGGATGGATGTTATCTAAATTAGAAGCTTCCTATAGAACTGTAGAGTAAGTGTAAAAAGTAACAAGAAAACTCTAAAAAAAAATAAAGAGGGAGGCATTTGATATAAACAAATGTGATATCTTGTTTTTACAATGAAATATAATTTTTGTATTCCACTCATCTACCACTCTGTAATTTCATAACTTTCTGAGTCCCTTTGTTGTATATCTGCATCCTGGAAGAACAGGCTACGTGGCTAGTTACACGTAGCCTGCCACAGGTGCGGAAGTGCAAGGAGTGGAGTAAGACAGTATTAACCAATGCTGGAAGAGGGAGAGGACATATTTATTTATTTATTTATTTATTTAACTGTATTTATATACCGCCTTATCATACAATCAATATTGTACTATAAAAGAACTGTGAAACAGAGGATAGGTGTGTCTGCTTATTCAGACATTCATTCTTGTAAGAATGTAATAAAAGTAACCCTTTGCTTCACTGAGGAGTCTGATATTGTGTAAAAAGTAATATTTTATTACACCAGGCACAATGTTATAAAACAATGTAAAGAATAAAATTACTGATCATTAATTAAATCATGGTTTAATGGGAGGAAGCCGAGATGGATTTAGCTAAGGAAGTTCTTGTTTAACTAATTTGTTATATTTTTTGAAGGCGTGAATAAACAGGTAGACAAAGTTAAGCCAGTCAATATAGTGTATCTGGATTTTCAGAAAGTCTGGACAAGGTGACTCATGAGAAATTCTTGGCAAAATTAAAAAGTCATGGGATTGGAGACAGTGTAGTATTGTTGATCAGGGACTGGTTAAAAGACAGAAAGCAGACAGTAGGGCTAACTGGCCAATTTTCTCAGAGGCGAAAAGTAAATATTGCTGCACCACTGCTTTTTAACATATTCATTAATGTCCTGGAAATAGGAATAACGAGTGAGGTGATCAAATTTGCAGATGACACAAAATTATTCAAAGTTGTTAAAACCCAAGAGGATTATGAAAAATTGCAAGAGGACCTTGATAAATTGGAAGACTGAGCGTCCAAATGGCAGATGAAATTTAATGTTGACAAGTGCAAAGTTATGCACCTAGGAAAGAGCAACCCAAAACTTTGGTTACAAGATGCAAGGTACCAACTTAGAAACCACTACCCAGGATTTAGGTTTCATCATGGATAATCCATTGAAACCCTCCACCCAGTGTGCAGGGGCGGCCAAGAAAGCAAATCAAATGCTAGGAATCATAAGGAAAGGAATGGAGAATAAAACCAAGGATATTATGACTCTGTATCGTTCCATGGTGCAACCGCTCCTTTAATATTGTGTGCAATTCTGGTTGACTTATGTTAAAAATGATATAGTGGAATTAGAAAAGGTACAGAGAAGAGCCATCAAAATGGTAAAGGGGATGGAAGTATACCCCTATGAGGAAAGGCTTAAAAGGTTAGGACTCTTCAACTTGGAAAAGAGATAGCTGAGGGGAGATATGATAGAGGTCTATAAATTAACAAATGAAATGGAACAAGTTAACGCAGATCGGTTGTTTAAGCCATCAAAAATTAGAAAAACTAGAGGACATGCAATGAAACTACAACGTAACTCATTTTAGACTAATAAAATAATTTGTTTTTCACTCATCGCCTAATCAAACTCTGAGATTCGTTATTGGAGGATATAGTAAAAGCTGTTAGTGTAGCTGTGTTTAAAAAGGGTTGGGACAAGTTCCTGGAGAAAAAGTCCATAAACCAAATCCACTGCTTGTCCCAATAAAAACATTGTGGAACCTGTGTCTTTTTGGGAAACTGCTAGTTACTTGTGACCTGGATTGGCCACGATTGGAAACAGGATACTGAGCTTGATGTACCTTGGTCTGTCCTTGTATGGCATATCTTATGTTTCTATGTGAGACCCATCACAGAAGGGGAGAGACGTGGCAACATGGTCTGCGGTGAGAGAAAAAAACTGAAGAAACCGGAGCTTTGGGCAGGAAGCAGTGCACATCCTCAGAGAAGTCCAAAAGACTTCTCTGAGCTAGAGGAGAGCCCAGCACACAGGCACCATTTGGGGACGACACCTATGCATCCCCCTGCTTGTCTGCGGAGAACTGCATCGTGGAGCGATACCGAGACATTATGATATCCTTTGTTTTATTCTCCATTAATTTCCTAGAATTCTATTAGCTTTCTTGGTGGCCACTGCAGACTGAGCAGAACATTTCAATGCTTTATCCACGATGATGCTGGATCCTTTTCCTGAGTGGTGATTCCTAATGTGGAACCATGCATCGTGGAGCTATACTATATCTTGGGTTGTTCTTCCCTTTCTACATAACTTAAATTTCCTCAACCATTTGTAAGTTCAGCTCCCCAATTTCTCAAGGTCCTCTTGCAATTTTTCACAATCCTGTTGTGATTTTACGACTTTGAATAATTTGGTGTCATTTGCAAATTTGACCACCTCACTCGTCATTGTTCTCTTTTCCAACTCATTTATAAATATGTTAAAAGCAGTGGGCTCAGCACAAATCCCTGGAGGACTCCATTTTCCCCTTTCCCCATGGATGAAAATTGATACTTTAGCCCCACTCTCTGTTTTGTATTTTTTATGAAAATAATTTTTAATATTATTATTATTGGCAGTGACAATACCATATACAAACTTCAGCAGTATCAACTTCAATAGTACAATAGTACAGTAGGACAACGTTCATAGCATACAACACGGTATTCACACTTTCCACACTTTTCTTCCTATCCCCTAACATAACAGTAGTTCCATCCTGGCACTTCAATAGTCATCCGTTAGATAAACTAGCATCCACAATAATCCAAGTAAGTGTTAGAGGATAAGGAAGAACAAAAACTTCAGGGAAGGAGGACATCCAATAAAGAAAAACAGAAAACAACTGTAATGTACAATCTTCAACGAAAGTGCCTCACTCCTTGTGTGTAAGAAGAGTGAACCTCTCCATCTCCACTTTGCAATCCTGACCCACATACATGCTCCTTCGCCTCTTACCCCACTCCTGTACCCTCCCTCCCAAGCCACCCAACCCCCCTATTCTCAACTTCCCCACCCGCCTTGTTGCCAGTGTAAATGTCTGCTACCCCTCATCTCTGTCTCAACTCCCACAAATCTCTCTATAGGTTGATCCCATCTTCCCTATCCCACACTGCTCCAGCATTTCCTACTCTAGATATAGATACAAGCTACCTACTTATCCAGGGAGATTATCCCACCCCCTCCATGATCTGTTTCTGCCCCAGCAATTTAGCTGTTTTCTGCTCCATATTTATTTATTCTTATATACCATGCTATTCTGCATCAGTGCGGTTTACATTGAAGAAACTGAAATTACATTGAACAGGGCATTATAACTTGGAGATAACTATTTTACAGGGAACATGGGCTATGGAGGGTTAAGTGGCTTGCCCAAGACCACAAGGAGCACCTGTGGGACTAGAAACCCCCGTCCTTCCGGCCCAAGGTTGCTGTCCTCTAGAGGGGCTTGAACCCCTGACCTTCTGGCCTGAAGTACCTTGCCCCAACCACTAGGCCACTCCTCCACTCCACTCCACTCCACTCCACCCCACATAGACTTTAATTCACCCATTCTCATCTCCCACTCATGAATTTCCGGGGGCCTGTCTGCTAACCAATGTCTTAAAATGCATTGTTTAGCTATAATGAATCCCCTTTCATACAATTGTCTGCACTGCTTCTCCACCCCCTCACCTCCTCCAGAGACTCCAAGCAGACACCACTCCGGTGAGAGTTCTCTGCCCTGAGACCTCCAACCTTCCAAATTAATCCCTACTCCATGCCAAAAACTACTAATCTTGGGGCAATACCAGAATCGATGGATTAAAGTCCCTCTCTCTGCTGTACACAACGTGCACATATCTGTCGAGGCCAGCCCCATCTTAGCTGCCCAGACATTAAGAATGTAGGCTCTCCATAAAAATTTATACTGAATTTCTTGGAGACGCACTGATTCTGAAATATTCTTAATCTTTGAAAACGCCTCCTGTAGCATGGTCACCGTCATCTGCGGCAGACCATCACGGGCCCATCTCTGCGCCAGCCTCTCTAGCGCCCCCCACTCACCCCCAGGCCAGAGCTCCTGTCGCACATTCTGTACGGAGATGCCGCCCTCCAACGAGCTGAAGAACTCCCACATAGCCCCCTGTCCCATCTGTAATCCCCATCGTCTTTGAAGGTCCCTAACATAATGATGTACCTGCAAATAGAAGTAGAATGTTTTATGTTCTAAATTGTATCTCCACGCCAAAGACTGAAAAGAGTCTAACTCAATGCCACCGTCCATTTGTAAGTGTCCAATATACTCTATTCCTCTTCTCCCCCAGCTTATGGAAACCGACCCTTGTTGGCCTGGTTCAAAATCCTTATTCCCCTCTAGTGGGAGGCAGTCAGTACATTTCCAATTTACACCTTTCTGCTGACACAACACCTTCCAGACCTGCCTTAGAGCCCTCATATACACTGATTTTTTCCAGGCTTCTGGCAAAGTCCCCCCTTTCACATGCAGTAGGTATACTCGGTAGTATGGCGCCGACATCCCCTCTACTAATTCCAGCGGGATGATACTGCATGTATTCACCACTAGGTCTGATAAAGGCCTGAGTAGGCATGCCAGGTTATACTTACGCAAGGATGTCAGACCTATCCCCCCCTCTTCCCTAGCTTTTGTGAGCACCGAAAAGGCTATACGAGACCTTCTACCCCTCCAAAGGAACTTGATGATATGTTTCCGCAGAAGCATCAAGTCCTTCCGCGTCAACCATATGGGGAGGTGATGTAATACATATATCCACCTGGGAAGCCCCACCATTTTCAGAAGAACTACACGACCCATAAGCGTTAGTGGGAGATCCCTTCATTTCTGCAACCTGGCAGCTGTTTTATCAATCAGCGGTCTGACATTTACCTCATATTTCTGCCGTATGTTCTGGTATATGAACACCTAGATACTGGAAGTGTCCCTGCCCCCACATCAAGGGAAAGGTGCCTTGCCAGCTACCTTTGACTCGCCCCCTCAAGTCTAAGGCTAAAGATTTGTCCTGATTGATACGCAACCCCGAGAAGGAGCCAAAAGTCTCCATTATCTGTAAGGCAATTGTTAAGGACTCCCGCGGGTCACATAAGCACAGCAACATGTCATCTGCAAAAGCACTCATCTTAATACCTCCGCCCTCCCACTCTATCCCTCTCACCCTCTGCTCCTTGATAAGCGTAAAAAACAGAGGTTCCAATTGCAACACAAATAATAAGGGGGACAATGGACACCCCTGTTTCGTGCCCCGCTTCAAAGAGAAAGGCTGAGAAAGTCTCCCCCCACTAGTGACACATGCCAATGGATCCATGTATAACGCTTTCACCCATTCCAAGAAGGCACCCGTAAATCCGAACCGGGTTAACACTTCAAACATGTAGGGCCACGACACTCTATCGAAAGCCTTTTCTGCGTCCAGGCTTACCAGCAGCAAAGGAGTATCTTGCAATAGGCACATCTCCATTCCTAGTATGACTCTAGTAATGTTTGCAAATACATCTCTGCCTCTGACAAATCCCGATTGGTGGATCCCTACTAATCTGGGCAATATTTTCTGCAGTCGACCTGCCATGATCGACGCAATAATTTTCATATCATAATTAATTATGGAGATTGGCCTATATGAGGCAGGATTCTCCGGGTCCCTCCCCGCTTTTGGTATAATAGTTATTGCTGCCATCCTCATATCTCTTGGAAAAGATCCCACTACTCGCGCCTCCTCTTAGAGAGCCATCAATGTAGGGGTAATCGAGGCTGATAAAATTTTGTAAAATTCCGTTCCATATCCGTCGGGTCCAGGGGCTTTATGAGGCTTCCCCTGTTTAATAACCCTCTGTACCTCGTCCCCTGTGATACTCGCATTCAATTCTTGTATTTCCGCCGCTGTGAGCTTTGGTAACTGTACGGCCCCCAAGAAATCTCGCTCCTGCACTCTATTCTCTCGCTCCGGGGTATATAAGCCCCGATAATACTGCCCAAACACTTGCATGATTTTCTCTGCCTCTCTCTGCTTTATCCCATCTCTATCTCTAATAGCAGTTACTCCCTGGACACCCCCTTTCTCTTTAACCAACCTCGCCAGGAGTTTCCCCGTTCGATCCCCAAATCTGAACAGCTGATGCCGATAGTATTGGGCCGAATATACTGCCCTCTCCTGTAATGCAGCATTAAGGGCTTTCTGCTTCTGTAAGTAGAGCTCCAGCCTCCCAGTGTTTGCTATAGCAGTTCTCTTGGCTTCCTTGAGAGCTCGGGCTAATTCTAAAATAGTCGCATTAATTCTTTTCCTCTCTTTCACTACATATGATATAATGTGGCCCCGGAGGACGGCCTTCCCTGCCTCCCAAAAAGTCGACACTTGCAATTCCAGGGACTCATTCAGGCTCAGATATTCCTCCCATTTTTGGGTCAAGTATTGTCTGAACTGTTAATTTTTCCATAAATGCCTTGAGAAGGACCATCTGTTTCCCGGTGGGGACCTCCCCTTTAGATCTATAGACACTTTGCATGATCTGAGATTACTATTGGCTCAATCTCCGTGTGCAGCACTTTATCAAATAGGTCCCTTGAGATTAATATGTAGTCAATCCGGGATCAAGACTGGTGTGCCCTCGAGAGGTGCGTATAATCCCTCTCCCCCTCATGTAGAATTCTCCACACATCCCACTGATCCCCCAATTGACATAAATAACCCACTCCTTTATTTTCCCATCCCCCCCTTTCCCTTTCTGCAGTCCTTGTGATCTATCGAGTAAAGGATCATGCGGGTAATTGAAGTTCCCTGCCAATATTAATGGGATCCTTGGCACCCCTGTTACCTTTTGCAAGATCATTTAGAAAAACGTATGGTCATAATTATTGGGGGCGTATATATTACCCAGTACCATTTCCTCCCCATTGATTCTGGCATGCAGAAAAAGAAATCTTCCTTGAGGATCAGAGTCCTCATTGATAACCTCTAATGGGATCCCTCTCTTTACTAAAACTGCTGCTCCCCTTTTCCTTCCTCCAGAGGAGGCCGAAAAAACCTGTCCTACCCAGTCTTTTTTTAATTTGCCATGCTCCCGTTGGGTTAAATGAGTTTCCTGCAACAGGGCAATCTGTGTCCTCCCTCTTTTTAAAGCCTGCAGGATTTTCGTCTTTTTTACAGGCGTACCTATTCCCCCCACGTTCCACGTGGTGATTCTCAAATCAGAATGCATGGCTTCCAACTTTTGGCATGGTATTTACTGAAGAGTCTACTTTATTATCTAATGTTCCAGGCCGCCCAGCCCCGGCCCCGAACAATGTTTCCATCATCTGGCTGTGACACCCCTTTCGGTTTCCCCCCGCCTTCCTTCCTAGAGCAGAAGTGTGAAGTTTACCCTGGCCTTCGTTAACTCTCACTAATCTCTCACTCATTCTTCCCCTTCCCCCCCCCCACCCTTCCCCGCCCCGCCCCCCTTCCTTCCCTGCCCCCCCCCTTTTATACATCAACAATTAATCCTTAGCCTCCCCTGCTGAGAACAGATCCCCAAACATGCAACAGGGCTGCCCCCAGATCTCCTTTTGACTTTCACACTTTTTTTTTTTAACAATAATTTACATTCTATAGTCACTCAAACATATGCACAGACTTAACCTGCAAGAGGTCCTTCTGCTCCTTTCTCAAAAGACCCCGTAGGATCTTATAACTCAGTCCAGCTTAACAGTGTCCCTTCTTGCCTTTCTTTCTCATGGCGGTGCTGTTTTCTATGCGTCCATCTCTGGCTGCTCAACTCTGGCCCTCCCCCCCCCCCCCGGCTGCCTCGCCTGCGTTTCCAGAGTCTCCTACCCTCTCATCCAAAAAGCGTTGCGCCTCGCTCAGGGTCCGGAGGAGAAGACTCTTCCCTTGATTCCAAACTCTCAAAGTTGCTGGGAAAGCCAGCATAAAGCGGATTTTTCTTTTGAATAGAGCAGCACAAACCGGGGAATACTCTTTCCTTTGCTCTGTCACCAGTGCTGAGTAATCCTGGAAGATTAAAAGTCTTTGATTCTCCAACTTGAGTTCTCCTTTTTCTCTGTAGGCACGTAGCAATTGTATCTTATGGTGGAGGTTTAGGACCCGCATGATCACCATCCTCGGCTTCTGCTGCTCTTCCCGCCTCCTGCCTAGTCGGTGTGCGTGCTCAATTTTCAGCTCCCCCACTAGAGAGGCAAGGCCCAGTTCCTTGGGCAGCCATTCCTCCAACAGTGGCAGTAGCATGTGGTCAGTGTGGGACTCTGGTACTCCGACCATTCTTAAGTTGTTCCTTCTATATCTATTTTCTAGATCATCTATTTTTGATCTGAGAGTCTCTGCTTTCTCTGCTCAGCAAGCTCTCTTTCCTGCCGAACTTCGCCATCTTCCACGCTCGAGAATCTGTGTTCTAACTCCTCCACTCTCTTACCAATTTCTGTAAGTGAGTCTCCCAAGGTGTCCAGTTTTTTGATGACTTGATCAAACTTAGGCTCTAGCAGATTCGCCACTTCTTTTGCCAAGTCTTCCGTCGTCGAGTCCGTACTCATCGTGCTAGGGGAGGCTGGCTGCGCCATTGCTGTAGCTGAGGTCCCCGACCTGCCCGGCTTCTCCCGATCTTTTTTCGGCGGATTTGTCATGACTCCTTCAGCTCTCAGCCCCCGTTTCATCTATTTTTCAGTAGGGCAATGTCTACTTCTTTGCAGGATGTGCTTTTTGTGGATTAAAACTGCTAAAATTCTTATATTCCTTGGGGAAGCCCTGGAGCGAGCGAGAGCCCGTCTTGCTCACTCCCGCATCACGTGGGATCTTTCTGTTTTGTATTTTTTAAACTGCTCCCAATCCACAATATAATGCCGCCTCCTATCACATGACTTTTAATTTCCTTAAGAGTCTCTCATGAGAGACCTTGTCAAAGGTTTGAAAATACGTATAGATACAGTATAAGCACTTGCTCCCTTTATCTACCTGTTTATTCACACCTCTAAAAAGTGAAGTAGATGGGTGAGAGAAAACTTCCCTTGGCTAAATACATGCTGGATTTGACCCATTAAACCATGACTACTAGTATTACTAATCATTTGTATAGCGCTACAAGGAATAGGCAGCGCTGTACATATGGATGTAAGACACAGTCCCTGCTATGAGAGTCATTCCGAGCCACGAATAGTGAGGATATATGCCCTGCCTAGACGTACTTTCCCGCTATTCGTCCCTCTTGCTATACCCCTGCAAGACTCTCAGTACGAAAAGCGGATCTTTACGGCGAGCCTTAGAGGGAGCAGGAGGGGGCAGATGGAAGACAGAGCGGGGGCGGTGCGTGGGGTGGCCGTAACCCTGGATGTACAGGGCCGATGTCGAGATCGGCCCTATACGTCTGGGGTATGCCAGTTAGAAAGGGGGACTTATTCCACCTCACAACTGGAATAAGTCCCCCGGCCAGCGGCCAGCAGGAACAGAGCAGGGTGGCAGTCAAGAGGTTCTCTGCAGCCAGAATCTGGGTATGGGAGGCTGGATTGGAGGTCTCACTGCAGGAAAAGTACATTCTCGGTGGTGGCCCGCGGTTGTGGCATCATAATGGAGTTGTAGTGCCATGGCAACAAGACATTAGTGAGTTTGACTTGGATGTGGCTGTACATGTTGCCCTTCAGTATTGGGGCCGGCTTGCTCATACAAGCTGGTAAAACCGATTCTGAGGGGATGTATGTGGCCAGGATGTCCAGTCAGGAAAAAGCCTCTTTATAAAGTTTTCTACCATTTTGCACGTCTGATCTTAGGCTCACATTCTCACATCACTTCCTGGGACTTGTTTATAAAATTGGCGTTACATTGACCACTCTCCAGTCTTCAGGTACTATAGGTAATTTGAACCCTTTCCACTCAGATTCATTTTCTCTGTTGTTCATGCCAGATCGGAATAAATTCTAACAAGAAACTGGATTACAACCAATGGGATATACACATTCTATAGTAATCAGCCATGTTGTATTATAAACCATAAACTAGCATATTATCCATATGTCCCATAGGGTGAGGCAGGCGATTGGAGTGGGAAAATGTAAATGTCCCATGGGGTGGGACAGCCAAGTGGAAAGAGTTATTGATAAATTACAAATTACTAATAGTAGGCTGGCAATTTTATTTTTGAGTTCTTTTAGCAGCCTGAAATGCAAACCATCCATGCCAGCTGATTTGCTATTTTTCAGTTTGTCATATTGTCCTTTTACATCTTATTTAGCTGTATTTATATTTTATTTATTTATTTAGCTGTATTTATATCCTGCTTTTCACTGGGTCAAAGCGGTCAATTGGGGGATACATTTAACACGAGGGGATATGAGACACATATGCTAATACTTACAGGAACATGGGCAATGGAGGGTTAAGTGGCTTGCCCAAGACCACAAGGAGTGCCTATAGGACTAGAAATCCCAGTCCCTCCGGCCTGAGATTGCTGTCCCCAGGTGGGACTTGAACCCCTGGCCCTCTGGCCTGAAGTACCTTGTCCTAACCACTAGACCACTCCTCCCACATCTTCTAGGTTCACCAATACTTCTTTCAATTCTTCTGATTCATCACCTTTAGTATCACATCTACCATGGGTATCTCTCTTACATCTTCTTCAGTAAAGACCAAAGCCAACAATTCATTTAGTCTGTCAGCTATGGCCTTGCTACCCCACCCCTCTCCCACCCTTTTAGCACCCCTTTTAATCCTCTCTCATCAAATGATCCAAATGATTTCCTCTCAGGTTTTTTTTGCTTCAAATGTACCTTAAAAAGTCATAATATAGAAAAAAATATACATTTCTATATAAAAATCATTTAGGAATAAACTTCCAATTGTTATATTAGGAATCTTACTGAAAAATTGATAGGCTATGATGCTTTCTATCACAGTAAAATGCAAAGTAGTTGTACATTCCTAGGTAGGCTTTATGGGTTAGTGGTGGAGTGGGGTTGTTGACCTCATTGTGGGAATGTTCAGGGTCCAGTGTCTGTCTTATTTTGTCTCAGTATTGGCAAATTCTCACTCTCAGTTTTATCTAGATAAAATATTTAATATCCTGTTGGTATCATCCCTATTTACATGATTTACTGTTCTATTATATATATTATAAAGCAGAATTTATAGCTGTCAGTAAAGCTGTAGTAGTTCTTCTCACCACAGGACAGCATACATGATATTTGCATGGTTTGGTGCCTTCCATCATACTTATGTCTAACCTGAGTGAACGTGCTCTCCCACACAATCGCCTTCTCATTGATGGTGAAATCCTGGCCTGCGGGAGCAGAAGGGTTATAACTTCCAACAAGTTCTGAACTGTGTATCCCATTGGGTAGAAGGACTATATTGATAATATCATATCCAGTGGAGAAATCACCATTCTCACTGAAAAAGATCTCTTCACCCAGAATGTTCCTAAAGTGGACGTTCTTCAGATAATGATGAAGCTAAAGAATGAGGGAGAGATTATCATTAGTATCCTTAAATGTGGGTTATGCTTGTCAAGCTCATACAACACCTACAGAACTATTAGAGCTTCAGAGAAGGGTGGCAACAAAGGGTGTGAAATTCAAGTTTTAAAATCATGAATGGGATAGAACAGTTATATAGGGAATAGTCATTTAACATGTCAAACAACACAAAAACAAGAGGACATGCCATGAAATCAAGTTCCTGGATGGCAAATCCCTAGAAAACATTAATAACTAGGTAAACTTGGAAGAGTCATTGCTCACCCATGGAAATGAGCTACAAGAAACTGATTGACCTTTTGGAATATAATGGGTATTTCTGACCTGGACTGGCCATTGTACTAGAGAAGATCCTGAGCTAGATTGACCTTGGTCAGACTCAGGATGACTTTTCTAATGTTCTTATGAATAGCCCAGGTTATGTAAGAAAAATGTGCACTATTGACAATGAAAAAAAACACGTCAGGTGTTTACTCTCACTCCCTTTTAAAACTATGGGAGCCTTTTTACATCTGATGCATATTTAGCATGCAAACTGATATGAGCTAAGTGAAAAACTTCCACAATAATGGTTGGGGGTGTGACCAGTATGCTCCTAACAATTAACCATGGAAGCATACCGTAATGCACAGCACTATTGGTGCAGATGCACGCCTCCACTAACGAGCTGTCAGTAAATACAGCTGTGCTAACTGAAACATTAATAGTGTGTGATATCTCCCCCCAGTGCTAACTGCAATTTGCTCACCACACGGACCCTCCACCCCTTACCCGTCCATTTGGCAACCTAACGAGCGATTGGCAGTTAGCTGTCACCCAGAGGTAAGTGTAAAAATGGGCTAGAGCATGTAGATTACACATGCCAAATCATGCATTAACGATAAAGCGCGCTTTCGTAAAAAGACTCTATATGAAACAACTTAGAGAATGTCAACAATGCTTCCTATGTCATTACAAATGGCTGCTTATCCCTCCCATTTTTAGCTGTAAGTAACCTCAGTGATCTGAGTCAACCTTTGCATGTATTACATACTTGAATATTGGGTAGGGACGGGTTTGCATATGACTGCAATACAATTACATACCAAATATAAAGACACGCAATTCAAGGATGTGGCAGTCAGCACATGAAAGGACAGGAAGGTAAGAGGGAGACTGAGGGAGGAGCTTGAAAACGATGATCGGGAAGGGGAACAGCAGTGATTGGAGTGGAACAGGAAGGAGAGGAAGTGATTGCTGGAGAATTCCCACCCACTGTTGCCTATGGGCACCTAACGAAAAAATCCAGCACTGTCAGCGCATATACACTTTACATGGTATTCCCCTACCAACTGTGTTTCTCTTCCAGCAGAGCTCTCCAAGTCTGAACTGAATTCAGTGACTGTGAGAGTGAGCATCTGAATACAGTATTTCTGTAAGAAATGTTACCTTCCAAGGCAAATAATCTGAAAGGCTCTGACTTTGTCCACTCCATGTGATGTCTTCTACATAGGCAGAGGTAAGCAAGTCATGCAATGCATGAGCCAGGACATACACAGCATTGTAGACACTGTAGCTGCTCCCAAGGTGTTTGAAGCCACAGTGTGAAAGGAAGGGGAAGGTGTCAACAGTGCTGCAGGATTTTCTGATGCTTGTGGGGCAACGGCTATTACATAGCTGCTCCCACCATACCTCAATTCTTTCATCACTTGGAAAAAGGGCAGGATTCACTTCACGGATAAATTTTGAGAAGCTTGGAATATTCCTCTTCATCAATGTGAATGCCAAGGTATTATTCCTCTGGTTATTATCCAGTGAATAATAAGTTGAGGGAAAATCCCCGTCAGATGTGGTGATACATATTTTACCAGGTATCAGCAGAAGGTCTATGTGCTGCAATAAATTCCATTCATATTCTCTATTACCATAGACAATGATCACATTAGTCAATGATGTAAGGACTGTCTCATTAATTTTACTGATTTTATCTTGAGGCACGGTATTGATATGAGAGAAGGTTTCTATAAATTCTATACATCCCTTGTTCTCTTCAATCCCTTCTGTCAGGATCTGGACAGCCCTCATGCTGCTTTCATCATCGGATGCAATGATACCAACCCAGGTCCAGCTGAAATGCTTTAGTAACCTGATAATGCCATTGCAGAGGTGCAGCTCACTGGGAACAGTTCGGTAGAAATAAGGAAACTTAACAGCATCACTCATAAAGAGATTCTGTGATATGTAACTGATCTGTTAAGAAACATAGCAGATCCATCAATCATCTTTGGCACGGTAACATTACATTTCAAGTGTGTAACATTTAAAACATTATTTCAGACAGGAATTTGTAGAGGCAAAAGAGGACGTTCATAAAGCTGCTGTGCAGGGAGTGTGAATATGGCTTTGCTGAGCTGGTATGGTCATCTATCAGGCATGTGCCTTTTGGATTTATTGGATGCCTAAAATTTCAGCAAGCACGCATACTGCTTGTGGCACATATATTAATATGAGTCATGAAGAACTACCAAATGGGACTGCTACTGCTGGAAAGAAATTAAAATTTCCTGTTAAATGTTGGGTTTCATATAAAGAGAAAATATATTTGTTCTTTGAGCCTAGACAACTTTTGGAGTTCTTATTTGCCAGGGAGGATGTTTCAGTTGAAGCTGCTGTGCCATCCCATTCGTCTTATGCCTAAGAGGTTTGTTTACCAAACAGTGCTAATGTAGCATCTGTAACGTTAACGTGCGTTAACATTACCGGCAGTAGTAAATGTCCCAGAGGGCAGGGAGAAGGCGGAGAATAGGGGTCACTGGGTGTGGAGTGAGTGGGGAGAAGCCCCTGCTACACTAACGCTGTAACTTTAATGCCAGGATTTTACCGCCAGTGAAAACCTGTCTGTAAATGCACTTTTGCAGGCGAGAGAGACCATTTCACTGTTAGCAATGTACAGCACAGACAGGGAGCCCAAGAAAAGTGATAGTACTGCTCCATTTGCAGCAACAGCATAGTGCCCAAGTAGAAAATGGCACTATGGTGATGATGCAAATGGGGCAAAGGGGGGGGGGGGTGCAGGTGGGTCATGCAGTGGGGGCAGTTGCAGCACAGGGAAGACTAGGCATTCACCTAGGTGGCACATAGGAACACAGAAACTGAAAAACAGCAAGACATCATATGACCAAGGTCAGACATGCCCAGGAGTCTGTGTTCCACAGTGTCCCATCCAGGGAACACATACCCAGCAGGTACCCTAAATATCACACAGGAACCACCATGCCTGTAATCGGGCAAGAAGTGCAAATCTGAGGACAAATCTAACAAGGATCTATGGACCTTTCCCAGGAAACGTCCAAAACAGTTTTTAAACCCAGCAAAACAAACACCCTTTACTACAGCCCCTGGGAAGGCAGGTCAGGGTTAGACCACGCATTGTCTGAAACATATTTACACCCAGTAGTCCAAATTGGGTAGACTGTAGCTGTATTGCATGTCCCCTAGCCTGTCCACAGTCTGCTTGTATAAAACAATCTTCCTACGTTTACCTGGTCCACTCTAGCCAATAGTCTCTAGACTTCCAACCTGACACCCCCCAGCTGTCTCTCCCCCAGGCAGAAGGGACATAACATTGGCAGACGGTGATGGGGGGGGGATGTGGAGATATCCATGTATGCTCCCCCATCCCGGACACCGCACCTTAGGCACCCACCTACCCTCACACTGCATAGCCTGGGACTGTGCACTGCCAGCACCGACAGCACATGGGTATGTCAGCATGGTGGTGGGGGGAGGGGGCAGTGGTGGAGGGGGCAGTGGTACCAGCCTGCAGCAGACCAAGGCTATGCCCTCTTCCACTGCATGGTGCACAGTACAACATGTCAAGGTCTGTCTGATGGGAAACATGTTGGCTCCAGGGAAAGAGGGGCTTATGTGGCAGCACTGTGGTACACTACACATGGTTGGTGTACTGTGAAGCAGAGGGTCACTGGTTCGGGTCCTAGCTTGGATCTTTTAGTGCATGTCCCAACCTTTTACCCCATATTGTGGATACAACACCACCACCATGTGCAATTCCCATTGCAGCAGCCAACAGGGATACAAACACCCACACAGACAGGCTCCACTGTCCACAGCTGGATGGAGGGTCAGGCTGTTGGCTCTTGCACACGGAGCAGCAGATAGCACCAGAGCGCTGCTACTAGCTCTTGCACAATGAGCACACCTTGGCAATGTCTGCACTGAGATTGGGACCAGAGGGGCGGCCAGTACTGCCACCCATCCCCAGTTTTGCACAGTGCTTCGGTATGGGTGTGTGTGAGAATTTCTATACATTGTTTTGTGGCTTTCTACACCTCACTGAGCCTCACATTGCCTACACTATTTCCAGCGTCAGCCTGCAAATGTGCATGATGAGGAGCAAGGTATTGTGGTTATGGCCTGAACAGTGTGGATTGGGCAGGATGGGTCTGCATAGAGTATAAGGCAATGGCTGCTATGTCATAGTGCCCAACGCTACCTGCATGGATTGGATGGCCACAGCATGTCATGCTAGGAGGACTCTCTCACTCTGACTGAGCAGTGACCATGGCATAGCTATGTATCCACATAGTGCCATATAGGGTCTGCATCTAGTGCTATGGATGTGCTTCTTTTCCTGGGGGCCTAATCACTGATTTGATTTCTGGGTGACTGTTCTGGATAGCCCAAGCCTCGGTGCATATGGCCCCTCTGCGTATATGCAATGCATACTGGCGAGCAGACTGTCTGTAGCTTATATGTTCATGGTGGGGACACCCAGTGGGGGGCAGCAGATGCACGATGACTGTGCTTGCTGCAGCTGAATGTTAAATCTAGCTAGGTGGGAAGTGTGGTCTCCCAGTATTACTGGTAGGGCTAACAGGGTCTTGGTAACAGGGATAGCCTACTGGTTGGGGTGTGTTAGCTTGGGTGAGGTGTTGAATCCAACTAGAGCACAACAACCTCAGGCCAGAGAAATTGGGGTTTCTGGTCCTCCAGGAACTCCTTCTGGCTGTGGGCCCTTCGGGGACAAGGGAAATTTATAATGTATCTAACTGTACACCAGCAGTATGTAAGCATTGCTACATAAAATATATAACCCCCTCCCTCCTGGTAGTAGGCAGCCATGGCATCAGCATTGTAACACTGTTCTGCGTGGATCCCGGTCCAACACGGTCAATGTGACTGCTGCATACAGCAGGACACAAGGTGACTAGTATCTCACACTGCAGAAAATACATGCTACGAACTGGTAGTGATGGGGATCAGCAGCATGGGCAGGTATTGGGAACCCGGTGCTGGGCACCCATCCTCACCCACAAGTTGACCACAGATGCTGCTCAGTAGCACCGTTTGAAGCCTCTCTGTGCTTGTATCACACACTGTCAGGTCCTCTTAATGAGCTGAGTGATGGATAAGTGCATTCTCCATTTGGTGATCGCTGTAGACCTCTGTTCTGCATGTCCACTGCATTATGGGTACTGGTTGGGGCTACCCTATACCAGCACACACAGCAGACATTTTTTTGTATCCAGACATTACTATGCAGCAAGGTGTGGAGGTATAACCTACCGGTTAGTTCAAGGTCTCTGTAGGCAGGGGCCAGGAGTTTGATTTCTACCTGTTCCTTTTGTGACTATGCTACTCAGATCATTTTCATGCCTGTAACAGTCAGGGCTCTACAGATCTGTGCTGCCAGCCCATAATACCCTCTCCTCAGCTGTCATCTATCCTTCAGCCCTTCGATCTGCCTCTGTCAGCTGTGTATAGTCCTATCTTCTTTGCAGGCTGCTACCCCATGTCCTGCACTTGTACCCTTTTCTGCATTGCGGCTCTTTGTGCTTGTGTCTCCTGTGCCTGATCTGCATGGCAGCACTACTCCCCTGTCCTCATGTCACGGCAAATATCCTGAAACCTCTGCCTCTGCCACGTATTCCCCATCCTATGCCACCCAAAGTCATTGGAGCACTTTACATTGGCATCACCCTGTGCATCACTACAGCTGCCTCCAACATGTTTGTCTGCTTTACTGGCTGCCACATAGGGTGCCCGCAGATATGGCAGGTCCATCAGCTTCTACCACTCCTTCCTTCCATCACCTGTTCATTGCTTTTCCTTGGTGCTCTATCCAGCATTAGGGTTACAGCTGTTTTTATGCCTTACAGTTCATGCTTGTCAACATAAAGCACCTTATAGCCCTTAGGGAATCTTACATTAGGGCACCTTACAGCCCTTAGAGGACCTTAACTTAAGGCACCTTAAGTTAGGGTACCTTATAGCCCTTAGGGCACCTTAAGGCATGGTTGTCAGCCTTAACATGCCCTAAGGTGCATGCTTGTCACCTTAACATGTGATGTCCCATTAACGTGCGTTATGCGGCCAAGATACCCTGTTAATGTGCGTTAAACGGCCCATTGCTCCCTTTACACTGGAACTCCCCCCCCCATCTGCCCACTGCCTTATATGACTTCAGATACCTTAACGCTGCCCTTACCGCTGGTAATTTTACCGTGGTTTAGTAAACATACCCCTAAGTCTCTGCCTGCTATGTAATTTTGTTTCTGTTAGGTACTTTAAGATCAGGTGGTGCCTTAACTTTTCCTTTTGTTATAGTTTCCTAGTATCCCCTCAGAATTTGTGGACTAATATTTAAATGGTCAATGTTGTTTCATGATTTTGTTTCCTTAATTTATTTGACCATTTTATTTATTTATTTATTTATTTAGCTGTATTTATATCCCGCTTTTCACTGGGTCATTTTCTTTTCATTCAAGTATATATTTGAATAAACAAAAAACTAAAAAAAAAAAAGAGTGATTACCTTAGAAGCACAGGTCAGGGCACTGTGTGGCAAGCCAGTTTTTATTCTATTTCTTTCTTTATTTATTTAACAGGTCTTATATACAGCTCTATCATGAAATTTAAAGTAGTTTACAATAGAACTACTGTAACTTACAATGAACATTTGTAACTTATAATTATTACAATAAGAGTTGTATAAGAATAGGATGTAGCATTTGGTACAATCGGAATAATGAAGGTAAAGTTGAGAGAGGGGAGAAAGGATAGAATCACAGGTAGGATATAAATGAACAGTCCAACCTGGTGATCAGGTTAGTGGGAGGGGGAAACAAATTTGTATCCTGACCTTGGAGGGATTCATAGTTTTGGTTTGTAGTATTCCGAGAAGAGAAATGTTTTTATGGTTTTCTGGAAATCTTGTAGATCTTTGATGGCTCTTAGGTTATCAGAGAGTGAATTCCAAATTGATGGAGAGCATAGTGAGAAAGCCCTGTTGAAGGTTATTTGTTTTGCTTTTGTTTTGGTCTCATGAAAGAGAAGGAAGTTCCTGTTGACAGATCTGCAAATTTTATAGTCAGGGACTTTATTGAAGAGCGGTTGAAGGACATTTGGTGCTAGATAACAATATAAGAAATGGCATACTGGGTCAGAAAATAGTCCATGAAGCCCAGTATCCTATTTCCAACAGTCTACAAGTACCTGTCAGGTTCCCAAGGGCCACATTTCCACAGTGTTCATCCTGGGGTAAGCAGTGAATTTCCCGTGTTCTCTTTAATAATGGTATATGGACCTTTCCTCCAGGAAATAGTCCAAACCTTTTTTAAACCCAGCTATACTAACAGCTTTTACTACATTCTCCGGTAACGAATTGCAGAGTTTGATTATGCGTTGAGTGAAAAAATATTTTCTCTTAATAGTCTTAAATGGGTTACATTGTAGCTTCATAGAGTGCTCTCTCTGGTCTTTCTACTTTTTGATAGCGTAAACAATTGATCCACATTTATCCATTCTAGTCCATTCATTAATTTATAGACTTATATCATATCTCCCCTCAGCTTTCTCTTTTCTCAGTTGAGGAGCCATAACCTTTTCAGCCTCTCTGCATAGGGGTATCATTCCATCCCCTTTACCATTTTGGTGGCTTTTCTCTGTACCTTTTCTAATTCTTCTATATCCTTTTTAAGATACGGCGACCATAATTGCAGACAATATTTAAGGTGTAGTTGTACCATGGAACAATACAGAGGCATTATAGTATCCTTGGTTTTATTCTCCATTCCTTTCCTTATGATTCCTAGGGGTATGTTTATTAAAGCACGTTAAGGTAACAGACATTAACAGCAGTGATAAGGTGCCTTAAGCCAAAAAAGGTGTTGGGCATTCTGGCATAAGGGCGCTATGGGCCATTTAACACATGTTAACAGGACAACATTAATGTGCGAAAACGGCTGTAACCCTAAGGCACAATAAAGGAGCACCAAGGAAAGACAATGAAAAGGTGATGGATGGAAGGATAGGTGGGAGCTAATGGATGTGCCATATCTGTGGGCATCGTACATGGCAGCCAGTAAAGTGCAGCTGTTCTGATGCATAGGGTGGTGCCATAGAAAAATGGGGTAATGTCAGTGTGTGGCACAGGATGGTGAAAACGTGTCCCCCCAGGGGAGCCAGAAGCAGCAGGATGTGAGCAGTGACAGGAGGACAGAGTAGGAGTGGTTATATGCAGACCAGGCACAGGACAGCCCTAACTGTCACAGGCACGAAAATGATCTGAATAGCACACGGTCCCCAAAAGAACAAACAGAAACCTCTGTCTCCTAACCAGTATGCTACAGCTCCACAACATGCTGACCTGCAATGTCTGGAGTCAAAAAGACTGCAGGTCTCTGCCCAACCTGTCTGCTGTGTGTGTTGGTATAGGTTAAACCCTCTAGTACCCATGATGCACTGCACATGCAGAACAGCAGTCTGCAGCAGATCACCAAATGGAGAATGGACAGATCCATCTCATCAGCTCAGTATGATGCACTGTCAGTATGATACAAGCACTGAGCAGCTACAAATCGTGCCACTGAGTGGTGTCTGCTGTAATCCTGAGGGTGAGGATGGGCGCCCAGCACCTGGTCCACAGAACCTGTATTGCTAGAGATGGTCCTTGCTGGCTGTACTGCAGAACCCCATCAGTGCCAGTATGTGGCAGTATTGTCTGCAGTGTATTCTGTCAGTCACTTTGCTTCATGCACAACCGAAGCATGCTGTATGCACCAGTCACATTTGGGTGCATGTTACTCCCAAGTGTGAAACTGCTGAGGCCATGGGTCTTACTGGCCAAATCACTGAGGTCTAACAGTCATTTCCAGCAAGCACAGTCAGACTTCACTTTCAGTCCACCACTGGGTTCTCCCCGCCATGCATGTACAACTATAGACAATCCACTGGTCAGCATACATTGCATGTGCATAGAACGACTATGAACACCCAGACTTGGGATACCCATCATTTGGTTTATTGATCAGGCCCCAGAACATGAAGTGCACCCACATCACTGGAGCCACACACTATATAGCTCTATGTGGATACATAGCTGTGCCATGGTCATTGCTCGGTCAGAATGAGTATGCCCTCCCAGCATGACATGCTGTGGCCACACAGTCCATGTAGGTGGCAGATGGGCACTACAGTATCCAAGCCATTGACCCTACCTCTGATGCAGACACATTCTGGCAAAGCCACTCTGTTTCAGGCCATACTCATAATAACCTGCGCCTCATCATGCACATTTGCAGACTAATGCTGGAAACATGCGAGGCTCAGTGAGGAGCAGAAAGCCATAAAACAGTGGTGGGACTCACACACACACTTCGCCATGCTGTGTAAAAATGGGGATGGTTGGCATAACTGCCTGCCACTTTGGTCCCAATATAAGCTCAAGCATTGTTAAGGTGTGCTCAATTTGCAGGAGCTAGTAGCGCGCTCTGATGTTAACCCTGCTCAGTGTGCTGGTGCTATCAGCCTGACTCTGCATCTAGCTGTGGATAGTGGAGCCTGTCTGTGTGGCTGATGGCTGTTTGCACCCTTGCTGGGAGAGTCAGTGGGGGTTGCACATGCTGATATTGTACCTGCACTGTGGGCTAAAGTTTAGCCACAGGGACATGTAATGCATGATCCGCAGCCAGTGCCTGATCCTGCTCATATACACACCAACGGTGAGCCACATTGCTGTCATATCATTACAACTGTCCCTGGGGCTAACATGCTTCCCATCAGACAGATCTTGGCACATGTTGCACTGCACATGGCACAATGATCCAGGTCATGGCCTTGGTATGCTGCAGTTGGTTACCACTGCTCCCTCTGACAACACACCCCTCTATGCTGACATGCCCATCTGCTGTCAGTGTTGGTAGTGCGCAGTCCCAGGCCAGCCAACATGTGGGTTGGTGGGTGCCTAGGGTACAGAGTCCAGATGGAGTAGGGACAGAGGCATAAATGAATGGCCATACAGCCCCCTCCCCCCCCAACCATCTGCCTTTGTAGGGAACCCATCACCACCTGCCAACATTATGTCTCTTCAACCTGGGGAAGAGATGGCTGAGGGGATTTATGATAGAGGTCTGTACATTGGAGTGGAACAGATAAATGTAGATCGATTGTTTATGCCATCAAAATGCAGGCCTAGGGGACATGCAATGAGGCTATGGTATAACCCATTGAAGACTACTGGGAGAGAATAGTTTCTCAGTCAATGCGTATTCAAACTCTCAAATTCAATTCCAGAGGATGTCGTAAGGGCTGTTAGTGTAGCTTTGTTTCAAAAAGGTTTGGACAGGTTCCTGGGGAACGGTCCATATACCATTACTAAAGACCCAGGATATCCACTGTTTTCCCCAATACAAGCACTGTGGACCCTGTGTGTCTTTTGGGGAGACTGCTAGGTACTTCTGACCTAGATTGGCCACTATTGGACACAGGATACTGGGGATGATGGACCTTGGCTTGCACAGTATGGCATATTTTCAAATCCTATGTTCTTATGTGCCTCCTAAGCAGCTGCCTGGTCTGCCCTGTGCACCAGCAACTGCCACTGCATGACCTACATGCCACCTCCTTTGCCCCATTTGCATCAACATAGTGCCCTTTCATACTTGGGCACTATGTAGTTGCTGCTAATGGAGCACTACTATCACTGTCTTGGATTCCCTTGTCTGTGCATCACATTACAGATGTTTAAATTAGCTCTCTCTCCTCAAACTACACCTTTACCGCATGGTTTTCATTTATATTAGGGTTCCTAGTGTTAAAGTGCTTTAGGGCACATTAGCACATGGCAGAGAGAGGGTGTTACACGCTGGTAACACCCTCTCTCCGCCCCATTAATGCCCACTCTTCGCCTACAGTGTGCTTTATGCTGCTGGAGCCTTTAATATTTTATTTATTTATTTATTTATTTAACATTTATATACCGCATCTTCCAAAGTTCAGTTGCGGTGTACAATTAACAACAATTAACAAAGCGCAGTTTGTTTTACATAGAACGTCATAACTTTTACATAGAACATCATAAATTAAACAAACACAGTTTTATAAACAAACAGTATATTTAAGCTAGAACCGTAAGTATCAAGTTAACTAACGTAGTGTAGTGTCGAACAGCGTAAAAAAGATCATAACATATGCAACTATATACATGTGGAGGTATTTGGGCATAAGAGCTTGGATCGTCATTTCGTTTAAGCTATAAGTGTTATCCGGATAGAGTTAGGTTTGTACTTGATGTGAACAGGTGGCTATTTAGCCTTTGTCTAATATGGGTTCTAGGGTTTCCATTGTATTATAGTGTTTAGTAAATAAATATGTTTTCAATTTTTTGCGGAATTCCACGATCTCTGTTAGTGATCGTAGATCCTCTGGTAGGGAATTCCAAATGGTTGGAGCTATGTGAGAAAAGGCTCTATTATTTGTTAATTTATGTGCTTTTATGAAGTCTTTTGGAATCTTTAGTTTATTTGATTGTCCTTTTCTGTGGGTAGGCTTAGAAAGTTCTTTGCATATTAGACTACATAGAGTAGTCGGGGCCATGTCATGTAAGGCTTTGAATGATGTTATTATTATTTTGTAAATTATCCTGCTTTGAATAGGTAACCAGTGAAGGGATGCTAGAATTGGTGTTATGTGTTGGAGTGAGTTTATTTTTAGTATAATTCTAGCTGTTGCATTTTGAGCTAGTTGAATCCTTTTAATGTTTTGTTTTGAAATGCCCATTAGTATTAGGTTGGCGAAATCAAAGTGAGGGGTTATGGTAGCCTGTATTATATTAATAAAATCCTCTATAAATACTAGTGGGCGTAGTTGTTTGAGTATTTTGAGTTTAAAATAGATTTTCTTTATAGTATTTTTAATGTGGGTTTCCATTGTAAGGTGTGAATCTATGATTACGCCAAGATATCTTATTTCGTTTTTAATTTTAATTTCTTGGTCTTGTAGTGTTATGTGGGTTGGAGGGATATATGATTGATTTTTTGTTACAATTAGGACTTCTGTTTTGGCATGGTTTATGTGGAGATTTTGAGTTTTTAGCCAAATTGTGATTTCGTTATAGCAGTCTGATAGGCGTTGTAGTGGTAGGTTAGGGATCGTAAATGGAATGTACAACATAATATCATCCGCATAGAGGTGATATTGTACTCCAAATTTCTTAAATATGTTGCAGACCGGTTTTATGTAGATATTGAAAAGTAGGGCTGATAATGCTGAGCCTTGTGGTAAACCTAATTCTTGCTTATATGTAGTGGAGGTTTGATTACCTATTCTTATATTTTGCGTTCTGTTATTTAGATAGGAGGTGAACCATTTATGTACTGTGGAGTTTATGCCTAACTGCCTTAGGTTGTTAAGTAATATTGTGTGGTGTACACTATCAAAAGCTGCTGATATGTCAATAAACAGGAGGATGAATGCTTGTTTATGGTTGTCAATACCTCTTAGGAGAGTATCAAATAAAACTGCTAGAAGTGTTTCTACTCCGTGGCGTGGCCGGAATCCATATTGTTGTTCATCAAGTGGGTAAGATGCATCTATATATTCCTGTGTTTGTAATTGTACTACTTTTTCAATTATTTTGGCCAAGAATGGTATGCTCGAAATGGGTCTGTAAGATACCGGGGATGTTTTGTCTAGATTGCAATTCTTTAGGATTGGGCGTATTTGAGCATGTTTAAGCGAGGGTGGAAGGTAACCTTGGGTTAATGAGAGGTTAACTATTGTGAGAATGTAGGATAGGAGTGTTGGCAGTGTGTTTTTTATCCAGGAAACAGGGCATGGATCTAAATGGGAAGTTGTAGTGTTGAGTCCGGAGATGATAGTTTTTAATGTCATTTTTGTAACAGGGTAAAAATCTGACCAATCATCTGTGGATTGGTGAGAAATGTTAAAGGTATCTACGGGTATTGATGGTTTCTTTGATTTGTTTTGGTAGTAGATAGCTAGGGTTTGTGGTGATATGTCTGTGATTTCATTGCTGGATGTTTTAGCGTTATTGGTTAGATTTCTGACGATGGAGAATAGCTCTCTAGGTCTGTTATATGATTTTGATAGGGTTGCTGCATAGTAGTTTTTCTTAGTAGTGTCTAATGTTTCCTTATATTTTGTGAGATGGTTATTGTATATTTCCTTGTGTATTGTCAACTTGGATTTTCGCCATTTAGTTTCCAGTTTTCTTAGTTCTCTTTTCATTTGTTTTAGTGTGTTGTTAAACCATGGTGTACGGTTTGTTTTAGAGTGTACTCTCTGTTTATTTGTGCAATTATTTTTGGCTGCATTGCTGATAGTTTCATTCCAATTGTTAACTGCATCATCCAGGTCTGCTGTGGATAGTAAGAGATGTGGGATAGTTGAATCGAGGAATTCAGTTTCATTAAATTTTTTAAATTTTGAGATAGGGCCACTACTTGTGTAATTTTTGATGCTAGTGGTAGGATATGTGAGTTTTATTTTGATAATATAATGATCTGACCAAGGCGTCTCTATGCATTCTACGGAGTTTGAGTTGACTAGCTTGAAGAGTGTATCAGGGAGAAAAACCATATCAAGTGTTCCTCCTCTAATATGTGTTGCTGTGTTAATTATTTGATGATAATCTATATCTGATATAGTGTCCAGAAATAGTTTGGAGTCTAGTATTGGTAGTGATGGAAGATTAAAATCGCCTAGCATGATTATAGGGTTTTGTTCGGTGGATGAGCTAAGGAGTTCAATAAGAGAGTCCAGGCAATCTGATCTTTGATCTGGGGGTCTATACATTAAACAAATTCTCAAGTAGTTGATTTTGATCAATAATGTGTCTATGTTACTAGGGATATTTGATTGGATTGGTTTGGCATTTAGTATCTTTTTTTTCATCATTATTACTCCACCTCCTCTTCTATTGGATCTATGTTTGTAAAATATGTCATAGTTTACATTATCAAGTTGATTTAGGTAGATTGTGTCTGTTTCAGAAAGCCAGGTCTCTGTGACACATAAGATATCTGGTTTTAAGTCTGTTATCAGATCATTAAATATAGGGAGTTTGTTTTTCATTGAACGTGCATTGATGAGGATGCATGATAGGGCGGATGAATTGTTGGTGCAGATTTCCTTGCATGTTTGAGTTTTTGTTTGGTTTATTTGTATTAGTCTATTATAATTTATTTTTGGGCGGTTGTGAGAGTGGGTGTGTTCAAAATAACATACATTTCTGGTGTGTGTGTGTATTATAGGAATGGTCATATGATTATTGCTGTTTAAACTTAGGGATAGATTGATTATTATTATCATTAATAATATGCATGTGAATGATATTCTTAGTAGCATGATGTTATGGTGTGACATTTTCAGTATCTGGCTCAGTGGTATGTTTGCTTGAGTGTTAAAGACTTGGGTTCTTGGTTAGAGTGGATGGACAACCATTGAGAGGAGAGATAATGGTTAGTATGGGGGACATAGGAAGGTTTACAACTGTTGAGCTCTCAGCTGTTACATAGTAGCAAGGTAGTAAGTAGTAAGTAGTAAGCAGTACTCGCAACAATAGTATTTCTGGATTGGCTTACTGACAACAGTAATATTTTGAGAGGAGTTGCTGATAACAGTAAAACTGAAGTGATTCATGAACAGCAGTATTGAATCAGAGAGTAAGTTACTGAGATGAGTTACTAACATCAACTATTCTGAGAGGAGTTACTGGCAACAGTAAATATGAAATAAGTCAAAAACAGCAGTATTCAATCTAAGAGTAAGTTACTGAGAATCTGAGAGTAGATTACTAAGTTACTGACAACAGTAATAGTTAATGCATTGCTAAGGCTGGTTTTTGGCCACAGTTATAAACACTAATCTCTAGAGTCAGATTTTCGGCACCTTAAGGGTGCTAATAACATGCCTTAAGGGCACACTTGCTCCCTTAATGCAGTTTAGCAAACAAACCCCCTAGCATTCTATTTGCTTTCTTGGGTGCCGCTGAACCCTGGCGGAGGGTTTCAACATATCATCCATGATGACAGGGCACAGCAGCAACATTTTAAAAAGCAGCATGCAACAGGTATGCCCGCTTCTGAGGGCCTCGCCAGAGGGCCCTTTGGCATGGCCTTTAGGCGTGGAAATTTGGCACTATTAGAAACCACTAACCAAACTTAAGGTGGAGACATGAAGTGAACCTATTTACACCACCTAAAACAACCTGGTGACACCAACTCACTCAACTAAAGGAATCAAGAAAAACAAACTAAACAGGAAACGCTCCTTGGCCAAGTTCAGGCTGCGGGGAACCCCCTGCCCTACCTCTCCTCCCTTCTGCCCCTCTGCACTGCCATCCCCCGATGTCCAGGAGGACTTATTGCACCACCAAGGTGGAATAAGTCCCCCGTCTAACTGGCTAACCCTGGACATAAAGGGCCACCCTCAGAATTGGCCATATTTGTCTTTAGTCACTTCCCCACCCACCGCCCACCCTCGCTCAATCCCTGGCCTACCCCCTCCCGCCCACAAACAGAGTTCCCCGCACAAGTTAGTTATACAAGTGGAAGCACTGTGGCTGCCAGTGCAATCCAGATGTTTTGCTGTTCTGGACGTGCAGATCGGACATCCAGACCCACTAAACAAGGATCGGAATGACTCCCATAGTGCACATACTGGGGTAATTGAAATCTCCCATTATTACTGTGCTGTAAACTTTGCTAGCTTCCCTCATTTCTGTTAGTATTTCATCATCTGTCTGTTCATTCTGGCCAGGCAGAGTATAGTACAGCCTCACTGCCATCGCCTTCCACAATTTACATAGAATTTCTATCAATAGGGATTCTATAGATTGCCTATACCTGAGTCTACACCTCTGCCCCCCTACCTCCAAACTCCCCCCCCCCCCGACTCCTGTTCTGCAAATGGGACTGACCGGGCTCTCCAATGTAACCAGTATCACTAGGGTATCAGAGAGGGGGACCTCCCCCCTATTGTTTCCATCAATTGGGCTCTATAAAGTAAATAAATCACTGTGAGCTGCTGAAGTTAGGGTATCAATGTACTTACCCCATAGTGCCAAGAAATTACTTCTGGCTGCCATACGTTCCCCCAGCATTATGTGATGAAAATTGTTTTGACACTCCCAGTGGGATGGGATAGTGGGTTCCCTCCATCTATGCAGAAGTACCTGTTTACCAGTTATACATGCCTTCCACACCAACAAGTGGCTCCATTGCCCCTTAGGTCAGGTCAGGGATAATTCAACAAATACTACCAAGATCGCCGTCCATTAAAACGTTTGTCCCAAAAGAGATGCTAGATAAATTTCTATCAGCATCCAGTGCGGTTTACATGTATACTAACAGGTACTTTTTTATTCCCTTGTCCCCATAGGGCTCACAATCTAAGGGCAGAAATGAGGAGAGGGAATGCAGGGGGTTCCCCACAGCCTGACCCTGTGTGTGAGCACCCTCTTTGCCCACCAAATTATGTGCTGTGAAGACTTGCTGCTGGAGCACCCTCCCATCCATCTGTGCCCTGCTGCTCTTGTGGAGGTGGGGAGGGAACCAGGATCTCCAAATCAGCAGGTCCACTCTCAGCTGGTGCCTGCAGCTCTGCCCCATTGTCCAGGCAAGCTGTTGTTCTGTGTCCTGTATAGTTGCTGGCAGACCCGATGCTGTATCCCCTGACATGGGGTGCTGAGCAGGCACAGACTCCTGTTGTACATCAGTAGCAGCACCTGTGAAGACACAGACAAAATAGGTCTGTAATAATGTAGCCAGTGACAAAGTCCCTCATCAGAGACATTTGGCAAAACTATAATGTCATGGGATAGGAGGTGATGTACTATTGTGGATCAGGAACTGGTTAAAAGATAGAAAGCAGAGGATAGGGCTAAATGGCCAATTTTCCCAATGGAGAAAGGTGAATAATGGTGTACCCCAGGGATCTGTGCTGGGACCGCTGCTTTTTGATATATTCATAAATGACCTGGAAAGTGGAATAAAGAGTGAGGTTATCAAATTTGCAGATGACACAAAACTATTTAAAGTTGTTAAAACCCAAGAGGATTGTGGAAAATTGCAAGAGGGTCTTGATAAATTGGAAGACTGGGCATCAAAATGGCAGATGGAATTTAATGTGGACAAGTGCAAAGTTATGCACCTAGGGAAGAACAACCCAAACTATGGTTACACGATGCAAGGTTCCACATTGGGAACCACCATCCAGGAAAACGATTTAGGTGTCATCATGGATAACATGTTAAAACCCTCCTCCCAGTGTGCAGCGGCGGCCAAGAAAGCAAATAGAATGCTAGGTATCATAAGGAAAGGAATGGAAAATAAAACAAAAGATATTATAATGCCTCTGTATCGTTCCATGGTGCAACCGCACCTTGAATATTGTGTGTAATTCTGGTCGCCGTATCTTAAAAAGGATATAGGGTTATTAGAAAAGGTACAGAGAAGAGCCACCAAAATGGTAAAGGGGATGGAAGGATACTCCTTTAAAGAGAGGATAAAAAGGTTAGGGCTCTTCAACTGGAAAAGAGATGGCTAAGGGGAGATATGATAGATGTCTATAAATTAATGAATGGAGCGGAACGAGTAAACGTAGATCAATTATTTACATCATCAGAATATAAAAGTACTAGGGGTCATGTCATGAAGCTACAGCGTAACCTATTTAAGACTGATAAGAGAAAATATTTTTTTACTCAATGTGTAATCCAACTCTGGAATTTGTTACTGGAGGATGTAGTAAGAGCAGTTAGTGTAGCTGGGCTTAAAAAAGGTTTGGACAAGTTCCTGGAGGAAAGGTCCATAAACCATTATTAATAGGGACCTAGGATATCACTGCTTGACCCAATACAAGCATTGAGGAACCTGTGTCTTTTGTGGAAACTGCAAGGTACTTATAACTTAGATTGGCCACTATTGGAAACAGGATAATGGGCTTGCTGGACCTTGGTCTGACCCAGTATGGCATATCTTATGTTCTTATAAGTGTACCTGAGGCAATTGAGGGTTAAGTGGCTTTCCCAAGGCCACAAAGAGTGGCCATGGTACTAGAGACCACAGTCCATCCTGCCTGAGGGTGCTTGTCTCCATGTGGGAATTGAACCCTTGGCTGTCTGGCCTGAGGTGACATGTCCCAACCACTTGAGCCACTCCTCCCTGCTTATAAGCAAACTGATAAATTGACAGCTGTTCTCGGTCTCCGAATTCAAAGAAGTGTATTACCCCGGCTGAGGTCTCTGCACACAGTGCCTCCCATGTATGTAACTGTGCCTCTCTGTAAAGCTCAAGTGGGAAATGCCATAATCGTGGCCCCACTCTATCCCTGTGCCCACCCCAAGTCAACCCATACAGGGGCATGATCTGAGATCTAGCACAACTATTGTAGCCTCCGCTACCCGAGAAAAGAGGGCTGCCAAAACAAACAAATAATTAATTCTAGAACTTGTACCATGTGCCTAAGATAAATGAGTATAATCTCTTTCCCCGGGGTGAAGCAAGCGCCAAGGGTCCACCAGGGCCATATGAGTTGGAAATCGCTGCAATATTCGGGCACCTCCAGCTCGAGTATCCTGACCTCCATGTGAGGTATCAATCATAGGATCCAATACTCCATTTAGATCACCCCCTACCACATATTCATTCCGAGGGAGTTGCTCAAGAATTGAAGCCAACTGGGCGTAGAATGGGGTAACCAGTACATTTGGTCCATATATATTGCCAAGGACTATTTGTCGTCCTTCCAGTTTGCCCAACAATATAACATATTGTCCCTGTGGATTGGCATGTTCTTGCATACTGACAAAGCAGATCCTCTTATGTATTAGTATTACTACCCATTCTTTATGTCCCACAGCTGGTGCCCCATATACTTGACCCACCCAGTTTTGGCAGAGTTTTAAGTGTTCCGCTGTCATCTGTTGCGTTTCTTGGAGGAAATCCATGTCACATGCCACATAATATTTTACAGTGCTTAATTGGATTGCTAAACCCACAAACATTCCAGGAAAGGGTTCTCAGCCCTTGACCAGTATTAACCCATTTATGCCAATGATTAACCTGTTCATTATAATGCAGGGCCCCTCCCCCCAGCCTAGGGACCCTCCCATCTTATCTTTCCCAACTTTCCAGGTCAGTCCATCCGCAGAGCTCCTAATTACTAATCCCCCTTTTACTCCGTCCCCCTCCTTTATGGAGTGCTCCACCCCCCTGGTATGTCTTCTCCCAGATAACTCGTACAGCATCCTTGTCTCGATGGTAATAAACCTGAAGATAGGTCACCATAACGAACAACTTCCTGGTGTGGTCCTATTCTCTCTGCCCCATGACCCAAGATTTAGACCTAGAAATCTCAGGTCCACTTAACAACCAATGTAGGTTTGTATGAGGGCAATTATCAAATATACAACCTAACCTGAATGGTTATCGGCACTATGCCCCTCGGTATCCACCTTATGTTGTTAACTCACTCCCGTCTTTCCCTACATATGATGCGCTCCCATGCTATTCCCTTGTTTCACCCCATCCCTTTGTATTCAACCCTCTCAGAATCTTTTTCCCTCTCCAGCCTCCGCTCCCTGGACTCTGACTATAATGTGGAGGACTCGCATGAACAAATCACCATTTTGCACATTCTGTAAATAACTATCTTACTATAACATAGGAGAAAACATTAACATCATGTTCAACCACAATACAGTAGCTCCCTTGACTCCATCCCTCTCCCAATAGGTTCTAGTGCAGCAGGTTACAGCATAATAACCCTCTTACAATGTGGACCCAACCCTGGTACACAGAACACTATAGGGTTATTTAGCATTACACTTGGTGCAGTCAAAGGATGCTTAGGGTCCACTATGCCTCTCAGGTAGTTTGCCCATCATCAACCACTTCCCCATATTATCCATCCACAAATTATGGCACTATGAAAGTATAAGAGAGAAAGAAATAACAAGTCCCCCATTTTACCCACCACAACCTCCCCCTACACAAAGTTTATGTAGAGGAGGAAGAGAGAAATAAAAACATATTTTCCCACCTGCTTTCCCCGTGCCACTGTTGCTTCTTGCTGGTTTCATTGATACGTTTGCATCAGGGGCGGCTCAAGGCAGTCTGCTGCCTGAGGAGAAGAATGAGATGGTGCCCCGACCCCCTTCGAGGGGGGTGGGGCTTTTTTAGAACTCCAATCAGGGACTGAACCAAACCAAAAAGCCAATTAGATTATATGGACAGAATGCAAGATGTTTGCATATGGGGCGTACTAAGCTGCAATCGCGCCCTGTGCGAATTGCAGCTTGGGTGCGCACCACTCCTCCCCCCCCATAGCTCTGTCCAGTGCTGCCTGCTCTTTCCCTGCTGCTGCCGCCACCCTCTGTTTTTTTCCACGGCTACATTGGCAACAGGGAAAGAACAGGCAGCGCTGGAAAGAGGTATGGGGAGGAAGAGGGGGGCATGTGCCCGATCTGAAAGGTGCCAGCACTTTAAGCAGATCTGTCCCTCCCTGCTCTGACATTGCGTCGGAGGAGGGAGGGACCAGACCTGCTAAAAGTGTTGCGAAAAGGCTTGGGGGGGCACATTTCGGTTGCCTGCTATTGTCCTGCCAGCGGCAGCAGGACAACAGCAGACAGCTGAAAAGCGCCCCCCAAGCCTTTGCGCCCTGTGCGGCTGCACCACTTGCACAGGGCTAAGAAAAGTCCTGTTTGCATACCAAGGAACTAAAAGAGAGCAAGAACCAACAGCACAATTTATAAAACTAAATTATAACTCGTTTTTATTTTGTTGTTATTAACTGCGTTATGGTTCATACTTTTTCTTTTTCAACATATATTTTGCATCCACAGTGGGTGCAGAGAAGACCAGGACATTCACCCACAGAACTCAATATTTAAAAAAAAATCTGATTCTGATCATCTCACTAACAACAACAACAACCACTATGCTCCAGTACCAGGCATATTGTGAACTAATACAAATCCCTACAACAAAGAGCAAACCTATCATACAATACCATACCACATCAGCACAAACTTCCAAAATTCACATAAGGAGCCCATCCAAAAAAAGTGTCACTGTAAATGCTACAGTGGGCCCTGGAACATCCATACACCTATTTGAAAAGCTGAACAAGTCAAATTACTACAGTATAGTATAGATCTTTAAACTTCATGTTATCAGAACACCTGGCCTCAGTCACACACTCACAACTTCGACTCTCACCAACTACAGAATAAGTAACCATAATCTAAAGTAAAAATAAAAATATGTAGACAAAATTTAAACTGAAACCCCCAAGATGCCAGAGTCCACATGCAGTGCAACATCAGATAAATAAGAGATGCAGTTCCCCAATACTGTGTAAAATATAAAGATAGCAAAAGTCCCATCACTAATATGAAATAAAATTTATTTTTTCTACCTTTGTTGTCTGATTAATTTATTCTCTGATGATGCTGGTCCAGATCTGAGGCTTCTGCTTTCCTGTCTTCTCTTAGCTCTCTTTTTGTGGTCTATGGTCCATCTGCCATTTCTTATCTCTTCTTTTGTTTTCTTCACTTCTTTCCATCAGCCTATTTCCAGTCCCCGTAACCCTTCCCAGTATCAGCCCCTTTCCAGTCCTCCCTCCCAGTACCTTCCAATTTCAACTTGCATTCCCATGACTGCCACTGGTGTCCATTCCCTTCCAGTCCCCCTCCTTCCCCACTGTCCAGCTCCTTCAAGTCCAAATACCATGGCAGCCCCTCTCAGCATCTACTCCCTTCCAGTCCCATTCTCCCATCCCCTCGCATCAGCCCATTTGTAGCCCTAGCCCCCAGTTTTCTTCCAAGGCGAGCAGCTCTATCCTCCCCTCCCCATCCCACCATCAGCCCATTTCCAGTTGAAGCCCCCCCCCATTCAGCTCACTTGCAGTGCTAGTCCCCCTCAACCTCATTACCAGTGCTAGGCTCCCCTAATCAGCCCATTACCAGTCCTAGCCTCCCCGATCAGCTCATTTCCAATGCTAGCCCCCCTCAGTCCATTACCAGTCCTACACCCCTCCATCAGCCCATTACCAGTCCTAGCTTCCCCTAATCAGCTCATTTCCAGTGCTAGTCCCCACTCAGCCCATTACCAGTCCTACCCCCTATCAGCCAATTATCAGTCCCAACCCCTCCCCCTTGATCAGTCCATTCCCAGTCCTAGCCTTCCCTAATCAATCCATTACCAGTCCTAGCCACCCCCTGATCTGCCCATTATGATCCTAACCCGCACTATCTCTCCCCTCTGTCCAGCATGTATCCCGTCTGTCCAGTATGTCCCCCTGTCTCTCCCCTTTGTCCAGCATTTCCCCCATCTCTCCCTTTGTCCAGTACTTGTCCCCTATCTCCCCCTTTGTCCCCCATCTCTCACCTTTGTCTCTCCTTGTCCTCCTCCTGTCCCCACTCCCTCCACCTGCACCTCTCATCCGGTGGTGGAGAGGGCACTCTGGCTGTTTTAATTTTAGATTTTGCCGCCTCTGCCCTGCCTCTGCAGAGGCAGGGCAGAGGTGGCAAAACCTAAAATTAAAGCAACCAGAGTGCCACTGCCACATAAATTAGCCTGATTGCTTGCAGCGATCAGGCGATTTGTTTGATGCTGGTTGTTCCTGCTGGATGAGAGGAAACCCTTGTCAGTTCCCCTCCAGCCCCCTCCCTCCATATCAGCCCCCCTCCCTCCCTGCATCCATCTATCCATGTCAGCCCGCCTCCCTCCATCCATACATGTCAGCCCCCTCCTCCCTCCCTCCAAGTCAGCCCCCTCCATCCCTCCATGTCAGCCCCCTCCCTCCATGTCAGCCCCCTTCATATATCCATGTCAGCCCCCCTCCCTCCCTCCCTTTCAGCCCCTCCCTCCATCCATCCATGTAAGCCCCCTCCCACCCTCCCTCCCTCCCTCGATCAATGTCTACCCCCTCTATCAATGTCTGCCCCCTCCCTCCATCCATCCATGTCAGCACCCTCCCTCAGCCCCCTCCCTCCAGCCATCCATCCAGCGATGTCAGCCAACCCTCCCTGTCAGCATCCCCTCCCTCCCTCCCTCCATCCATCCATGTCTGCCCCCTCCCTCCCTGTCAGCCCCCGCCCTCCATCCATCCATGTCAGCCAACCCTCCCTGTCAGCTCCCCTCCCTCCATCCATCCATGTCTGCCCCCTTCCTCCCTCCATCCATGTCTGCCCCTCCCTCCCTGTCAGCCCCCTTCCCTCCATCCATCCATCCCTCCCTGTCAGCCCTCCTCCCTCCCTCCATCCATGTCTGCCTCCTCCTCCCTCCCTCCATCCATCCATGTCAGCCCCCTCCCTCAGCCCCCTCCCTCCATCCATCCATCCATCTATCCATGTCAGCCAACCCTCCCTGTCAGCTCCCCTCCCTCCATCCATCCATGTCTGCCCCCTTCCTCCCTTTCAGTCCCCCTCCCTCCATCCATCCATGTCCGACAACCCTCCCTATCAGCCCCCCTCCCTCCCTCCATCCATTCATGTCTGCCCCCTCCCTCCCTGTCAACCCCCCTCCCTTCCTCCCTCCATCCCTTCCTGTCAGCCCCCCTCCATCCATACCTCCCTGTCTGCCCTCCCTCTCTACATTCATCCATCTCTCCCATCCCTCCCTCCCTCTCTCCCTTCATGTATGTTAGCCCCCTCCCTCCCTCCATCCATGTCAGCAAACCCTCCCTGTCAGCCCCCCTCCCTCCATCCCTCCCTGTCTGCCCTCCGTCCCTCTCTCCCTCCCTCCATCCATCCATCCATATCTCCCCTCCCTCCCTCCCTTCATGTATGTCACCCCCTCCATCCCTCCTTTCATGTATGTCAGCCCAACCTCCCTCCCTCCCTCCGCCATGTCAGCCCTGTTGCAGGTTCCCTGCCCCTTCCTCCTCTCTACCCATGTCTGCCTGCTACTTCCCTGTGCCTCCTTCTTCTGCAGCCATGGTTCCCTATCTCTTATGGAACCGCGGCTGTGCCTGTCAAGCCGTTGCAGAGCCTTTCTGTCTCTCAATGGGCTCCATGCAGCATGGTCCCGCCTCTAAAGGAAGTTTTTTACCACTTCTTTTGGAGGCAGAACAATGCTGCACAAAGCCCATCGAGAGACTGGACAGTTCCGCAATGGTTTCACAGGCACAGCTGCAGTTCCCTAAGAGGCAGGGAGCTGCGGCTGCATTAGAAGGGAGGCCGTGAGTTTGACGCTGCCGAGAATTGGACTCGACAGCGGCAGCAACTTGTGCACTATTTATTTATTTTTAACTTGAAGGCGAAGTGAGACAGCTGTTTTGGGGGCATTTGCTGCCCCTGGTCTGCATACATAAATAACATGCGGGGATTTCCCCAAGATCATGTTTCGTTACCTATATAATATGTCTAACCTCTATTCAAACAGCCTTTACACATTTCACTTAAACAAACCTGTATAACATAATTCTGCTTCTTCAGCTGGGCCGGGGTGAGCAGGTTCCTAGCTCCAAACCACAGCACCGTACTCTATGTGGACATAAAGTCATGCATGCCTGCCCTCATTGCAACTTACTTGTAGTCCAGGCCTATCTCTGGCTCAGTATATAACAAATATTTTTATCCCCTAACATTGATGTTTAATTCTTAAGTCCCAGGAGATTGTTGTACATTCGTCATCTGTTCAGAGGGTATTCGTCGCAAGGCTATCCAGATAAGTTGTATCCTTCACCGGTATCGCAAAATGTAATTGGCGTCCCTGATGTTCTGCCCAAAGTTTTGCTGGGTTTTGTAGGTTAAATCTGATTCCAGTGGCTGCCATTCTACCGTAGGCTGTGACAAACGCCTTCTGCTTTTGACTGACCTGAGATGAGCAGTCTTGAAAGACCAAAAGATCAGTCAGCGTTGGTGGAGATCCATGCCATGCCCATGCTGCTGAAGCACTGCTTCTTTCTGAATATAGTTGTGAAAGCGAGTGATGACCACCAGCAGGCAATTAATACCCTGGTGTCTCTGTCCCAGGTGGGGTACACATTCTAGAAGAATTTTTCCACTTTCTTCTTCCAGCTTTAAGGAGGTCACAATCCAAGTTTCTAAGAAACCTTGTAGTTCCTTGTCAGTAACCGATTCAGCCACTCCAACAAACCGTAGATTCTTCCGGCAGCCTCGGTTCTCCAAATCCTCTAGTTTCTTACTGTGTTGAGTCAGCTTCACTTCCAACCTTTGGAGAGTTTAAGAGTGGTTTTGCTGTAGATCCTCTGCAATGAAAATACTGTTTTCCGCCTCGGTCAATCGACCTCTAAACTCTGATACCGCCTGTACCACCTGTGAGAGTTGATCAGAGAGGTCGCGCAGGCTGCTTTCCAAAGAAGTTACCACAGGTTGGGAGACCTCCTCCACTAGGCCAACTGTGGATCCCTCTGGTGTTTTTGGCGAGGTGGGATCTTACATCTTTGATTCCAGATCACAGTTCTTTTCATTCCAGGCGATTCTGGATGCCATTCACTTTTATAGATAGTCCAAACTCTACCACACTAATGATCCACTATTTAAACAGTATATATGAGTGATAAGGAGTATTTGAGATGTCTGGGTTTTATTTCAGCATCGTTTTTCTGGTGGCATTTCCTGGAGCCGAAGTAAGAGCGTCTTCCCTGCTCATCGCATCACGTGATCCCTCCTGTGCTATTTTTATTTATGTGCTTTTTTATACCACCTTTTCACAAGATCAAAGCTGTTTACAATTAACCAACTTAGTTACATCAAAAAGGAACAACATATGAATCTAACTTTTACAAGGAACATTGTTAGTGGATTGACATAATTTGTCAATCTAGCAAATCTGCTGAGATCTATTCAAGCTGAACATTACAGTGAAACATTATAACAGCATATTCACAAAGTAACAACTGACACAAGAGTTATAACTGTTGATATAATATATTTACAAAGCATATGTATTCTATTTATTCTAACTTTCCCATCTTATTTTTTAGACTTCTTGAATTTGCATATAGGCATGTCAAAGTTTGTTTTTTATTCATATCAAGTCTGGCTATCAGATGAGAAGAATATTTTGGAATCTTTCAACTCAGTATGATTTTTACTTAAAGGCACCTGAGTTATATTTACCTTTATTGGAACCTCTCTATCAGGATTCTCTGACTTCCCTGCTGGTATCCATCAAAGATAAATCATTCTGGATCACATGTTAGTTTAAAAGCTGCTCAGTCTCCTTTTTAAAAGTTCATGCCAGCAGCCTCGTTCCACCCTGGTTAAGGTGGATCCCATACTTTTGGAAAAGTCCCCCCTTCCCCAGAATGTTGCCCAGTTCCTAACAAATCCCAAACCCTCTTCCTTGCACCATTTTCTCATCCATGCATTGAGAATCCAGAGCTGTGCCTGCCTCTTGGGTCCTGAGCGTGGAACAGGGAATATTTCTGAGAACGCTATCCTGGAAGTATTGAATTTCAACTTTTTACCTTAAAGCTTAAATTTGCCTTTCAGAACCTCCTTCCCACACTTTCCTATACCACTGGTACCAATATGAACCAAGACAGTTCCTCTCCACATTTAAATAGCAGCGCCTCCCAGCACCATCAGCAGCCACCTCCAGCTCACCAGAGCTGAAACCCCTCCCACTCTCCACTTCAAGGCCAATCGGGGCCCAACGCGGAACATTTAAATAGCAGCACCTCCTGGCACCATCAGCAGCCACCTCCAGCTTAACAGAGCCCTGATTGGCATTGGTCAGAGAGTGGGAGGCTGATACCCTTCCCACTCTCCACCTCAAGCCAATCAGGGCCCAGCACGGGACATTTATAAAGCAGCACCTCCTGGCCTCATCAGCAGTCACCTCCAGCTCATCGGAGCCCCAATCAGCATTGGGACAGAGAGTGGGAGGCTGAAACCCCTCCCTCACTCCACCTCAAGGCCAATCAGGGCCCAACGCAGGACATTCAAAAAGCAGCGCCTCCTGACGCACCTGTGCCTGGCAAGTACGTATCTGAGGTTCTCGCCAGAGGGCCCTTTAGTATGGCCCTTAGGCGTGAAACATAGGCATCAGAAGATTCACTACACATACAACAAGTACACTGTGGACTAGTAGCTATTTATACAGATGTGACCAGCTTTAAGAGAATAATACAACATTGTTTGTAATCTCTTTGCTCTCAACTAAGGAAATAATGAATCTCTCAACCTCATATTGCTAATTTATATCTCACACTCTCCTCATGTAACTCTGTCATACTACTATGTAACCCCCAATCTGTTTACAATTTTAACATTGCATCTTTATGTCTTTAATTTTGTAACAGTTCTGCAACTTTGTACCAACTCCAGCTACCACATTGTCCAGCAGTCACTAGTTTAAGACAGAAGTACTAGCTACCACATTTAATTCACACAATGAAATACCCGGCTCAGAACCAAGATGCCATTTAACCACACCCCCCCCCCCCCCCCCCCACACACACATTTCATTTTGTATTTTTACCTAAATCCCACTAGGTGCTTTCTCTTCCCTCACAATGCTTCTAAGCATGAATACAATGTCAGACATAATTACCATTCTCCTACTTATAGACATCATAGCACATCCCACACTTCTTACAGACCCTCATTTCCAACATAAGAGCCTGATACCCATCATACATAGCTATGGCCAGAGATGGCAAGGAGTTCCACACTTTGATATGAAAACATATTGTATGACTTGCCACACTCACCTAATCCATATTGTATGTCAACCTCCAGAAAAAGTCACAGACGGAAGTCCCTGGATAACCACCACCTAGCTTGTATGTTCATTAATGCACGATTCATCCAAAACAAATGGCCTATAATCATAGACTATGTAGAATCCCATAAGTTAGATATGTCATTCATAATTGAATCATGGTTAACTGACACGGACACAGTCATCACAAAACAAATAAAGCTCCCCAACTATGTTCTCTTCAACTGCCCAAGATCTAATAAAAGAGGTGGAGGAGTCCTTATCATAGCCAAAGATAATCTCCAACTTCAATCCGATCATGATCTTGAATGATCACCTTCCAACAATCCTGTTCTACTGTGCTCCCTCCACATGTACTGTTGACCTCTCCATTGTCCTCAACATGACATGCAACTACTCCATGAAGAAAAAGCCTCTCTGGATACTACGAGACTTCAATCTCCCTGCACTCTCAGTGAATTATGCCTCTGCCTTTCTTGATGCTATGACTTCTTTAGACTTTAATCAACAAATACAGGCCTCTACCCACACCAGTGGTAATACCCTGGACCTCATCTTCTCTCCTACATCTACTCAGTCTGTCAGCGATCTGTGTCAATTACACATCATACCAATCCCTTGGTCAGACTATAGGGCCTTTTTTTTTTCCACATTCCCTGTTCCTTAATTGATCCTGTGCCTTCCACAACCATACTCTGCCTCTTTCTTGCCATTTTCGACCATTCCTCAAAGAAGAATTCCTAGAAGATATTCTACACAATCTCGAAACGGACACCTCTGTCCTATTTGAATTAGTTCATACATGCAACTCCACCTTAAGTAAAGCTGCACTCCTATCACCTCAGACGAAAGCCAATAAATGGAACAGAGCTGCTATCTGGTACACAACTGACTTGAGAGAGTCCCCGTGGCAGCTCAGGAAATTAGAGCAAAAATAGTGTCAATCTAAGCTTCAACTTGACAAGACCATTTACATGAAGACCTTACAAGAGCATCGCAACACAATTAATTTGAGAAGAAGGGAACATCACACCAACATCCTTTTATTTTATTTATTTATTTAACACTTATTTATATACCGCATCTTCCAGCGATCAGTTGCGGTGTACAATCAACAACAGTCAACAATGCAGAGCTTGTTTTACATAGAACAATAATAACTTAACTTGTACAACAAAGGGTTTAAAAACTAAGCAGAATACTTCAGTAATTCAACTAACACAGATTGTATAACAGTTAAAACAAAAGTACTGTCCCTATAACATGGCAGATTATGACAGTTGTAACTATATACAAGTAGGGTTGTATATATGCGCAACAGACCCCTTGAGCTTTACTCACTCAGTCTCTAATAAAAGACAATGCAAAGCAATATACTAAAAACACACCACACCCAAAGGCCTTCGCTAATTTCTTTAAGAACAAAGCTAATATGACTATTAACCCTCGCAATACTACCATGACTCCACCAGTTGTCTCTCCTTCATCAGTCATTCATCCAAACACTGATATCATCATCCCTGCAACCAGCACCTCCGTTCATACTATCGATAGTGCCATTAACCATATATCAGAGACCTCCGTTCCACTTAATGATGACTCCACCAGCCCTGTGCTTAGAGCCTTCCACCCTTATTCAAATAGAGGTCAAAATAAGTGGACTCAACACTACTACCTCTCCAACAAATCCTTGTCCATCCTTTTGGATCAAACAGCACGCTCTGAACTAAGTACTTACATCCACCACCTTATAAAGCTCTCCTTCTCCAAAGGCCTGTTTCCAGCCACTCTACAAGCTGCATCCATCAGACCCCTTCTCAAGAGTCCTAAATTAGATCCTGCTGATGTAAATTCCTACAGACTCATATCAAGCTTGCCCTTCCTGGCCAAGATAATGGAGAAGATTGTACAATAACAAATTCAAGATCACATTGATGCCCATTATCCACCAGACAACAACCAACATGGATTTTGCCTACAGCATGGTGTCGAGAGACTGCTTTTAACCCTGATAAACAATCTAGTTTTAGGCATGAACAAACCCAAACAAGGATTTATCCTTCTCTTTCTTGACATTGCATCTGTCTTCGACACAGTATCTCACTACTCATCCTTTTACAGCTACAGTCAAAAGGCATTCAAAACTTAGCTTTAGACTGGTGCAGATCATACCTGTCAGACTGACAGCAAATGGTGTGTATAGGTATGCAATCTTTATCCAGTTATGTACAAACACAAGGCATGCCATGGGACTCCTTCTTATCCACCCTACTGTTTAATATTTACATTCAGCCTATTTGCTCCATCATCAAATCATTCAATATACTCTACCACATTTATGCGGATGATGTGTTGCTCTACACTCCCTTCTCTAGAATCAATCCAAAGTACTCTAGAATCATAGCCTGCTTTAATGCAGTATCTGACTGGCTGAAACTCCATAACCTAAGAGTAAATTGCAGGAAATCTGAGGTTCTCTTCATTACTAAGGACCCTTCATTCATACCCCCTCCCACCTTACTAGTGAAAGATGCTGAGCTAAACACTAAGCAAGACGTCTGATACCTAGGGAGCACTCTAGATCAACATTTGACAATGAAGCCACACATAAACAACATTACCATAGCAATATACCTAAAATTACGGACCCTTCGTCAACTATGTCCCCAACTTGAAGCTGCTGACTTCCGTGCAGTATTCCAAGCATTGATCACCCCACATTGTGATTATGCAAATATCATTCTCCATGGTCTCCCAGATTATGCAATTCACCCCTTCAAATGGCTATAAATACAGCAGCATGAACACTGGTTGAAGTCTCAAGATACGAACATGTTACTCTGATGCTGAGACACCTACACTGGCTCCCCATTGTTAGCCATCTCAAGTATAAGGCTCTCATCATAACATTGAAAATATTACATAACCTCTCTGCTACTGCTCTCAATGATATTCTACAATGGACACCTGACAACAGAATAAGAAGATCTACCATGGCAAACGCTCTCTCAGTCCCTTCTATAAAAGAAAAAGTTCCCAGTTTGCGAACAGCCAAGCATTCATATTATGTTCACCACCTCTCTGGAACTCTCTCCCCTCTCTCCCCCAATCCGTGCCATCTCTGACCTAGCTACTTTCAGAAAACTTCTAAAGACACATCTCTTTCATCTATATTATGAACATGTAACATAGAACACTGCACTTAACCAAATCCCACAGCCAGACCCTCAAGCCATCCTATGAAGCTCAAGGTATTTAAAGTACCCAACACTATAGTTTCCCTATTATGACCCAAGTTTATTCCCATCTAAGTTATAAATTGTTATAATATTAATCTCTGATGCTGTTGTATTCCCTAAACGTGCACTATGTATTTTTTGTTGTTCTCCAAACTTGTTCTAAGTAATTTCCATTCTTGTTCCTTGTAAACCGCACTAAATTCTAAATTGTGCGATATATAAAACCAAATGAATAAATAAAACACTGTCTAAAACCTTATCTAGGTGGCACATGAGGTCTGCTACCTTTCCACCAGGCAGGGAGGTAACTAGGCGATCCTCACATCCATCAGCTATCCAGATATCTATATCCTAATGATCAAATCACCAGCTATAACAGTCCTCCTAACCCTTCCTTCATTGCAAGAAGATCACTTGGAGGACAGATCCTAACTACAGGATCACTTCCTTCCACACCAAGGTGATTTTCTCCTTTCACGTGACCTTTCTCCTCCATGGCAGCAGAGAGGCTGCCAGACTGGAGGTGGGACTTCTCTAATATATCCCTGGAGGTCTAATCTGTATACCTCTCTGTCTGCCTCAGCTTCTCCAAATCTGCTACTCTAGCCTCCAGAGATTGAATTCATTCTCTGAGAACAAACAGCTCTTTGCACCTAGTGCACACTGTAGGGCTGGTACTTGGGCCCTGCTCTGAACTAAAGCCTAAATCAACAACATGGCTTCCTGTTACTCTTTTCTGCAGATCAAATAATTCTGTAAACGTTATGTGCTATACCGTAGGGCCATTGTTTCCAGCTATGACTACGTGCAAGAGAACTCGCGCTGGTGGCCTGTTGTCATCAAGAGACTGTTCTACTGGTCCTAGCACTTGCAACAATGTATGAACCTGCATACCAGCATCTTTTCTCTCATCGTGGACCTTTGTAGAAGGACAACCTGACAACTGTTACCTGATTAGCTGAAGATGACATATAGTATCTGAGACCAGCCAATCACCGTGCCATGATGAGGAAGTCAGAACAAAGAATTATATGCTGTATACGGAGGGACATAGACCACTTTTGGGACACTTTTAGATTTGAGACACTTGGCAAACACTTTTAGAGACACTTTGGAACTCTCTTTCTACTTTCTGTCACTTTCTTCAGTCTTTAGCCCTACTGCCTGCCTGTCTCTGGCTAGAATGTCAGACAGTATGCAAGATTTCATAAATTAACGATAGGCTTTACTCTATTAACCAATTTGCGATAAGTATAACCAGGGCCGGATTTACCTTGAGTGAGGCCCTACGCCAACAAAAATTGTGGGCACCCAGCAGGGGCGGCCCAAGGGGGGTGCGGACCTCATTTGCATAAGGGGCCTCATTTGCATAAATATTTGCATAATGTTACCATATACTAACTTTTAGTAAACGTGCCTCTTAATGAGTGTATGGATAAAGAAAGACTAAAAGATTTCTACATTACTATAATCCAGTGCCAACTGCCAGACACATTAGGAACTACTACAAACACTGCCCATAGTAAACCCGCCGTATCCTAACAGCACTACCAGGACTCACAAAGCACCATACTCTACCAATCAAAAGGCAACACTGCAAATATTAAACCAATACATTTCAGAGAACAACAATACATGACCTACTGGGGAAAGAGAACAAGTGGCAATGTCAAATAGGAATTATATAAACAGAACACCTCAGCTCAGTTACACATGCAGAACATAGACCATCACCAAACAAGTAATCACAATTTAGAAATAGGAAGACAATAATTAAACTGGGAATCCCAAAAGCCAAACTTGGAATGTACAACACTGTAGAAATAAAACTATACATTAATTTGCTCTTGTACTAAACAAAGCGCAGATGTTAATGATGCACATTTACCAGAGCTGACATATTCCAATTAATAAATTCAAAATAAAGAGATATTTTTCTACCTTTTGTGCATTTTTTTCAGCTGCAATTGCTCCAGCCACTTTCTTCTGGTTTCTTCGTGTCTTCTGCTAACTCTCCATCGTCTGCTGTCCATTTGTCCTTTCTTCTCTCTTCTAGATTTTTTTTCCATTCTCTCTCTACATCTGCTTTAACATACTAATCTTTCTCCTTTTGCTCTTTCCTCATTCCTATTTCATCCACTCAAATTTTACCCCTCCATCCTCAATCCCCACTTACTCTCCCAATACCCGGCCAATTGTAGATTTTTTATCCCTCCCACACAAAATATTTTTCCCTTCTCCATTTTACTCTTCCAGCCCCATCCCATTCTAATCCTCCCCCAACATCAGCTCCCTTCTAGTTCCAGCCTCACCCAGCATCCATTCCCTTCTAGTCCCTGCATCAGCCCATTTCCAGTCCTAGCCATCCATCAGCCCATTTCCAGTCCTAGCAACCCCCCAACCCAATACCAGTCCTAGCCCCCCCATCACCCCACTTACAGTCCTTAACCCCCCATCACCCCATTTTCAGTCCTTAACCCCCCATCACCCCATTTTCAGTTTAAGCCCCCCCTATAACCCATTACCAGTCCTAACCCCCCATCAGCCCACTTCCAGTCCTAACCCTATCAACCCATTTCCAGTCAGCCCCCCATAGCCCATTGCCAGTCCTACCCCCCCATCAGCCCACAGCCCATTACCAGTCCTTACCCCATCATACCACCTCAACTTTTAACCCCCCACCCCATTTCCAGTCCTAGCCCCCCATAGCCCATTACCAGACAACCCCCATCAGCCCACAGCCCATTACCAGTCTTAACACCCCCTAAGCCCATTACCAGTTCTACCCCCCCCCAACAGCCCATTACCAGTCCTAACCCCATCAGCCCACCTCCAGTATTAACCTCCCAGCCCATTTCCAGTCCTAGCCCCCCCATAGCCCATTACCAGACAGCCCCCATCAGCCCACAGCCCATTACCAGTCTTAACCCCCCCCTCCAATGCCCATTGCCAGTTCTAAGCCCCCCCACCAGCCCACAGTCCATTACCAGTCCTAACCCCATCAGCCCACCTCTAGCCTTAACCCCCCCCCCAGCCCAGCCCAGCCCAGCCCCGCCCATTTCCAGCCCCAGCCACCCAATAGCCCATTACCAGCCCTACCCCCCCAGTCCATTTCCAGCCCCAGCCCCCCCAATAGCCATTACCAGTCCTCCCCCCCCCCCATCGCCCATTACCAGTCCTACACCCCCCCCCCCGGCCTAAAGTAAAATTTAATTTAAAAAAAAAACCTGGTGGCTGCCGCCGCGGGGCCCCCTCTGCTGCCGCGGGGGCCCCGTCTACAAGCTGAAGCGGTGCGGTCGGGTCGGGTCGGGTCGGGTCTCTCTCCCTCCCTCCCTCGCTGCAGGCTGCAGGCTGCGAGAGACGCGAAGGGAGAGCGTCTCCTCGCGTCTGTGTTAAGCCGGCAGGGGCTGATGGGAAATCCCATCAGCCCCTGCGGGCTTAACACAGACGCGAGGAGACGCTCTATCTTCGCGTCTCTCGCAGCCTGCAGCGAGGGAGGGAGGGAGGGAGAGACCCGACCCGACCCGACCGCACCGCACCGCACCGCTTCAGCTTGTAGACGGGGCCCCCGCGGCAGCAGAGGGGGCCCCGCGGCGGCAGCCACCAGGTTTTTTTTTTAAATTGAGTTTAAAAAAAATTACCTGGTTCTTTTTTTGTGGGCCCCTGCCGGCTGTGGGCCCTACGCCATGGCGTACATGGCGTATAGGTAAATCCGGCCCTGAGTATAACATAGCAAAACTTCAGTTAAAAAGCTAACCTCAGAAAGAATCACCAGACCTTCACAACATCACCTCTCGGTGAAAAGGGTCCGGTCATGAGCTTTATCACAAGGAGTGGAGGACTGGCCTAGTGGTTGGGGCAAGGTACTTCAGGCCAGAAGGTCAGGGGGTTCAAATCCCACTAGAGAACAGCAACCATGGGCCAGAAGGACTGGAGTTTCTAGTCCCACAGGTGCTCCTTGTGGTCTTGGGCAAGCTACTTAACCCTCCATAGCCCATGTTCCCTGTAAAATAGTTATCTCCAAGTTATAATGCCCTGTTCAATGTAATTTCAGTTTGTTCAATGTAAACCACACTGATGCAGAACAGCATGGTATATAAGAGAATGTAAATAAAATAAATAAATATCACATCAATGGTTCACTATTACCTAACCCATCCACCATACTAGGGATTCACTACCCAGAAATTTACATTTAATCAATACCAACCTAATACAAGATTTATACAAACATTTTATAAAGGTCTGTGAAATCCATAGTAAAAATTAAGCAACCCCCGACGCCCATTAAGACATCTTTCCTAGCGTTTCGCATTAGTTGTTTCAAGGCGATCCAGCTAGAAAACAAAAAGAAATTGCTTAATATGTATTCCGCAAAAATAAAACCAACCTTTATCCAAACCGAACAGGAAAACATAACATATTTATCTGACATAATCAAAGCTGCATGATACCAAATCTAAAACTTCATGGTCAGTAACTGGTTCAGCTGCACTTTCTCACGATAGCAGTCAGTCAGCGTTCCAAAGGTATACTGACATGCCCACAATTTCCCCATTATATACATCATCAAATCACTCCAGAATCAACACACCTGAAGAGCTGCAGCCACAACTTTACCACTTAACTATTGCCCACCAAAACTAACTCCATAAACACATACTATCAAAGGAGCCTACACACAAGCACCCCACTCTATTCCCAAATTAAGGCCATTGGGTGATGTCGTGCCTAAATGAAAGATCCACCCAGGGGCGGCTCAAGGCAATCTGCTGCCTGAGGCGAAGTATGAAATGGCGCCCCCCCTCCCACCCTAGAGGGGGCGGGGCTTTTTCAGAAATCCAATCAGAGACTGAACCAAACCAAAAAGCCGATTAGATTATATTGAGGAAATGCAAGCTGTTTGCACACAGGGCCGTATTGAGTTGCAATCACACCCTGTGCAACTTGTAGCTCGGGCGCATGCCCCCCTCCCCCCATACCTCTGTCCAGTGCTGCCTGCTCTTTCCCTGCTGCTGCTGCCCTGTTTTTTTTCATGGCGGCGCCAGCAGCAGGAAAAGAGCAGGCAGCGCTGGACAGAGGTATGGGGAGGAGGAGTGGGGCATTGGCTCGATCTGAAAGGCACCGGCATTTTAAGCAGATCTATCCCTCCCTATTCTGACATCGTGTCGGAGGAGGGAGGGACCAGACCTGCTTAAAGTGCTGTGAAAAGGCTTGGGGAGTGCATTTCGGCTGCCTGTATTTGTCCTGCCAGCGGTGGCAGGGCAACAGCAGACAGCCAAAATGTGGCCCCCAAGCCTTTCCGCCCTGTGAGGCTGCACCGCTTACATAGGTCTAGGTATGGTCCCATTTGCACATCAAGGAACTAAAAGACAGCAAGAACCAACAGCACAGTTTATAAAACTAAATTATAACTCATTTTTATTTTGTTGTTATAAACTGCGTTATGGTTCTTGCTTTTTCTTTTTCAACATATATTTTGCATTCACAGTAGGTGCAGAGCACAACCAAGACCCACAGAACTCAATATTAAAAAAATAAGGGACTTCCGGTTTGGGCAATGAGCTGATCGGCCGGCTCCCGATCAGCTCCGGGCGATCGCCCCCACGAAACAGCTAAAAATCCTGCTAAACACTCCCTCACTATCACCGCCGCTGCTTCTCCCCTGATGGGGCTTCAACCCTCGGCCGCTGAGGTGATTCGCGGCCATCCTTGCCTGGCTGGAGCGGAGAGTTCGGCGAAGCGGGGACTGTACGCGGGTCACTCGGGCACTTCCCTCACCGCCATTGGAGGTTCTCTTTGTGCGGGATCTGGTGTCTGAGGGCACGAAAAGACCGGCATTCCCCCATAACGGAACGGGGACGAACGTGGGCTTCTCACCAAGTCAACCGGAGGCACGATCGAGCATCCCAGCTCCTGCCAGCCTTTGCCCCAGTCAACACGTGGTGGCCTAGCTCCGGCGGGAGCAGGCCGGCGGCATCCTACAGCGGCCCGGGCAGGCGACCTCTTCTGTTGAGAAGCGGGATGTTGAGCGCTCGGATAGTTCCCCGCCACAGCTGGAAACGCCACGCTTACGGAGGGCTGAACTCACAGGAGAGGTGAGACTAATAACTGCTCGGTTTCAACAGGACTGGGGGGAAGAGCACCAGATACCCTTGAGCGCTCCAATCCTTTCCCCCGCTCCCGCGGTTGGTTGTTTCTTCAGGGGGCACTGTCTTTCCAGCGGAGTGGAGGCCTGGGACTGCTTCGGATCACTGCCGCAAGCAAAGGAGATCCGACACCTCTTTCGTTGGGACACAGCGCTCCCCATCCTCTTTGCAGGGCCTTGAGTGGCGAGGAGACCGGCGGCCCCCCTGCCTGACAACAGCGAGCACTGGTGTCTAGGAGAAGGAGCGCCAAAGTGTGGTAGGACTTTCCTTTACTGCCCTATCTACTAGACTCCTCCTGGGGTACCGGGTCTATAGTCTACAGTCCCACGGCTGTCCCTGCCTGGTCCGGGCAGACACCTCCACTACAGCGAGTCAACTCTCTTACAGCGGGGATTTGTACCTGCACAGCCATACCTCTGCTGTTCCACGGGAGAGGTGCCCTACGAGGGACGAAGTGCGTATAACATAGCTGACCCGATGGCATCTAAGGCTCCGCGAAAAGAAAGACCCCGCCCTGCGGAGGGAAAAACGGCAGAAGGCTCACCATCTAGCCCGAAACCGGGTACCCCGCCAGACCTGGTGGCCGAGGTTAGTGCCGCTGTGGTGCAGGCGCTCAGCACACGCTTCCAGGATTTGGTGGAGCAAATTCAATCGCTTGGACAACGCTTCACGATGGTGGAAGAGCGTCTGGAGCAAGTGGAGACAAGGGTGTCCGATGTGGAAGACACGCAACACTCGATGGTGGCCAAAGTGGCTGCCCTAGAGACCTTGGTGAAGCAGCAAGGGGATAAGCTCGATGAACTGGAGAACCGAGGTAGGAGAAAAAACCTGCGATTCATCGGTGTTCCTGAAAGTGTCGCGGACAGTGCCCTACTTGAATATTTACAATCCTGGATTGGGAGCCTCCTGCCGAGTTTGGGAGGAGAATCGCTCAAAATAGAGAGGGTACATCGGCTGGGACAGTGAAGAGAGCAGGCTAGGAAACCACGTGCAGTCATTGCCCGCTTTCTCGACTACAGACAGAAAGAGGAGGTGCTCAAAGCGGCAAGGGGCCGACGGCGGAATCAACAGGATACCGAGCCGATCTTAGTGTTTCAGGACTACTCGATCCTCGTCAGTCAACAGCGCAGGGCTTTTTCGGGGATCTGTACCCAGCTGTTTAACCGCGGCATTCGCTTCTCACTCCTCTACCCAGCTCGGCTGCGGGTCGATCACCAAGGCCACACTCGCATCCTAGCGACCTTGGAGGAGGCGGCTACCTTCCTGAACTCTCTGCCAGATCAAACGACTTCCTAACTGCTACATGAATGTCTGGAAGTGGGGTGGACCCCCCCAAGTGTAGCAGGGAGAACTGGAGCCCCCGAGGGCTGACTGGCCCTGGACGTCCTCCCCGCAGCTTCCACTACCATGGGAGAACTCTTGGCTTAGCCTTTTATGTAGTGTGCTAGACTGGGATACAGCGTTTCATTACCTTGGCAACATTTCTCATGCTAGGGGAGACATTGTATCCTTGTTCTTTTGTTGCATTGGTTACTTTGTTATAATTGCTGCTGCCTTGTTGGCTCCCTGGTTCTTTCCTTTATTGCAATGTCTCTGGCCCTATGTTCCAGTTTGACCCTCCCCCCCCTCCCTCCCCTTCTTTATCTTTACAGGGGGGGGTACGACCTGAGGTAAGGGGGCAGTCGGGGGAGTAGAGAGGATTGGACTCGATAAAGCCGAGATATAGGTGTTCGACGAGGGGGGAGGGCGGGGGAGATGGGAGGTCACCTGGGGGGGGGGGGTGTGCAGAGACCTATGAGAGCAGACGAGTGGAGGGCGATCGCGCCGGGTGTGGGAGCCCCGATACAGGGGTTTGCAGTAGAGACTTTATGTCTCTCTTTACTCTTTAATTTTCTTGTTGGGAGGGAGAAGTGTTGGAGGGGCGAGCCCGTTTGCCACAGGAAGTAGTCCAGGCTATGGCTGGACGGGGGACCTGGGAGGAGAGGGGGGATGGGGGGGTGGGGGGGGAGGGATGGGAGGGGGGAGGAGGAGGGAGGGGCAGGGGAGGGGTGGGGACACGCTCCATTGAATGTTATTAATTGGGATGATTGCCTACCCATAGACGGGGAGGGATACCAGGCTGGGGGTATTCCTCTACAGTACTTGGTAGTGATTCTGTGGTGGCACCTTGGCACTGCCCCGGCACTTTGAAAATAATCACGTGGAATGTATGTGGGCTGGGAAACCCTATTAAGAGGCATAAGGTATTGCAAGCACTTGCCCGGCATAAGTGTGACATTGCGCTCCTTCAAGAGACCCACCAGACGGCTGTTGAACATAGCAAACTCTGTCGGAACTGGGTGGGCCAAGTGTGGGGGTCCCCTGCCCAGGGGCATAAAGGAGGAGTAGCGATTTTAATTCATAAACGCATACGATTCGTAGAGGAGACGGTCCTTGATGACAATACTGGTAGATCCCTGTTGATTTATGGTCATTTAGACGGTAAACCGGTGATTCTGGGAAATCTCTATGGCCCCAATGTGGCTGACCCGGGTTTTTTCAATGGTCTGGCATCAAGGGTGGAGCAGCTTCCGGAGTGTCCGGTGATTTTGGGTGGGGACTTTAATGGAGTCCTAGATGTGGACTTGGATACTTCTAGGAGAGGGGGCGGACGGGAGAGAATAGCGCCCTCCCAGACGTTGTCGCGGTTCTGCCGGAGATTGGGTTTGCTGGATCCTTGGCGAGTCCTGCACCCCTCTGAGAGGGACTATACCCATCAATCGCGAGCACATGGTTCTAGTGCCCGCATCGACTACGTAATGATCTCAGGGATTTTGTTCACACACACCGAGGATGCACAGATTGGTCCTTCCGAAATATCAGACCACGCGATGGTGTGGCTTGCCTTACACTGGGGGCGGGACACAAATCGGTCACGCCTGTGGAGATTCCCCTTAGAACTTTATTCAGATGGGCAATTTCGCCAGTTTATCCGCCAGAGATGGGCGGACTTTCTTGCCAACCACCAGGTTCATAAAGATGACCCCGAATTGGTCTGGGAAACGGCAAAGGTGGTTCTTCGAGGGGACATTATCGGCTACGCCGCGAGAAGGCGCCGGCTGATGGCAGAACGTATTGTACTCCTTGAGCGCCGAGTCACTACTATACGGCGGCGATGTGCCCACACGCCAACGTTGTCCAACAAGAAGTTGCTATGGGAAGTCCAGACCGAGCTTAACGAGCTTTTACATCAACGAGCAAAGAAATCGGTTTTGTTTTATTGGTTTCGTTTGCATTGCTATGGTGACAAACCTGGCAAGTTGCTCGCACGATGTCTACGGGCCCGACGGAGTCATGCCCACGTAGCGGCATTGAAAGACGGCCAGGGACGTGTGCATAAAGGGAATAAAGAAATCGCAGAGATTTTTCGTACCTTCTTTCAAAGCTTATATACATCCGCGGCTGGTCCTCCGGAGGGGCTGCAGGACTACCTTGAGGGTCTGGAATTGCCTCAACTCACCTCAGCCCAGAGGGAGGTTTTAGATTCACCTATTACTGTGTCGGAAATACAATCCGCAATATCGGCAGCCCAGTGCTATAAATCGCCGGGGCCAGATGGATTCGGGGCTGAAGTCTATAAGATCCTAGGGGATGGGGTAAGCCCACTCCTGCGAGAGGTCTTTATCACCAGGGCAGCGCAAGGGGCGTTTGGCTGGGGGCGTAATCACGCATATATCACCCTGATCCCGAAGCCGGGTAAGGACCCGCTGCAGGCAGCTTCATATCGACCCATCTCCCTACTAAATTTCGATCTTAAACTTTTGGCAAAAGTTCTAGCTGACCGCCTGGCGGGGGTATTAGGCTATTTAATTCATGACGCACAAGTGGGCTTTGTGAAAGGCCGTCATGCCGTACGAAACCTTCGGAAGATTCTGGCCTCCTTGGAGTGGGTCCATGCTCATAATATTTCGTCGTTGTTGATTAGCTTCGATGCAGAGAAGGCCTTTGATAGAGTGGACTGGAGTTACCTATGGAGGCTGCTACCACGCTACGGCATCGGGGAAGATTTTAGTAACATGGTGCAAAGTCTGTATATTTCACCGACCGCGGGCATACTGTGCAATGGCCTCATCTCGGACGACTTCACGTTGGGTAGAGGTACAAGACAGGGCTGTCCTCTCTCACCCTTGCTATTTGTTCTTTCCTTGGACCCGCTGATTCGCACCGTCGTAACTTCGGAAGGGATACAGGGAGTGGGACTGCGGTCGCAAACTTTCCTTATCTCGGCTTTTGCCGACGACCTGTTAGTCCATTTGACGTCTCCAACCACTTCCTTACATTCACTCTTAGACGAGTTCCAGCGGTTCGGAGCAATTGCAGGCTTGCGCATTAATCAAGATAAGTCTGAAGCAGTAGATGTCTCGGGGCATTTTCGCAGTTCTTGGAGGGGATCCTTCCCGTTGCGGTGGGCAGACAAAGAATTTATCTATCTGGGCATAATATTGACTGGGAATCCCCAGGATTTATACCGACGTAACCTCGACCGGATACTGCGGCAGTTGGCGGTGCAGCTAAGTGCATGGGGACCTCTCCCGTTGTCTCTGGCTGGGAGGATAGCGGCAGTACAAATGATAGTTCTACCCAGAATCCTGTACTGGTTGCAGACCCTACCGGTCTGGTTGCGTCGACGGGACTTGTGTAAAATGGAGGCATTGCTTAAGCGTTTTCTTTGGCGGGGGCAGCGGGCGCGGGTCGCATGGAATCGCCTGCTTGGAAAATGGCGAGAGGGCGGTATGGGCCTCCCCGATCTGAAGACTTACGCATTGGCTTGTCAAGCCAGACATCTGGGGGATTGGCTTGGGGGGACGGAAGTATACACGCCTAGGTCTTTAGAGGAATGTTTGGTGGCCCCTGCGACTCTCCTAGCATTTTTGCATGGCACATCCACGGATTTCACGGCTACTAGTCGGCAGAGTCCGTTAGTGGACTCGGCCCGACGCACATGGCAACTACTTAACAAATATTGGCAGGAAACGTGGAAGGTGTCTTGTTGGTTGCCGCTACAGGGCAATGCCCACTTCACTCCAGGGTCCGAGACCGCGGTGTTTCGGGACTGGTGGACGCGTGGCATCCGGTTGATAGGGCATTTGGTGGACCAAGCGGGAAACTGTAAATCATTCCGAACGCTCAGTCGGGAATACGATCTTCCCGATACGCATTGTTTTGCCTACATACAACTCTCCCACTATGTGGCGCTGCACTGCCGCGCGTAGCGCTGCAGGCTGACCGCTCAGCTCATATTTTGGAATTTTTTCGGTTGGGAGAGGAGCGCCCGCCGTCGATCTCCACCTTGAAACGTAGTTTAGAGCGTTATCGCTCCCTCCCTGATTATAGTGGAGTCGAGAGAGCATGGGCGACTGAATTGGGTGTGGACGTACAGCCGGGATTGGTACTGACGGCATTGAAGCGGATTAGCCGACTCGTACAAGGAGCGCGCTGGCGTGAGATCCAATTTAAGTGCGCGACTAGGGCTCATTTTTCACCAAGGCGGGCACTGCGCAGTCGGCTGGACATGGATGGCTCTTGCCCACGCTGTTCGGGGCCCTTGGCTACTCTCCTACACATGTGGTGGGGTTGTCCGGGAATACGGGCATATTGGGCTAGGATATGCAGATTCCTTGGCATGCTGCTTCAGCGACGGCTTCATTGGATGGGCCTATTTGTAGCACTCGATCAATTGCCGACCCCCGGACCTGTGAATGCTGGCGAGAGTTTGCTTGTGCGGAAAGCCTGTCTGGTGGGTAAAGGGCCGATTCTTCGGTTGTGGCGGGAACGCCAACTGCCCACTTTTAGTGAATGGCGGAATAACTTCCATCAATTAATGCTAACGGAGCGCTGGTTGGCGCGGGGCAGTGCCAAACGTTGGACAGTTTTTCTGTCGGTGTGGGAACCATATATCCAGCAGCTAGGGCCCCACAGTCGTAACGCCACCCTTCAAGGGGGGAGTTGAGTGAGGGAGGACCTAAGCAGTGGGTAGGCAGTAGCTGCTTTACAGTGCTTAACGATAATTGGATTTGAAGTTGGTAATGGAGTGAGGGTGGGTTGGTGGGTGAGGGGTGGGGGAGGGGAGGAGGGGGGTTGGGATATAATGTAAAATGCCCACCTAATGTATTATCTGTCTGTTGGCTCCCGGGGGGGTGAAGAGTAAACCCTCCCCGTGGTGCCGTTTGTTGATATGTGTCTGGATTTTATGGTGGTCTTAAATAAAGTATTAAAAAAAATAAAAAATAAAATCTGATTCTGATCATCTCACTAACAACAACTACTATTCTCCAGTACCAGACATATTGTGAACTAATACAAAACCCTACAACAAAGAGCAAGCCTACCATACCGTAACAGCACAAACTTCCAAAACTCACATAAGGAGCCCATCCAAAAAAGCATCACTGTAAATACTACAGTGGGCCCTGGAACATCCATGCACCTATGTGAATAGCTGAAATTACTACAGTACAGTATATATATTTATCTACAAACTCCTTGTTAACAGAACACCTGGTCTGATTGACCCTCACCAGGTACAGAAGAAATAACCACAATCTATTTATTATTTATATTCTCTTATATACCACACTATTCTGCATCAGTGCAGTTTACATTGAACAAACTGAAATTACATTGAACAGGGCATTATAACTTGGAGATAACTATTTTACAGGGAACATGGGCTATGGAGGGTTAAGTGGCTTGCCCAAGACCACAAGGAGCATCTGTGGGACTAGAAACCCCAGTCCTTCCAGCCCAAGGTTGCTGTCCTCTAGTGGGATTTGAGCCCCTGACCTTCCCGCATGAAGTACCTTGCCCCAACCACTAGGCCACTCCTCCACTCAAATCTAAAGTAAAAATACAAATATTTAGACAAAATTTAAATTGAAACCCGAAGAAGCCAGAGTCCACATGCAGTGCAACATCAGATAAATAAGAGATGCAGTTCCCCAATACTGTGTAAAATATAAAAATAGCACAGAGTCCAATCACTAAAATTAAATAAAATTATTTTTTCTACCTTTGTTGTCTGACCATTTTATTCTCTGATCACGCTGGTCCCGATCTGAGGCTTCTGCTTTCCTGTCTTTTCTTAGATCTCTTTCTGTAGTCTATAGTCCATGGTCAATCTGCAATTTCTTATCTCTTCTTTTGCTTTCTTCACTTCCTTCCATCAGCCCATTTCCAGTTCCAGTAACCCTCCCCAGTATCAGCCCCCTTTCCAGTCCTCCCCTCCCAGTACCTTCCAGTGTCAACCGCCTTGCATTCCCACGACTGCCACTGGTGTCCATTCCCTTCCAGTCCCCCTCCTTCCCCACTGTCCAGCCCCTTCTAGTCCAAATACCATCCCAGATATCAGCTTATGTCCACTCTCAGTGCCACCCCTCCCCCAGTCATCTCCCTTCTAGTCGCCCTACCCTCTGTCCATCCCCCTTCCAGTGCATGTCAGCTCCCTTCCAGCTTCCTCTCCATTACCCAACCACCTACCACTCCCATCCCCAATTGTCAGCTCCCTTCCAATCCTCCTTAAGTGCATCCCAGGTGTCAGCTCCTTTCCAGCCCCCTCCTTCCCCAGTGTCAGCTCCCTTCCTGCCCCCTCCTTCCCCTGGCAGACCCTCTCATTATCCGCTCCCTTCCAGTCCAATTCTACCATCCTGCCGCATCAGCCCATTTGTAGCCCTAGCCCCTAGTTTTCTTCCAGGACCAGCAGCACTCTCCTTTCCTCACCCATTAGCCCATTTCTAGTCCCAGCCCATTTCCAGTCCTATCCCCCTTATCAGCCCACTCTAGTCATAGCTCCCCAATCAGCCCATTTCCTGTCCTAGCCCCCCTAATCGACCCATTTCTAGGCCTAACCCCACCAATCAGCCCATTACCAGTCCTAGATCCCCCTCCCGATCAGCCCATTTCCAGTTCTAACCCCCCATCAGTCCATTTCCAGTTCTAACCCCCCTCCCGATAAGCCTATTTCCATTCTTAACCCCTATCAGCCCATTTCCAGTCCCAGCCCCCCTCCCAATCAGCCCATTTCCAGTTCTAACCTCCTATCAGCCCATTTCCAGTCCTAGCCACCCACGATAGCCCATTACCAGCCCAAGCCCTCCCTCTCAATCAGCCCATTTCCAGTTCTACCCACCATCAGCCCATTACCAGCCCTAGCCCCCTCCCAAGCAGCCCATTTCCAGTTCTAAGCCCCCATAGCCCATTACCAGTCCTAACCCCCTCATCAGCCCATTTACAGTCCTAGCCACCCCATCAGCTCACTTCCAGTCCTAATCCCCCATCAGCCCATTTCCAGTCCTAGCCTCCCCCCATAGCCCATTACCAGTCCTAACCCCCCCATCAGCCCATTTCCAGTCCTAGCCACCCCCATCAGCCCACTTCCAGTCCTAATCCCCCATCAGCCCATTTCCAGTCCTAGCCCCCCATAGCCCATTACCAATCCTAACCCCCCTGTCAGCCCACTTAACCCCCCATCATCCCATTTCCAGTCCTAGCCCCCCCATAGCCCTTTACTAGTCCTAACACCCCCAAAAGCTCATTTCCAGTCCTAGCCCCCCCATAGCCCATTACCAATCTGAACCCCCCCATCAGCCCACTTAACCCCCATCAGCCCACTTCCAATCCTAATCCCCACATCAGTCCATTTCCAGTCCTAGCCACCCCCCATAGCCCATTACCAGTCCTATCCCTCATCAACCCAATTCCAGTCCCAACCCCCCTCCCCCTTAACCCTCCATAGCCCATGTTCCCTGTAAAATAGTTCTCTGTGTGCTGTGCTTTCCTGTCTAATCAATGTGTTTATACCTCAAAAAATTTCCTGTCATGATTTGACAATTTCCAATCTGTAATCAAACCGCTGCTGATCGCTGGAAGTAGCGGTATACAAATGTATACGAAATAAATAAATAAATAAAATAAATAAATAACCCCCCCCCATCAGCTCACTTCCAGTCCTAACTCCGCCATAGCCCATTATCAGTCCTACCCCACCATCAGCTCACTTCCAGTCCTAATTCCCCCCACACCATGATCAACCCAGCTGAAGAAACTAGCTGCTGAAGTTGAAGCCGCTGCCGCGGCCACCGCAACAGCGGCAGAAGAAAGTGCCCCGTGGCCTCCCCGGCAGAGCCCTCTTCTCTCCCTCAGCGCCGCCGGCAGCTTTACAGAGCCGCGAAGGGAGAGTTTCCCTTTCTCGCAGCTTTGCTAAGCCCGGGGGCGCTGATGGGATTTCCCATAATCTTGGAGACTGAGCATGCCATGATTTCATGACACTTCCTTAGACAGACAGCTGGCTTCTCCTTCAGCCTTCAGTATCCTATTGACATAGCAGACTCACAGAAACAATGATTAGCCTCAAACAAATTAGAACTGTAGAAATTTAGAATGATAAACAATGCTCTGCAAACCTCCCACCTCTCTTTCTCCCAGAGAGGGAAGCAACCATGCTCACCTTTCATGGGTGCAGGCCCTTTTTTGGGAGACCAGTCACCCCAGCCCTGATCAGCCCTCCATTAAGCGCTTCACTTCTCTTCATCCTTCTTCTTCTTCCCCCCTTTTTTTTTTGAATGCCTCGAAATCCTATCCCCTGACTCAAATTCAATTGGACTAGAAGGATTCTTGCAGCTGGAGAGCCATGTGCTAACAGTTAGCCTCAGGTATTGGATACCTATTAACAGGGAGGGATGCGGGACTGGACTGGCGTTGTTCAAGAAACATCAATTAGTAGGTAAGGTATAACTTTATCTTCCTTTTCGTCCCTCCAGTCCAGTCCTGGAAACTTTGGGATGTATCATAGCAGTACTAACAATGGGAAGGACCAGCTATCTCCGCCTGCAACACTGCCAAACCAAAGCGAGCCTCCTCTGTACATCCAACCAGTAATTTGTCACAAAGAAAGATAGAGAGGACCAGGTAGCCACTCTACAAATGTCTACCGGTGGCACCAAGCTAAATTCCGTCCATGACACTGCCTGGGCTCGAGTCGAATGTGCCTTAAAGCCTCTGGGCACTGACCTACTCCTAGCCCAATAGGCAATGGCGATAGCCTCTCTAATCCACCTGGATATGGATGCCTTGGAAGCCACCTCTCCCTTACACGGCCTTCCAAATAATACAAACAGTCGTTCCAACTTCTGAAACAGTCATGTGCTCTTCAAGTACCTCTTCAATACATGACAGAGGTCTAACTTTCTTAGAAGGGGATCTGGTGCTGCTGCCCCCTCCATGCCCCGAGAATAACGGAAGGGACACAGCCTGATTCATGTGAAAAACCAACACCACTTTCGGTAGAAAAGAGGGCACAGATGATAAGACCATCTTATCCCTTGCAATCACCAGATACGGTTCCTTGCAGGACAAGGCCTGAATCTCTAGGATCCTTCTGGCCAAGCAGATGGCTCCAAAAACATCACGTGAGCATCAAGACTTTCAATGCGCAACTCTCCAAAGACTCAAAGGGCAGTTCTGCCAAGACAAATGACATCACAGTGAGATTCCACAAAATCACGACTATCCACACAGGCAGTCGCACCTACTTTACCGCTCTTAGAAATCAACTCACATCTGGATGCGAGCAGGGGTGGCCCAAGGGGGGGTGTGGGTATTTATTGTGGGGCCTAATTTGCATAAGGAACATCATTTGCATAGATATTTGCATAATGCACTTTTAGTAAACATGCCTGTTAATGAGTGTCTGGATAAAGAAAGACTACCAAATTTCTAAATTACTATATTCCAATGCCAACCGCCAGGCCCATTAGAAAGTATTATAAAAACTGACCATTTAGAACCCATAGCTAACCCACTGTATCATAACAGCACTACCAGGATTCACAAAGCACCAAACCCTACTTATCAAAAAGGCAACACTGCAAATATTAAACCAGTACATCTCAGAGAATACCAATAAATCTCACTGGGGGAAAGAGAACAAGTTCTCACACCAGCAGTCATTTGATTTTTGTATTGTACACCACTGTATGTCTTTTGATTCAAGCAATATAGCAAATGTTTGGATAAAGATTAAAGATAAAGTGAGACTATTGAATAGAAACTACATGGACAGAATACCTCTGTTCGGTTACACATGCAGAACATAGACCATCACCACACAAAGAACAAGGGATCACAATTTAGAAATAGGAAGATAATAATTAAATTGGGAACCCCAAAAGCCAAACATGAAATGTACAACACTGGAGAAATAAAACTATACATTAATTTCCTCTTGCACTAAACAAAAACATTGTTAGCAATACACACTTCCCAGACCTAACATATTCCAGTTAATAAATTCAAAATAAAAAGTATAAAAAGTATTTTTCTACCTTTTGTTTGAGCATTTTATTTTTCAGTTGCAATTGCTCCAGTCTCTTTCTTCTGGTTTCTTCGTGTCTTCTTCGAGCTGTCCATTTGTCCTAGATTTTTTCCATTCTCTCTCTATATCTGCATTAACATACTGATCTTTACTCTTTTGCACTTTCCCCTATTTCTTTCTTTATTCTTTATCATTCACTCAAATTCCACCTTTCCATTCTCAATCCTCACTTTCTCTCGCAATGTAGGCCAATCATAGATTTTTCTTCCCTCCCACAAAAAATATCTTTTCCCCTCTCCATTCTCATTCCCCATCCCCTACTAGTCCTCTCCCAAAATCAGCTCCTTCTAGTTCTAGATCCACCCAGCAACCGCTCCCTTCTAGGTCCATTCTCCCATGCCCCCACATCAGTTCATTTCCAGTCCTAGCCCCCCATATTCTCCTTTCCAGTCCCATTCCACCCCCCCCATCAGTCCATTCTAGTCCTATTCCCCCATCAGCCATTTCCAGTCCTATTCCAGCCCATTTGCATTCCAAGCTCCCCCATCATCAGCCCATTTCCAGTCTTAGCTCTTCACATCAGCCCATTCCAGTACTATTCCAGCCTCCCATCCACCCATTTCCAGTCCAAGTTCCCCCATCATCCAATTTCCAATCCTATTCCAGCCCTCATTCAGTCCATTTCCAGTACTATTCCAGCCCATTTCCAGTCTTAGCCCTTCCCATCAGCCCATTTCTAGTCGTATTTCAGCTCCCATCAGTCATTTCCAGTATAAGCTTCCCCCCCATCAGCCCATTTCCAGTTCTAGCCCCTCTCTATCAGTCATTTCCAGTCCAAGCTTCCCCCCATCAGCACATTTCCAGTCCTATCCCAGCTCCACATCAGCCCATTTCCAGTCCTAACCCCCCCAATCACAGCCCATTTCCAATCCCAGCTTACCCTCCCATTACAGTCCATTACCAGTCCAAGCTTCTCCCCCATCACAGCCCATTTCCAGTCCTAGTCCCCTCATCACAGCTGATTTCCAGTCCTAGCCCCCCACCATTCACAGCTGATTTCCAGTCCTAGCTCCCTCAATCACAGCCCATTTCCAGTCCTAGCACCCTCCCCCCTCCGCCCGACGAAGTGTCCCCCGGCTGTTTAAGGGGCTTCAGAGGGAGCTAGGAAAGCCCGTGCAAGGCCCTGGCTCCCTCTGCACAGCCGCCAGCGTGAAGAGTGTTTTCCCTCATGCTGGCGGCTGTTTCAGTGAAGCTCGCTGAATGCCAGAAAAGGTTAAAGGTAATTTCCCAGCACTTGCGCGCTCACTGAAACAGCCACCAGCATGAGGGAAAACACTTTTCACGCTAGCAGCTGTGCAGAGGGAGCTGGGGCCTCGCACGGGCTTCCACGGCTCCCTCTGAAGCCATCCATCTGTGCGACAATGGAGTTCGCGCGGGACCCTGTGTGAACAACATTCTCGAATAATGGATGGGCTGGCCCCGAGTGTGAGGCTATGAGCAGCTCCTTAATTCTGCCTATATAGCATGTCAAAGCTGCCACTTGCACCATCAAGGAACTGCAGGACAACCCTTTGTCCCATACCGGCTTGCAGAAACGCTAGGACTTATGACATCAAGCACCGCATAGCAGAAAATTTCAAAAAGCACCACTGCTCGAACACTCTCCATACATGGATATATGCCAACAACATGGAAAGACTCCGGGCCTTCAGCAGCATCATTATCACCGCCACCGCATACTCTCTCTTTCTTAACCACACCCTCTCAAATTGTAAGCAAGAACCGATCCACCTGCAGCATCTGAATGGGCCCCTGACTCAGTAGGTCCTCCCGGATCAGAAGTCGCCATGGCCTCTGGGCCACTAACCACATCAAATCCGCATACTATGGCCGCTGTGGCTAGTCAGGAGCAATGAGAATCACCAGACCCCTTGATCCTCTATCCTTTAAAGGGCCAAATGTGGGTGGGGGGGGGGGGGAAGAAACATACAGAAACCTTTCTTCGGGCCACATCTGATGTGCGCTCCTTCTTTCTGCTGTAAAACCATGATGCCTTGGCTGACTCATAGGTCACCATCAAATCCATGACCGGCTGTCCCCACTGGCGCACCACTTGCGCAAACACAGTCTGGCTGATGGTCCATTCTGCCAGATCGATCTGCACTCTGCTGAGATAGTCTGCCTCTACATTCTCTTGCCTGGCCACATGAGCTGCCGACAGAGCTAACAGGTTGGTCTCCACCCATGCCATCAAAGGGCTGGCTTCCTCTTCCAGTTGTGAACTGCCTGTGCCATCCTGCTGGTTGATGTATGCTACTGTCACTGCATTATCCGAGAAGTCCAGCACTGCTTTCCCTCATAGCAGGTCCTGAAAGCTCTATAGTACCAGAAGCACTGCTCTCAACTCCAGCCAATTTATGGGCCACTGCGATTCCTCCTGTTTCCACAGACCCGGTGTAAACCAGATTTCACAATGTGCTCCCTAGCCCACCAGGCTGGCATCTGTCATGAGCCACATCCAGGCAGTACCTCCAGCGGCATACCCCACTGGAGCGTGTTGGTCTGCAGCCACCACCAGAGTACACTACATGCGTCTTGCAGACACTGCAAGCTGCAGGATAGATATGCACCTGTGCTGACCACCTGTGCAGTAACACTCTTTGCAATGGCCTCATGTGAGCCCAAGCCCAAGGAACCATCTCTATGGAGCCCAGCACTTGTAAGTAATGCCACTCTGTTGGCTTCGTCCTCCTTAGAAATTGCCAGATCTGCTTCTGCAGCTTGAGTATCCTCGGGACTGGCAATGACACTTGGTTGACATTTGTCTGAAGCCGAGAGCTGAGATATTACAGATCTTGCGATGGAGTGCTATGACTCTTGGTGAAATTGACCACCCAACCGAGGCTTTGTAGTAACACAATGACATGTTCCATCACCTTCATGCTCTCTTTCTGGGACTTTGCTCTTTAGAGCCACTCATCGAGGTATGGGTGTACTAGAATACCTTACCGCCATAGCCAGGCTGCCACTACCTCCATGATCTTGGTGAAAGTCCAAGGGGTGGTTGCTAGTCCTTGGGTAACACTTGAAACTGGAAATGCCCCTCCGGCACCGCAAACTGAAGAAACTGCTGAAGCTCTGCTCATACCAGAATGTGAAGGTATGCCTCTGTGAGATTGAGCAATGTCAAGAATTCCCCTTTTCACACCGCCACTATCACCGACCTCAACGATTCCATGTGAAAGTGTGGAACCCGAAAAATTTGATTTATGTGCATAAAGTCCAGAATGGGGCGAAAGGTACCCTCTTTCTTTGGCACCATGAAGTAAATGGAGTATTGACCACAGACTCATTGGTCTTGGGGCACCTCTATCACAACCTGCAGCCCGAGCAACTGCTGCAGGTTTTCCCCCACCGCCTTTCACTTTGCCATAGCCTTACAGGGGGAATTGACAAAGATGTCCCAGAGGGGTTGTGCAAATTCCAAAGCATAGCTCTTTTAGCCATCATCTGGGTCCAGTTGTTGTAAAACTCCCATAGTTGACCATCCACAGCAATTAAACCCTCCTGGCCCAACTGCTTTTTAATGTAGTCTCTTGGGAGCCACTGAGGCAGAAGAGTAGAACCCTCTCCCTGTGCCTCTGAAGCACCGAAAGGACAGCCCTCTCAATGGAAAATGACCCCACCGATAGGGGGTGATCCTCAGGAACTGAAACCTCCAAAATTCTCTTGACTGACTTCTTCCTGGAGCGGAAGGCCATCCCACCTTCTGCTTGTCCTCCAGCAACTGTCCTCCCTTAGTCTCTCCCAGATCTTTAACCAGCTTCCCTAGGTCCTCTCCAAAGAGGAGATTCCCCCTGAATGAGAGTTTGCTCAGTCTTGACTTGGAGTACACATCTGCTGACCAATTACAGAGCCATAAATACTGCCTCGCCACCACCACAAAGGCCATAACTTTGGATAAGCTCCTAATAAGGTCATAGAAGGCAGCCGCTAGATAAGCAATTCCGGACTCCAACTTCACCATCTATGGTGCACGATCCTGCTCTGCCTCTAACTCTCCTGTGATTTCCTGAACCCAATGGAGACAGGCCCTGGCTACAAAGGCACTGCACACTGAATCCCACAAGGACAGGACATAGATGTCAAGTGCTTGCTTCAGGAGTGTTTCTAACTTATGATCCTGCACATCCTTGAAGGCCCCACCCCCCTCATCTGGAATCATAGGGGCTTGTTTACAAAGCCGCGGTAGCGGTTTGCGATCGTAATCGGAGCCGCGGCCCCATTGATTTCAATGGGGCGCGGCTGTGATCGCGATCGCGAACCACTACCGCGGCTTTGTAAACAAGCCCCATAGTCTTCATGATGATGGTCGACACCCCCGCATCCATCCTAGGGGTGTGGAAGAGCACTTTGTCTCAATGCAGTATGGGGTAAAGCCTAGACATCGTTCGCATATCTCTAAGTGGCCCTTCAGGAATATCCCACTCCTCCTGAATCGTACAATGCACCAGTTTATGCCCTGGGAACACCTTCTGCGAGGCTCTCACCGCTTGAAAAAGTTGGTCATCTAGTGTCTTGTCCTTCTCTGGTGTCTCCATGTGAACATTAAATATCTTGGCTGACTGCGCTATCAAAGTCGCTAATTCCTCTCTGCAGAAATGGCAGATGATCCGCTAATACTCTGCCTGCAGTATCTCTCCTTCTTCCAATTCCAAGTCCGACAACTCCTCTTCTTCGGGTTCCTTCTCTATAGGAGGCTCTGCCCAGAGGTCTCCTACCACTAGTCACTTACTGGGACCCGGCTCCTCCTCCTCATCTTCTAGCAACCAGTCTATGCCAGCAGGTTGCTCCTCTGCTCTCCGAGGAACCTTTGGTTCCTCCCCCGCTCTCTGCTTCAAACAAAATGCCTTGTGCAGGAGCAGCACAAATTCCGGAGAGAAGTCCCCTAGAGAACTACTTGTTTGCTCCTCCCTGGGGCTCCCCCTATTGCCACTTTCTTTCCTTTGCCCTTGTGGCCTTTGGCAGTAGTGGGACCTGCCTCTTCTCCATTCACCGCTGATACTGAAGCTGATGTGGTTGCTGTGCGGTCTCTGCGCCTTAACGATCTGCCACCTGCGTGGTGGACCTGTCCAGACTGCCCTCATGCAGGCACACCTCCACTGATCTTGACTCCGTCTCGCACCCCCGTCAGAATCCAGCCGCTGACACTGCCCTTTTGCGTGACCCACAGTCAAGGGCTTAAATACCCAAAGGTTCCGCGACTGGACTGGAGGGATGAAAAGGAAGGAAGGGTTAAATGACTCATCCAAGGCCACAAGGAGTGCCAGTGGGGTTCAAAATCTGGTCCTTTTGGTTATCAGGCCACAACTCTAATCAATAGACCCACCCCACAAACAGATTTTATCAGCTTTAACTCAATGAATTCCCTTTTCCCCAAGTTTTAGATAATTCCCAGCAGGTAACTCAGCAGATTCCTTCACAGCAGTAGAGTCCCCCTTGTTAGTCCTTCCAGATCAACGATAGCAGAACACAGAGTATATAAAACACAGAGAGCCCTCACCAAATTCAGAGCAAGTGACCACAAATTAGAAAAAGAAATATGCAAACAAAAATTTGAGTGAAAACCCCAAGAAGTCAGACTGTGTGTGCAGTGCAGCACTCAAAAATAAAATGAAATGCATTTCCTCATATATACAGCAAAATGCAAAAACAATCAGAGACGCACATTTACCAAAGCTGACCTATTCCAATTAATTCAAAATAAAATATTTTTTCTACCTTTGCCATCTGAACATTTTATTTTTTCCAGTCATGCTGGTCTCAGTCTGTTTTTTTGGCTTCTTCTGCTTGTTTTTCCCTAATGTTTTCCAAGGTGTTCTACCCTTTTATCGTTTCTCCTCTGTCCCTCCTCCCTTACATCTGTCTCAGACATTGATCTCTTCCTGTCATTTCTTTCTTTTCTGCCTGTTCTCTCAGATTGTCCCCTCTTCACCCTCCAGTACTCAGGGCCCCTTTTACTAAAGGGCTGAAGGACTTTGCACATACTGGTGGATCGCTTTCTGGCCATTGTGGTCCTGAAAAGGGGCCCGATGGGGGGGGAGGGGGGTGAATGTCAGGGGGAACATATCAGTTGGATATCGGGGGCAGAATGTAATAGGGGAGGGTGGATTACAGGGGGATGATCATTGGGGGTGGCTTCTCTGGTTGCGGTAATTGCAGCCACGCTATCAACAGTCATGCAGCTAGCATTTGGCATTGTGAAGCGCACAACCTTATCATGGGCCGACATGCTCCATTTGGGCCCTGATCTTGCCTCAATTCTGCCCTGATCCCACCCAGCTTTGGAAAATGCAGACAGTGCAGTTTTTGACATGCGCTGCTTGTAATTGGCTTGCGGTAGCAGTTACCATGGAAGTTTAACACATAGCAAAAAGACCTCCTCAGTCTCTCACATTTTATTTTTCACCCTTCAAACAGAGGCATTCCTAGGGTCCTCTGCATCCCCCATAGTGTGTGCTCCCCTTTTCAGCAGGACCGTCCTCCCTCCCCCCCCCCCCCCCAGCCCACAAAGCAGACCCAGTGCACAAACCTATCTTAGTACAGTGGGTGAATTGCTGGATTGTCTCCACTCCAGGCTCAGTGGTTCTTCCCTCCGGGGCTGAAGTCTCCCTTTGGTACACCACTGCCTATCTACTTTCCTTCATTGTTCTCTTTCCCAGCACATCTCCCCCCACTCTTACCCACTCCCTAGCCCAAAACAAAACTAGCAGTAATACCTCAAGCAACAGCAACTGTCTCTATGAAAAAAATTACAACAGGTGCTACAGCAAGTGTAGGAAACGCTAGTTCTTGAGTGTCATGAACAGGTCAGGTTTTCAGAATATCTATAATGACTATACATGCCATCCGGTGTATATAGTGGAGCAATTTCATGCACATTCAGTGCAGATATCTAGAATACACAAATGCCTTGTGGCACTTGAAACCCAGAATTATCAATCCCTGTGCTTGAAGATCAAGTACTGGAAAACAGAACGAGCCAAACTGCTGTAGACCACTGCACACATCTAGGAGAACACTGGTCAACAAATTTTTACAAACGTCATGTTACTGAAATAAAAATACTCATTTCTTATCAATTTTTATATGCCAAACACGAATATGACAGTGAAATTTGTCAGACGGCTGCCTAGGGTGAGAACTTACACAATCTTGACGATGCATATATTCATATGATTCTTGCAAGGTATTGTGGGTATTGTAGTTCATTCACTCCCAAACACAGCTGATGACAATAATTTGAGTTGTGAAACCAAGTGGTAAGATCAATAAAATACTTCTTTTATTGATGGGGTTTAATTCACCCAGCACATGTATGCTTGATAGCACTATAAATGAGGTTACTTGCTTGCAGTGTTTAAAGGGATAACAAAAAGTCACAAAGTAAACCAGAAAACAACCTTCAACTTGTCAGGCAATTAGCTAATGTTTTCTTAGCAAGTAATTACCAAATACAAAGGCACAAAGTAAAGAATAAACTTTGCTGGTTAGGTTAACTTCTGCTTATTTTCCACGCCGATCTCAGCAGTGATTCTCCCTTGCTCACACACACAATCAGGTGCAGCCCTAATTACTATCAATGGACCAGCTGAAAGCCTTTAGCTGGCTGGCTGCTACTGTGTGAGCCCAAATCCTGCTTTAAGAGCTGTTTGCAGTGGAAATAAAGAACAAAGTTAGGTTTCTTTGTGATGGCTGATGTGTTTGCTCAGAGAAAGCTAGTAATAGCATTTAGATAGAGAACAGTCCATATAAACTGTACTTTCATCTGCTGTATCAATCAGCATAGGGTCATTATCATACATTGGCACAGACGAGTCTTTCATTAAGGCACTATCATGAGAATGCTTATTCCCTTGCTGCCATTCTCTATTATAGATAGGGTCTGGATCAGTGTTCATACCTGAGCCTCTCCTGCTATCATTATTCCTCTCTGTATAGCCTGGCCAATATGTAATCCAATTCTGATGTCCAGCCTTCCAATCTTGATCCCTGGACACTGGATCTTCTCTCACATACCTTCTGGCCTTGGTCTGAAAGTCCCTTCCACATGCAGTCTTCTCTCTTCCAGGTAGCCACTGGTGATTCCTATCTCTGCCACTCCATTCCTCTGGCTGAATCCAGTCCAATGGACTCTGCTGGCTTTTGGAATACCTCCCAGTATGAGTACTGCCTTGGAATCTCCCAGACCTTCCAATGGCCTTTCTTCTCTTCCTTCCAGAGAGTTTCCTTCTCTCTCTATCTGCGTGGCTTTTGCTGAAGCTGTTCTTCCAACTGTTGCTGAAACTGTTTCCTGAAGAATAAGCTCTACTCTTATCCTGTTCTAATGTGTGCTGCTCCCTAACACAGCGCAGCTGTCTTGAATCAGGCCCTGCCCTTTGAGATGAGTGCTTAGGGATTACCTCATAGCTCTCTTGATTGCACACACATTTTCTCACTTCAGCCCTCTCATGGCTGCTGGAAACCTGGTGCATTCTGGGACTGGTAGTCTTTTATGTGAAAACTCTGTTTTCTCACTTCTACCAGAACTGACAGGTTGCTTGTTCAGAGTCACATCATCTTTTCTATAGCTCCTACCTGAGCTATGATAAGCTTCCTTATCACATACCCCCCTGCTTAAGTTATTACGGACTGGTTTTACTGGTAAAACTTCTTCTCTACAGTCCGTAATACGGGAAAGTGCATCTGCATTCTTGTGTAACTTCCCGGCACGATGTTCAACCTGAAAATCAAACGCCTGTAAGGCCATGTACCAGCGTGTCAACCTGGCATTGTGGTTCTTCATTTGCTGCAACCACTTAAGTGGGGCATGGTCCGTGACCAACTGGAACTTTCTCCCTGTAAGGTAAAACCTTAACGCCTCCACTGACCACTTGATAGCCAAACACTCTTTTTCTATCGTGGAATACTTTTGTTCAGCCAGTGACAACTTCCTGCTCAGGTACATCACAGGATGCTCCTCCCCATCATGGCACTGGGATAGGACTGCTCCTAGCCCTACATCCGATGCATCGGTTTGAACCAGAAAGGGTTTCTTGAAGTCTACTCCTTTCAGTACCGGTCCTGTACACAATTTTTCTTTTAATACTGAAAACGCTTTTTCAGCTTCTGGTGTCCACTTTATCTGGTTTGGACAATTCTTTCGCAGCATATCCATGAAAATGGCACTTTTCTCTGCGAATTGCGGTATAAACCGGCGGTAGTATCCAATAAGTCCTAAGAAACTTCTTAGTTGTTTCTTGGTTGTTGGAGGAGGAAAATTCCTGATGCTATCTATTTTGCTTAATAGAGGTTTAATTTTTCCTCTTCCCACTAGGTGGCCTAGGTATTTTACCTCCCTATTTGCAAAGGCACACTTCTTCGGGTTTAAAGTGATTCCCGCTTGCTTCATAGCGCACAAGACTGCCCTGATCCTCTTCAAATGCTCCGCCCAGGTGTTACTATGGATTATGACATCATCCATGTATGCAAAAGCATATCTTTGGTGGGGTCGAAGTACCTGATCCACTAACCTTTGGCAGGTAGCCGCTGCTCCATGCAGTCCGAAAGGCATCCTCTTGAACTGGAAAAGGCCAACGGGGGTGCTGAACGCAGTTTTCGGCTTCGACTCCCTGGTGAGCGGGATTTGCCAATATCCTTTTGTCATATCAAGGGTGGTTAAGTATTGAGCCTGTCCCAGCTGGTCTAGCAGCTCCTCAATTCTTGGCATTGGATATGCATCAAAAACTGATATGGCGTTTACCTGCCGGAAGTCAATACAAAATCTTAAGGATCCATCAGGCTTCGGCACCAGGACTATGGGGCTATTCCAGGGACTCTTTGACTCCTCTATTACCCCCATGTCCAACATCTCCTGGACTTGTGCCACTACCTCCTATCTTTTGGCTTCAGGCAAGCGGTATGGCCTTTGACGAACCAATTTCCCAGGTGGAGTTATTATTTCATGGGCCACCAAATGGGTCTCCCCAGGTATGGGTGTCAACACATCTGGGAATTCCTTAAGCAACTTCCTAATTTCTTCCTGTTGTACCATTGTCAGGTCCTCACCTATTTGGGGCTCTGATTTTTCTTTACAATCAGATACCTGGGGTCCCAAATCTTCCTCTTCACTCACCTCCCTCTCTCGGGCACAGGTGGCAGCTAAGCTTTTAACCCCTTTGACATCAGTAGAACCAAAGCCTTTGGCTCCACGTTCAGAATTCTCTAGGGATGTGACCTCCTCCACAGGTGGAAAACCCAGCCTCTCACAAATCAATTGGGCAATTTTGTCTCCTGTCTTCACATGATACTCATTCTGTCCAAAGTTAAACAACAGAACTTTAATATTGCCCCTGTAATCGGGATCAATTACTCCCGCACCCACATCGATGAAATATTTAAGGGCTAATCCGGACCTTGGGGCTACTCTCCCATAACATCCAATTGGTATTTCCACTTGGAGACCGGTGTCAACCAGGGCTCTCCCTTGGCTAGGTACAATCACATTTTCTATGCTGCACAGGTCAAACCCAGCAGACTGAGGGGTTGCCCGCCTAGGAGCTTGGGCCTTCTCAGAGACCTTATGGTACTTTAGGACGAATATCTGCTTTGGGGTAGCTTGGTCTTCTGGACGCTTAACCATCTTTTTAGCTGGGGCCTGAGGACTTCCAAATAAAGGCCCGGGAGCTACTACCATTAAACCTTCTCCCTCCTTTTTTCCTAGTCCTTCCACTAGACCCTGCTTAAACCTTGGCCAGTCTCTTCCTAGAACCAAATCAAAGGGTAGCTTAGGCACCACTGCTAATAGGACTTCCTCTTGTTTCCCTAGGCACTTAACCTTTAGCCTATAAGTGGGATATGATGATGCAGCACCATGAATGCATCTGATGTGAACTTGGCTTTCAGGGGTTCTAGGCACAAATCTTTCTTGAACCTCTATCCTCTTCCAAAGCCTTTTTGACATCATACTCTGGTCTGCCCCAGAGTCTAATAATGCATTTGTGGTAATTCCTTGCACATCAACCATCAAAAGAAATCCTTCCTTGGGCTGTTTTAAATCCAGACCCATTAAACTAGTGTGTGTCTGGCATCTCTTCTCTAAATGTCCCAATTTCCCACACTTGAAACATTTCTTTCTATTCCACTGTGTCATCTGGTTTGATACAGTACATTCATTTTCAGAAACATTCTTAATTATTCCCTTTTCTGATACAGCACATTTAGCCTCAGCATGCATCTTTAGAGGGCCACCCATTCTATGGCAAGCCCGCGTGGCTTCCAAGAATCTCTCTGCTAGCATGGTTGCCTCTCCAAGATTTTGGCAATTTTGCTGTATAAGAAAAACATTCAAATCTTTAGGTACCCCAAGCATAAATTGTTCCAGCATTATAATATCTAATAACATTTCTACTGTCTTTTGCTCAGGCTCCAACCATTTTACAGCTAAACTTCTGATTCTCTGACTCAGAGCCCTGGGTGTCTCACCCACTTTCAATGTAACAGCTCTAAACATTCGCCTATACTCTGAAATTCACAACCCTAGGCGATCTCTAATAGCTGCCTTTACATCCTTATAAATCAAAGCCTGGGCTGCTGGCATTGCTCTGTAAGCTGCTAGTGCCTCTCCAGTTAATGAGGCTGCCAGCCTTACTGCCCACTGGGTCTCTGGCCATGCTAAAGCCTGTGCCACTCTTTCAAAAGACTCTAGAAAATCATCAACATTATCTTCTGGAGTTAATTTCCCAAAATTAAATGCCCCAATCCCTTGATTGAGTCCCACATTGTCCACATGTGGTGCACCAGTACTAACTGCTGGTCTTGCATCTGTTCCACTTTGGCTCTGCAGCTGAACTAGAGCTTGTACCAGATCAAGCACCGGTTTCTGCTGTTCCATTAAGGCCTTCATAGCAGTGTCCTGGGCTTGCTGTGATAGCTCCTGCTGCTTGCTGAATTGGGCTGCCATCCACTCAGCCATCTCCTTCGGATCCATCTTGACCCCTGCAAGAAAAGAAAAAAGAAAAACCCAAGAGCAGCACCTTCCAACCAGGTGTGGGTTTTTTTTTTTTTTCAACTTTTTTTTTTCAATTACCCCCTGTGCTTACACACATCCACCACTAGACATGCCCAGGTACATATTACCTTGTCTCAGTGATGAATCCAGCTTTGCACAGGGTCTTTTCATCTGGGACAGCTTCCTGGAACAACCACTTTTCTTCCAAAGTGCAGATGAGGGAAAGAAATCTTCTTACAGCTTTAAACTTGACTTTTATTTGTAATCCACAACAAGTAAATCCTCTTGGTGCAAGAGCAATCCGAAAAACTATGCCATTTGTCAGACGGCTGCCTAGGGTGAGAACTTACACAATCTTGACGATGCATATATTCATATGATTCTTGCAAGGTATTGTGGGTATTGTAGTTCATTCACTCCCAAACACAGCTGATGACAATAATTTGAGTTGTGAAACCAAGTGGTAAGATCAATAAAATACTTCTTTTATTGATGGGGTTTAATTCACCCAGCACATGTATGCTTGATAGCACTATAAATGAGGTTACTTGCTTGCAGTGTTTAAAATGGATAACAAAAAGTCACAAAGTAAACCAGAAAACAACCTTCAGCTTGTCAGGCAATTAGCTAATGTTTTCTTAGCAAATAATTACCAAATACAAAGGCACAAAGTAAAGAATAAACTTTGCTGGTTAGGTTAACTTCTGCTTATTTTCCACGCCGATCTCAGCAGTGATTCTCCCTTGCTCACACACACAATCAGGTGCAGCCCTAATTACTATCAATGGACCAGCTGAAAGCCTTTAGCTGGCTGGCTGCTACTGTGTGAGCCCAAATCCTGCTTTAAGAGCTGTTTGCAGTGGAAATAAAGAACAAAGTTAGGTTTCTTTGTGATGGCTGATGTGTTTGCTCAGAGAAAGCTAGTAATAGCATTTAGATAGAGAACAGTCCATATAAACTGTACTTTCATCTGCTGTATCAATCAGAATAGGGTCATTATCATACATTGGCACAGACGAGTCTTTCATTAAGGCACTATCATGAGAATGCTTATTCCCTTGCTGCCATTCTCTATTATAGATAGGGTCTGGATCAGTGTTCATACCTGAGCCTCTCCTGCTATCATTATTCCTCTCTGTATAGCCTGGCCAATATGTAATCCAATTCTGATGTCCAGCCTTCCAATCTTGATCCCTGGACACTGGATCTTCTCTCACATACCTTCTGGCCTTGGTCTGAAAGTCCCTTCCACATGCAGTCTTCTCTCTTCCAGGTAGCCACTGGTGATTCCTATCTCTGCCACTCCATTCCTCTGGCTGAATCCAGTCCAATGGACTCTGCTGGCTTTTGGAATACCTCCCAGTATGAGTACTGCCTTGGAATCTCCCGGACCTTCCAATGGCCTTTCTTCTCTTCCTTCCAGAGAGTTTCCTTCTCTCTCTATCTGTGTGGCTTTTGCTGAAGCTGTTCTTCCAACTGTTGCTGAAACTGTTTCCTGAAGAATAAGCTCTACTCTTATCCTGTTCTAATGTGTGCTGCTCCCTAACACAGCGCAGCTGTCTTGAATCAGGCCCTGCCCTTTGAGATGAGTGCTTAGGGATTACCTCATAGCTCTCTTGATTGCACACACATTTTCTCACTTCAGCCCCTCTCATGGCTGCTGGAAACCTGGTGCATTCTGGGACTGGTAGTCTTTTATGTGAAAACTCTGTTTTCTCACTTCTACCAGAACTGACAGGTTGCTTGTTCAGAGTCACATCATCTTTTCTATAGCTCCTACCTGAGCTATGATAAGCTTCCTTATCACAAATTGCAAAGCTGGCTCTAGTTTTTTTTGTAATCTACAAGAATTAATGTTTACATCACGAAATGCATGTCAATAGTAAATATAATTGGCTTTTGGTTAATATCTGTAAAAAAACAGGTCATAGACTACTTCTTAGATTTTTTTGCCTGTTTCTTGTACAGCTGTTTGGGAGCTTCTCTGGGGAGTGTCCAGCAGTAGTCAGTCAGCATTGTAATGGACCATTTTCCCTGGTATCTTTGCTCCATTGTTGCGATATCCTGGTGAAAACATTCGCCCTGTTCATCACGAACCATACCACAGTTGTCAGGAAAGAAATTGAGATGGGAATCATGGAAATGGATCTTTAGAGACATATTGCAGCCAAGTTTCTGATACTGCATCAGCATGTTTTCTACTAGTTCCTTGTAGTTTTTTGCCCTAACATTCCCAAGAAAGTTTGTTGACACTACGGAAAAGCATTCCATGCTTGTTTCGCATCACCCTGCAGCAAGTTGTTGAACCGGTCATCTTTGAAGAGCTCTCGAATCTGAGGACCCACAAAAACTCCCTCTTTAATCTTTGCTTCGCTGAGTCGAGGGAATTTTTCATGCAGGTATCGGAAAGCTGGCAAAGTGCGGTCCATGGCTTTCACAAAGTTTCTCATCAAACCTAGTTTGATGTGAAGGGGTGGTAGCAGGATTTTGTGAGCCTCAACAACAGATGGGTGCTGGATATTCTTCTCTCCAACTGTTACATTTTGTCTGTGATTCCATTCCTTCCACCAGTAGTGCCAATCCCTTGCTCGGCTATCCCACTCACATAAGAAACACATGTATTTTATATATCCCTTCAGCAGTCCCATTAAAAGGGCAACTACCTTCAAGTCACCACAGAGGTGCCAGCTGTACTTGTTATAGTTAATGGAAGTCAGTAGATGCTTTATGTTATCATATGTCTCTTTCATTTGGACGGCATGCACTACTGGAATAGATGGAAGACGGTTTCCATTATTCAAAAGCACAGCCTTCAGACTCAGTTTCGAAGAGTCTATAAATAGTCTCCAGTCTTTTGGGTCATGAGTGATTTTTAAGGCATTCAAGAGACTTTCAATATCGGAACAGAATACCAGATTACTTTCCTTTCTGAAGAAAGACTCCAACTGGTGGTGGCGCTTTCGATATGGAGTAATGTTGACATCTTCTTCTAGAAGATTCTATTGTTGGAATCTTGATCTTAGCAATTCTGCCTTGTTCTTGGATAAGTCCAAATCAAGAACCAGGTCATTTAGTTCTTCCTGTGTTATTCTGTGTGGAGTTGATAATGCATCCCAGTAAAAATCTAGGTCACTGCATGCTGACGGACCAGAAGAAGAACAGGTCGGCTCATCCTTGTCCTCATCAGATGAATCAAGAGAATATTCTGATGGAGGTTCTGGAATAGGAAGTCCCTCACCATGTGGAACTGGTCTCAATGCAGACAGAATGTTTGGGTAGACTATGCTCGACTACTTTTGCTTCGATATTCCGCTGGAAAGAGGAGGAACCAAGCAGAAAGAACAGTCATTTATGTGGTTGCTTGGCTCTCTCCACACCATGGGGATTGCAAACGGTATTGATGGTCTTTTGCAATTCAACCACTGTGAAAGCTGTGTTGTACATGTAGCGCAGTATATATGCGGGGCCCAAGGCTTGTCTTGGTCACCAATCTTGCATCCGAAGTAAATATGATATGCCTTCTTCAGTTGACACGTGATACTTTTCTTCTGGTTGGCAAATGTCACTTCACCACAAATGTAGCAGAAATTGTCAACAGTATTAACGCACTTTCGCGGCATTACTGTTCTGTATTGTACCTAAATGGCTAAAATTATATGATTAATAAAAGTTACATTTATTTATTTATTTATTTATTTATTTAACAGTATTTCTAAACCGCCTTATCTTAATAATCAAGGCGGTATCACAGCAAACAATCAGGTAAAGTGTGTGTGTTATACATGCAGTGAGGGTGAAATTTAGTTGAGTGTGTGTTGTGTTGTGTGCTAGATTGGTTTGAGCTATATACAAGGTGGTCTATATACAGTGGTGCTAAAAACTTTTCTTACATCCATTGTTTGGGTGGTATCATGTACTGTTGTACATTCTCTGAGGTTATGTGATGTGTCCATAGCGTTCTATGAATAGCATGGTTTTAAGCTGTTTTCTAAAGTCTTTGAGGTCAGTAGTTGTCCTGAGGTCGTCCGGTAGTTTGTTCCATATTGTTGGAGCAGCCATGGAGATTGCTCTGTCTGTTGTGTCCTTGCGTGTATGTTTGTATTCACTTGGGGTGCTGACTCGGTTGTGTGTTTGTTTTCTTCTAGGACGTGTGCTGGTGTCTGGTTGTATGAGGGCGTGTAGGCTGTTGGCTGATGTGTGCTGCTTTATCTTGAATAGGTTTATGATAGTTTTGTATCTGATGCGTGCACCGATTGGGAGCCAGTGTAAGTCCTTTAAGATATGTGTGATGTGCTCTTGTCTTGTAGTTCCGGATATGATTCGTGCTGCAGTGTTTTGTGCCAGTTGGAGTGGTTTGAGGGCTTGTTTCGGTAGTCCAAGGTATATCGGATTGCAGAAGTCCAGTAGTGGTGTTATCAGTGCCTGACAGACGGTACGGAAGTGATCTGGGGCGAGGAGTGGTTTCAGTCTTCTGATTATTCGCATCCTATAGTAGGCTTTTTGGATTGTTTTGTCTATGTGTGGCTTGAGGTTTAGTTTATTGTCCAGAGTAACTCCGAGGTATCTTACTTCTGATCTTATTGGTATAGTGGTGCTTTGTATACTTATATTTGTTGGGTGTACGAAGCTTTGGTTCCGAGTGATGATTAAGGCTTCAGTCTTGTTGTAGTTTATTGCGAGGTTGTTGTTTTGATACCAACTCGTCATTTGGGTAAGGCAGTCTGTTATTTTAGAGAAGTCCGGGTTGTCGATCGCTATCGGGGTGTATATCATGATGTCATCCGCATAGATTGTGTATCGAATGTTGCTCTCTTTCATGATGTTGCATATTGGTTGGATGTAGATGTTAAATAGGAGTGCTGAGAGTGCGGATCCTTGAGGTACTCCTTGTCGGACATTTATGGGTCGGGAGGTGTTGTGTCCCACCTTGACCTGTAGCTGTCTTTCGGTTAGGTATGATTGGAACCATTTCAGCGTGATACCGTGTACACCAGTGTTCTTTAGTCTTTCCAGGAGCGTGTTGTGGTCCACTGTGTCGAAGGCAGAGGAGATGTCGATGAAGATCATTATGATTCCATTCCTGGTGTTGTCAGTTATTCTTAGGATGCTGTCGAAGAGGTATATCAGAAGTGTTTCGACTCCATGGTTGGGACGAAATCCGTGTTGGTTGTCGTCAAGTGTTTCGTGTTTGTCGATGTGTTCCTGAAGCTGTAGTTGAACCGTTTTTTTCGATGATTTTTGCGAGGAAGGGTATGCTGGAAATTGGTCGGTATGCTGCTGGATCTTTTTTGTCGAGAGTTGTTTTCTTTGGGATTGGTCTTACTGTGGCAAATTTTAGTTGCTTTGGCATGAGTCCTTGAGTGAGTGAGTTGTGTACCATTTTGTGTATGGTGGGGATGAAGCTTGATTTGGTGGCTTTGACCCATGACACTGGGCACGGGTCTGTAGGAGCAGTGCTTGTGTTGATTGTAGAGATGATGTGAGATATCTGTTCTGTTGAGGGTGTGTAGAATGTGCCCCAGGTTTTGGATTGAACGTCCGTCCTGTTGTTCCCACTATGTGTTGTTCGTTCCGTGGAGTGAAATTTGTCTTTGATGTGGTCGGCAAATTCCTGTGGATCAACTTGTACTTCCCCTTCTGTTGTTTGCTCTTTTGTGAGGATCTTTACTATTTCGAAAAGCTCTCTGGGTTTGTTGATGGAGGAATTTATCATGTTTGTGTTGTATTCCATCTTTGAGTGGTTGATGTATGTATTGTATTGTTTTTGCTTTGTTAGATAAAGATGCTGGTCGGCAGTTGTTTTGTTTTTTCTCCATCTCCGTTCAATCTTCCTGAGCTCCCTCTTTTCCTGTCGTATTTTTGCTGAGTACCATGGTTTGTTTTGTCTCTTGTTGTGGTGTGGATTCTTGGTCCCGCTACCAGCTGCTTTGGCGGCGTTAGCTAGAATGCTGTTCCAGCTGGAAACTTGTTCCTCCAGGTCATCTGTAGTAATGTTCAAGTGCTGTGTTGTGTCCTGTATGAATTCGTCTCTGTCGAAATGTTTGAATCGTCTTTGTGTGTGTGAGCTGTTTGCTCTTTCGTTTGTCTGGTCCTCTGGTGATCGCAGCTTTGTTTCGATTAGGTAATGGTCAGACCATGGCACTGGGGTAATGGTGGGTTGGGAAATTAGGTCTCTTGATGTTAGGTAATTGGATGCGAAGATGAGGTCTGGGGATGATCCATGTTTATGCGTTGGGGCATTGATCTGTGTGAATTGTAGTGAGGTCATTGCTTGAAGGAAGGCCTCTGCGTCTTTGGCATTGGTGGACTTGAGGTTGAAGTCACCAATCAGTAGCGCTGGTTTGTTGTTTGATGTTATGGCACAGGCTTCTTCGAGTGTGAAGGCTTGTTCGTCGGGTGGAGCTCTGGGTGCTCTGTAGGTTAGGCAGATTGTAATGTTCTTGTTCCTGATGCTAATTGTGTTACATTGCTGTGTATCGGTGAGGTTCTGTGTCTTGAACTTTAGGTTTGTTTTCGCTATTATCAGGACTCCTCCTCCACGCTTGTGGGTGCGTGGGCAGTTGTACGCTGAGTAGTTTTCCGGTACCAGTTGGTTGAGTAGAACATTGTCGGTAGGGTTGAGCCATGTCTCTGTGATGCATATTACATCGGGCTGTCGCTCTTCTATGTGGTCTACAAGGGTGTATATCTTGTTGCAGACGGATCTGGCATTTATGAGCTCAATTGTTGTTGACTTTGTTGCGGGGTTTGCTGTTACATGTGCTTCCTTTGTGTACGTGTGGGAGTTTGCTTTGTTTCTGTTTGTCCGCTTTGTCTGGAAAGTTTGGAGTGTCTCTTTGTGTATGTGTTGTGGTTCTAAATATGGCAATGCAGTTGGTGTGTGCCATGTTGTGTTTGCTTGTGGGTAGGGGAGGTGTGTGGTAGGTGGGAGGAGTTGTGTGACGAGTAGGTAGAGTGGGAGGAAGTATGTGGCGTGCATGTTGGTCTCTTGTGAAGTTTTATTAGGGTGATGCCTGTTTTCTTAAGTCTTCGTCTGTTGTCTGATCGGTGAGCGGTGAACTTGTTGTGGGAGCCTGTCCCGTGGAGGGAGCCTGTCCCGTGGAGGGAGAGCCGGATCTGTGGAGGGCGTCTTGTTGCGGGAGCCTGTCCCGTGGGGGGAGCCTGTCCCTTGGAAGAAGAGCCGGAACTGTGGAGGGCGTCTTGGTGCGGGAGCCTGTCCCGTGGAGGGAGCCTGTCCCAAGGAGGAAGAGCCGGAACTGTGGAGGGCGTCTTGGTGCGGGAGCCTGTCCCATGGAGGGAGCCTGTCCCGTGGAGGAGGAGCCGGAACTGTGGAGTGCGTCTTGGTGCGGGAGCCTGTCCCGTGGAGGGAGCCTGTCCCGTGGAGGAGGAGCCGGAACTGTGGAGGGCATCTCGGTGCAGGAGCCTGTCCCAAGGGGGACGGGCTGGATCTATTCGGTTGTGGTTCGTGGGGGTGAGAGTTTGGTGGTGGGATATGTGTGATGTTCTGCGAGTATTCTACTTGCGGTTCTGTCGTCTTTCTCTTCTGTCTGCACCTTGTTGGGTTCTGCTATGATGCTGTCGGCACTGCTATTTCTTTTGGTTGTTTCCTTCTGCACGCCAGTCAGATGTAGATTGCTGTACCCATGAGTAAATGTAGTTTGCTGATGTTTGAGACCAGGCTGGGCTTCGGTGTTGATTGCACGGGGCGGAGAGGTCGTCGGTTAACATTGCTGTGTCTTTGGTGCTGTAGTGGGTTTGTGGTGTCCTGTTTTCCTTTTGCCGTTTTCGTTCCGGCATTCCTGTTGATTTTGCTGAGTTGTTTGCGCCTCTGTGCCGCGCCTAAGGGCCACGCCAAAGGGCCCTCTGGCGAGGCCCTCAGGCGCGGGCCCGCCAGGCGCGGGTGCGCCCTGCAGGGACGCCGCTTTTGAGGAGGGCTGGAGCTGCCCGGACGGCCTCCCACTGCCCGGATTGGGCAGGAGTGTTGGTGGGGGCGGGCTGCCTCAAAGCGGCTCCCTCAGAGCAGGGACGCCGCTTTTGAGGAGGGCTGGAGCTGCCCGGACGGCCTCCCACTGCCCGGATTGGGCAGGAGTGTTGGTGGGGGCGGGCTGCCTCAAAGCGGCTCCCTCGGAGCAGGGACGCCACTTTTGAGGAGGGCTGGAGCTGCCCGGACGGCCTCCCACTGCCCGGATTGGGCAGGAGTGTTGGTGGGGGCGGGCTGCCTCAAAGCGGCTCCCTCAGAGCAGGGACGCCGCTTTTGAGGAGGGCTGGAGCTGCCCGGACGGCCTCCCACTGCCCGGATTGGGCAGGAGTGTTGGTGGGGGCGGGCTGCCTCAAAGCGGCTCCCTCGGAGCAGGGACGCCGCTTTTGAGGAGGGCTGGAGCTGCCCGGACGGCCTCCCACTGCCCGGATTGGGCAGGAGTGTTGGTGGGGGCGGGCTGCCTCAAAGCGGCTCCCTCGGAGCAGGGATGCCGCTTTTGAGGAGGGCTGGAGCTGCCTGGACGGCCTCCCACTGCCCGGATTGGGCAGGAGTGTTGGTGGGGGCGGGCTGCCTCAAAGCGGCTCCCTCGGAGCAGGGACGCCGCTTTTGAGGATGGCTGGAGCTGCCCGGACAGCCTCCCACTGCCCGGATTGGGCAGGAGTGTTGGTGGGGGCGGGCTGCCTCAAAGCGGCTCCCTCGGAGCAGGGATGCCGCTTTTGAGGAGGGCTGGAGCTGCCCGGACGGCCTCCCACTGCCCGGATTGGGCAGGAGTGTTGGTGGGGGCGGGCTGCCTCAAAGCGGCTCCCTCATGTAACAGTAGCTTAAACTATCTCGCACACAGTCTGAAATATTTTAAATGCTTAACCTTTCTGACTGCGTATAGTACACTGCTGACGTCAGATGGCTTCAGCAACCGTCTGGCAGTAGTATTGCATTGCATCAGAAAATGATGCAATCAACTCTGGATGATATGTGCATGCTGGTATTTTGCAATGTGATGCAATATTACATCATTCAAGGTTTATTTGGGATGTTGTTGATTTCCTACTGGATAAATTGACACGGTGAAAAGTCAAAAATGAACTACATGCAATATCTTCAAAACGAGAGCCAATAATGTTTTTTTTTTATGTTATATTCGTGTTCAGCTCACCAAGATACTACAGATTAGGGCCTTTTAAAGTCAGTAACGATTTCAATGTTGACCAGTGGAATCCATCAAGCTGGCCACGCACCCAGAACACAGGGACAGGGTCCCACCAAGTACAGAATAACTGATCTCAAATCATGCAGACGTAAACTCACAAGGTGACCCCTAGAAGACAGACTTTGTATGCAGTGCAACATGAGAAGAAAAACATTTCCTCTTGTACCCCGGCTTTGCCAACACACAAAAGATGAATATTCCAAACTTGATGTATTTTAATCACTAAACTGAAAATAAAATTAATTTATTTACCTTTGTGTGTCCTCTGGACATTTTATTTTACCAAAAGCACTGACCCATTCTCTTTTTGCCACTTTCCTCATCAGTCTTCTCCCCCTCCACTCAGTCCTCAAATCTCTCTCTCCACTCCTCACCCATCCACTCATTCAAATCCCTGAGCCTTCTCCACTCCTGTTCTAACTTTCCACTCAATTCCTTAGTCCCCACTTAACTCTCCCAACTTACTCCCCAAGTTCTTTGAATAGGCTTCCTCCTTCCACTCACTCCCAATCCCATTTGGCCTCAATATCCCCCTCCCTCTCCCACTGTAGGAACCCCCTGGTCTCAATATCCTTATTCTCAATCCCAGGAAACCCACGACGTCGGTATCCTTCCCACCTCGGGAACCACCCCCAGACTCAATATCCTTCTTTCAGCCCAGGATCCCATTCTGACCTCAATATCTTTCCACCCGTTCCCCTTAGCTCAGCCTCATACCCATCTCATTTAGGGTTGCCAAATTTTTGAATGAGAAAAAAATGTCAATTGTGGCTAAGCCATGCTCCGCCCATGCCCACTCCCACCCCACCCTTTCCCCACCCCCTCTCCTGCCCCCACCCCAACAGTGCCTCTCTCCCTGACCCCAAAAAATAATTGCAGAGAGGGCAATGTGCAAACTGAACAAGCAAGATTGCTGCACATTCTTAAACAGAAATTCCACACTAACAGAATACCCAGCACTGGCTGTAGACACACACACACAATACAAATAGGACTTCAGCAATAAATGAGCACAATACAAAAAGAGAAATATATAGACAAAAATTAAACTAAAATCTCAGAAAGCCAGATGCTGCATGTAATGCAACACAAGAAATAGAAATGCATTTCCCGCGTACTGTACAAAATAAGACAGCAGATGTCAGGACTGGCAGTTGGAGGGATGCAACCTGGCAATTGCCCTAGACCCACAAGCCAGAGAGGGCCTCAGATCTGTTGGAGACTGACAAAGGCACAGCTTGCTAGTGGGATTTAGGCAATGCAACGTGTGCCTTTGAGTCAATGCCCACTCCTGGTGACCCATCAGCTCCTGGGTTTCTTGGTTGTATGATCAGAAGTAGGTTTCCAGTCTTTTCATCTGAGGCAATGAAATGTTAAGCGACTTGCCCAAGGCTACAAGCAGTGCTAGTGGAAACTGAACCCTGGTCTCTTGGTAACTAAGCAAGTGCTCTACCCACTAGGCTACCTCTGTGGCTCCAGCCACAGCCCAGCATCAGCTCCCTTCTGTGGTGCTTGTGGCTGCTGTGAGGACTGCGGCAGTATCCAGGAGTAGCCACAAGCCCCACGTTCCTTAAACAGGAGCAGCCACAGTAAGCGCAGCTCTCCCTGACGCCTTCATGACCCCTCATCAAGTACAGAATAAATGACCACAACCTAAAGTAAAAATAAAAATATCTAGACAAAAATTAAACTGAAACCCCAAGAAGCCAGACTCCGTATGTAGTGCAACATCGGGTAAATAAGAGATGCAGTTCCGCATGCCGTATAAACTATAAAGAATGCACAAAGTTCAGTCACTAAATTGAAAATAAAATTATTTTTTCTATCTTTGTTATCTGACCATTTTATTCTCCAATCAAGCTGGTCCTGATCTGAGGCTTCTGCTTTCCTGTCTTCTCTTAGTTCTCTTTCTGTGGTCTATGGTTCATCTGCCATTTCTTATCTCTTCTTTTGTTTACTTCACTTCCTTCCATCAGCCCATTTCCAGTTCCAGTAACCCTCCCCAGTATCAGCTCCCTTTCCAGTCCTCCCCTCCCGTTACCTTCCAATGTCAACCTCCTTGTGTTCCCAGAACTGCGAGCGATGTCCATTCCCTTCCAGCCCCCAGTTTCCTCCCATGTCAGCTCCCTTCCAGCCCCCAGCTTCCCCCCATGTCAGCTCTCCTCCAGCCCCCACTTTCCCCCCATGTCAGCTCCCTTCCAGCCCCCACTTCCCCCCATGTCAGCTCCCTTCCAGGCATTTCCTTCACCCCTCTGTCAGCTCTGAGTCTGAGCGATCTTCTGGTCTCTGGAACATCATAATGGAAGTGGGCATGTTCCTCACTGCTGGACCTCATGGGTTATTCCTGATTTTTGTCATCTTCCTGGATGCTTCTCTTTCTGGGGGTAGGCATTTTGTTGGTTCTATTGCTCAATGCATCCATTTTGCAACAAGTAATAGAGTGTGTGTGTAGTGGGGGAGGGGGGAGGCAGGCAGGGATAAGGGGGCCCAGTGGTTGCACACTATATTATTACTATATTACTACTATGAAATGTCACTTCTAGTGTCTCCCATTTTATTCCCTTTTAATTCTTCATTCTTTTTCCCTCAAATATGTGTAAAGGCAAATTCTAGAAAAGGACAGTTATACAGGCATGCAGGCAACTCCCCAAAATGCAGGATTTTCCAAATGGAAATTGTGAATACGACTTCTAAAATAAGTTCCTGACCCAATTTATTTCAGTTCCAGTTCCCTCCCCTGTGTTTAAAAATCAAAAGATTCAGGGCATTCACCTGTTAAGCATTTGGACATAAAGCATGAATGAAAATGATTTTGAATTGCTAGGAACAAATGTCCCTCTAGCTTGGAAATAATCTAACAAGTTTATAGTCGATTCCCTCATAATTATTTTCTTGTGTGGATTCCATTTTTCAGCTACAGTTATTAAATCTATCTGATCTTCACAATTTCTTTCAATTTTCCTTTATTAGGGATCAGATACTATAAGTATTAATAAGATAGTAATTTATTTATTTAAACTTATTTTCATTCCACATTTCTATCATTCAAAGCAGTTTACAGGAAACCAAGAAACCTAACGGGGCATTAAGTGAAACAACATTACAAAAGGTGACAGTATGAAGAAAGTATCTTGGAGATGCAACAGTCAGGTGCAGATCTTTATTCTGCTAACTTAGTAACCCCTTACCTGTGGGTAGTGGTATATCCTGAACACACTGGACATAAGATTTGATTCCTCTGCTGAGAGGCCTTCAATTATAGCAGCAAGGCTACCGGATGTTCTGCAGTTGTAATTAGGGATGAAGGTATCCACTCCTGAAAATATATTCATGGCAGCCGGCAACACAAAGAGGGGACTGTTGTAAGCATCATAAATGTGGAAGCCCAGTGTGAGGTTGGGTAAGAGCTCTGAGCTATTATTGATCTCCTCCACTGCAGAGACAAAGGCCAGGAAGTCGTAATAAGTTCCATCACGAAAGCTGTAATGACATTTAATATCAGACAATATAAAATCAGCGTCCAACTCAGGGATGTAGAAACATGGGGCCCAATATCAAACTGGCGAGTTTATCATCTAAAGTTAAGTGTCAGCAACAGAATGCTGGGTGCAATGGACCTTTGGCGTGACCCAGTATAATACTTATAATATTCTTATAATCCTATATTCTGTCCCCTAGCCTCTGTTGCCTCAGTGTTTCTGTCCATCCATATGCATCTCTTCTTTCTGTATATATCCGCATGGATAGTAGGGAGGTGCACAGGCAAAACATTATCAGTTTGTTTTCAGAAATTGTTTCCCTGATTTTCATACACTTTTCCAGTTATTTTCACAGATTCATTTTAAAAAGGAATTATTGAATACATGCTAGAAATTTTAAACAGACATAAATCAAGTCTACACTTACCAGCTTTGTAGATTACGATGTGTTAAATCAATTTTGAGTGCACTAAATGTTTTACCACCACTACTACTAATCATTTGGATAGCGCTACAAGGCATAGGCAGCGCTGTACATATAGATATAAGACACAGTCCCTGCTCATCACAGCTTACAATCTAATCAAGATGAAAAAACATCACAAAACTGAGTATGAGAATGACAAAATACACATAAGTAATGGACAAGATTGTGAGGAGCATCAGGATCCAAAAGCAATATCAAAGAGGTAGGTCTTCAATGGAGAATAGGGCCAGAGGTAGTTTCTTCCAAGCACATGGAGCAGCGAGGTGGAAGGGATAAAGTCTGGAGTTGGCAGTAGCAGAGAAGGGCACAAATAAAAGGGATCTGTCAGAGGAGCAGAGTTCCCGAGGAGGAGTGTAGAGTGAGATAAGAGAGGAAAGGTAGTGAGGAGTCGCAGATGCACGATCTCTACTACAAGACATGTGTTGAAAAGCTGAAGGAGCTGTGCTTTGAAGGAGGAGGAATGGGGAAGGGAGATGTGATGCAAATATTCAAATTGGCTGCAGGTTTCATTAAGACACATGTCAGCAGCATTTTCCACAGAATGAAAATCAGGTCATCAAGGGTCATTATTTCCAGAGAAAAATAAAAAACACAAAAGGAGATCGGAGGAAATATTTTCTCTATAGAGAAAGTGGTTTGTAGGATCTAAAACAATACTTGAATTCAAACATGCAAGACCCAAACTGAGATTGAACAAGAAACAGGTATGAATGGGTAGATTGTGTGAATTAAGTGTCATTATCTCTGGACATCAAATATGATTTTATCATCCAAATATGTGGATTTTGCCAACAAAATAAAAATAAAATATTGGCAGCTTATTAAAATCTATTCAGATGTTTGCCAAGAATTGAATTGTGATATTTTCTCATCTGTTTTACAGCATGTAAAGATCCTTCTCACAGGCACAAGCTATATCTCCATTTCACATCTGTGACCACCTAAAATGAAACTCAAAATTATGTCTTAGAAAGAAGCTTAACCTCAATGCTACTTACTCTGTATATCTAATCAAATTTGAATAAAATGCAAAAGACACAGGAGTGGTTATTTCAAAACCTTTAAGATTTGCTATTTCCCCAATTATGATGTCCCCATCTCTGTGATATCCTGGCTCCGACTCCCAAATCATTGGTGGACATTGGTGCTCAGTGGTCTTCCACAGGATGATGAAAAAACTCAGTAAAATCAGAATCAGAGGAGCTCCCATCTTTGAAGTTGTGAAAGAGCTTTTAGTATAAAATCTCTCCATTTACTGCTCTCTGACTGCACACATTTTTTGGTGGACAATAGTATGAAAATCGTGGTGATCCTACCCACTTATATCTTTCAATAATGGACGGGTAGACCTCTTCACATAGGTAGACCTCTGCATCGACACAAAGGATACTGAAGATAATGTGGTCCTTATATAGCTCTGCTCCTGACAGGTTTACCCTCATGGGATATATCACTCTGATCTGTACATAGAATATTAAAAATAGGCTGTTTTTGAGTTATAACCTTAAAGAAACTCTACAGTCATTAACTGAAAGACAAATATTAATTTGACTGAGGGTTTGGTGACCGGTATAATATTATTAATAAACAGCACTGCACATCTTGTTTATAATCAATAGAAAAGAGGTAAGAGTGGACAGGTTGCTGGTATGATCAGAATTGCTGACATATTGGGGAGAGGGGGGCAATATATTCAAAAGGATTAACATGGTTAAAGACCCGCTAGCCATGTGAATCCCTATGAGCGAGATATTTGGGGACACATAGCTGTTTTGTTTCACTGAATATGCCCTCTTCATGCCTCTGCACGCCCCGCAGTGTGCTAAGGACTGGGGTATTCCGGGGGCATTCATGAGGTGATGCTCGAGCCAACCAGGCACTGGTTATAGTCAGCCACTGGTGGGTTGACTTAACCCAGTTAAAGTAAAGAACAAAAATGGCCAGCCTAACTTTAGCCAGTTTAGCTGTCCGGTGAGCAGATGAACATCACCACTTCCCGGTTAGCTAAACGTCTATCCAAGTTTACTAGATATTTCATGCCAGTGGCTAGATATAACCCCGACTTTGAATATCTGGCTCTAAATCAGTGGTGGCCGGATGCTTTACAAACCCCGCCCATTGACACTGCAGGGCCCCGTGAGCTTTGCAAGACAGAGCAGAGGCTACTGGATACAGAACATTGACTGATCAATTCTTATGACTGGAAACAAAGTTATTCTCCATTAATGCCCCAGGTAAATACTCAGAATTTAAGCTCTCTGAAAACAGAACAGTATCTGTGTTACCTGAAAGAAACTCACCATCAGCTTGTGAGAAAGGCATGAGCTAGATCCAATAATAAACAAGCTGAAAAGTTCACACCTGAGAATCAGACATAATGTGGCACATGTGTGTGAGAGATTCAGTGGAAACAGCTCTGGTAAAGTGGGTTTCAGTAGGATAACAGGGGATGTGTGACTGGCCAGGTGAGCATAGCATGGAGGTGTGCTGATAACTCTCTTGCTTTCCTTATTTCCCCTACTTTTAATCAAAAATAACTATATCATGTTGAATATCACTGTTTTGAATGTGACTGGCCAAAATTTCATGATTGTAACTCATATACTTTTTTTTTCTTTTTCTTTTCTTTTTCTTTTCTTTTTTATTTATGCAATTTTCAAAACCATACAAGAAATACTTGCATACAGAAATGAAATCCTATCCTCCTCAAAAATCATAGGAAATAATAACTAAATAGAAATACATACAAAACAGATTTCTCATTAGACCTCAAAATGAGACAAGATGGGTCACAAATCAAAGGATAAAGTTATACATAGCAGTTTAAGGTAATAGAACTGATAACCAGGATAATGAACTAAACTAAACCGCCCTAACTCTCTGTCACAGGAGAGCTAGTAATAGGAGGAATATGAGAGGAATCCTATATCAAAGCTAGCCTAGCTGACACAAAGCTAGCCAATTGGGAAGGTTCGAAGAAAATATAACTATGCCCACCCAACTTAACTAGGCATTTACAGGAAAATCGAAGAAAAAATATACCACCCAACTGTAATACCCCGGGACGATATAACAAGAACTGACGTCTTTTCCTCTGAGTGACCCTACTAACATCAGGAAATATACGCAATTGGGAATCTAGGAACATCTTGCATGGTGTGTGAAAAAACATCCTCAATAGCCAATCCCTATCTGCCTCTAAGGCAAAGGTAACAAGCAAAGTTGCAGCCATACCAGCCTCAGACGGAGATCTCTCTAAAAAAGTAGAAAGGTCTAGACTATCCAGAGATAGTGCCTGATTCTCCTTTTTATCTACAGGAACAGCAGTAGGCAGATAATAAGCCTTCGAGATAGGAGGAAGAGATTCCACAGGAACCTTAAGGGTTGTTAACATAAACTTTTTAAACAACTCTATAGGAGCAACCAAAGGAACCTTTGGAAAATTTAAAACTCTAAGATTCCGACTTCTTGCAACATTTTCCCAGAATTCCAAACGCATGCCTAATACAGCAGAATCTTTAAGAAACGTTTGGGAAACATTTTCCAACTGCACCAGACGATTCTCACAAGAGACCACCTTAGCAGCACATTCAGACTGCTCCAATTCATACATCCTCAACTGTTGCCCAAACGCTGAGAACTGCTGCATGATAGACTGTAACTGCATAGTAATATTCATTGATATCAATGAAAAAGCAGCCCATAGAGAATCAAGAGTTACTATCAAGGGTTTTACCAAGCCGTGTCCCAGTCCTTCTTTAACACTGTCAGTTGGTCTGGTCAATAGAGGAGCAGAAGACAGCTCTCCCAGGTGCAAAAAGGAGTCAGTTAACTGCTTCAAATCACTCCTATCCGTCCCAGCACCTACAACCGTCAAGACTGGCGTCTGTACAGCTTCCACGACGTTGGGCTTCTGTGCTAGCATATCCATCGGTGGGGGCATCGACTCCTTACCGCCCTCAGCCACAGGCAGCTGCAAAGATCTTCCTTCTGGTTGGGCTGGAGGCAGGCGAAACTCCGGGCTGAGTGAAACCTCAGTGACCTCAGCACTGTGGGGTCCTCCTTCCACCTCAACAGTGCTCAGCAGTCCCAACGGAGCTACTGCACTAGTCCTGGCTGGAACCACGAAAGAATCCTTGGGTCTGGAGCCCGCAGCTTTCCCAGCGACTGAGCTCCCTTCAATTCTTTCAGATGTCGGCTTAGCCTTCCTCTTCCTGCTGGAATGCAGCATAGAGAAAACGGCGTCCATCGGTAAATACAGGCAACTAATCAAGAGAAAAAAGAAGAGAGCCTGCGGAGCTGCAACTGCGAGCGTCTGCTCAAAATGCCATCTTAAAACCTCTCTCCTGTAACTCATATACTTTTTTTCCCTGTAGATCTGAAGTCAGAATGTCACAACATAACAGAGATTTCATGACAAAAGAGTGCCGAGCAGTGATGAAATATTGTTTCTTAAAAGGGAACTTGCCAAACAAATCTACGATGATATGTCAGCTACATTAGGTATTAAGTGTCCTTCCTACTGTACAGTCAAGACCCGGGTTGCTAAGTTTAGGACAGGACATTTCTGCACTGAAGACAAAGAACATCCTGGGAGACCAAGTGAGGTGACAATTCCAGAAAATGTGGATGTTACTCATTCCATGATCCTGGAGCATTGAAGAATATCAGCTGAAAAGATAGCAGAGACACTGAACATATCCCAAGAATGTGTGGGCTTTACCATCCATGACATTTTAGACAGAGGAAGCTGTTAGCAAAATGGGTTCACAAATGTCTCAATGCTGGCCAAAAGCATGATAGAGAGATTGCTTCACATGCCATTTTGGACTGATTTCATAGGAATGCTTTGAGATTTTTGGATCGTCTTGTCACTATGGAGGAAACTTGGATTTATATGTAGAGGGCCGGCCCATCCACTGGGTGAGGTGGCTGACTGCCTAGGGCAGACGGAGGCACAGCACACATGGGTGGTGGTAGCAAGAGACATGGGTGGCCGTGCCGCCCCTCCCCCCAACTGCTGCCAATTCCACATGGGGGGAGGCCGGCAGTGGTAGTATTTACAAAAGTGGAGACTGCTGCCCACCTCCCCCTCCCGAAACGGAATTGGTGGCAGCTGAGGGCGGAGGGTGATGAGGTCGGGTTTCTGCATAGAACATCACAAACCCTTAGATCCAGAGACCAAAGAACAATGCAGAGTGGAGACACAGTGGTTCCTCATGGCCTCAGAAGTTCATGACTCAGAAATCAGCAAGTAAGGTGATGGCATCTGTCTTCTGGGACAAAGATGCCATCACCTTACTTGCTGATTTCTGAGTCATGAACTTATGAGGCCATGAGGAACCACTGTCTTCTTGGACAAAGATGGAATTTTGCTTATTGATTACCTGGAAAAGGGTGCAACCATCATGGCAATCTACTATGTTTCACTTCTGGACAAACTGAAGTGGGAACTGGTCTCCAAACATTGAGGCAAGCTTTCAAAAGATGTCTCGTTTTTGCAGGACAAAGTCTCTCCTCACATTGCAGCCATCACACCGCAGAAATTGGCAGATCTACGCTTTGAAGTGCTGAAACACCCGGCATACTCACCTGACCTGGCCCCTTCTGACTATTAACTGTCCCTAACCTCAAAAAAATTTGAAAGGAAGGTTTTCAAGCATTGAAGAGGCCACATCAGTTGCTGATTTGTGGTTTGCAGAGGAACCACCAGAGTTTTATTTGGAGGACTTGAAATAGTTGGAGAAACAAAGTAATAAGTGTGTGTCGCTCAGGGGGGAATATGTTGAATAAAGAAATATTTTCAAACCCGTAGCTTTTATTTTTTCTTTACAAAGCCTCGTAGTGACTGATGGTATATGTGTGCTGTGTGGCTGTGCCCATATATCAGAGGTATAATATAGATATTGCCATGGGCAGTGTTTTGTTCTTATATGTGGGTATATGAACATTAGTGTAGTACAAAAAAACCCTAACAGATTTCAGTTCTGCAGAAGGCAGGTTTTTTTTCTTTATCATATTTATAACAAATACAAAATTTTAATGAAAATAGACAACATTTAAAGGTCACCCCATTTGGCAGTTTTTATGTCATCTGAACTAAACAGCAGACAACTGGAATGTCTGGTAACGGTGACCGCTGAAGGTTCTGCACCATCTTTTTTCTTTGTTTCTGCTGAGACTCTGTCATCAAAAAGGGCTAAGCCTGCCAAATGTTCTGACAAAAACCAGAAGTGCTTTGAAAATGCAACAGCCTGGTTAGGGTAAGTCTTAAAAACTGATAAAAATTCAGTGTCATTGAGAGGAGCTCGGATTGCAAATAGTGCTTCATTGCACTGCCTGACGTAAACAATATTGACAAACAGAGCCAAATCTGTGATGATCTTGGACTCATGTACAGGCATCCTGAACTGAGCCTTAAAAAGGAATATATTCAATACATAAATGCCTTTTCCCATCCAATAAAATGTTCAGAATAGGGCGACCTCTAAACGTTGTGCAATCAGGCTGAAATTTCACAGGTAAGCCAGCCATCCCTACTGGACAAGAATAAGCCTTGTGGAGAAATGATTCTACAAACATTACCTTTTTGCTTTAGTTTGTGGACCACCCTAATGAACATGGAATGTCAGAGAGTGGGGAGGGGTGTGTGTGTGTGAGATGAGTGTTTGTGTTGGATATGTTTGCTTGTGGACAGTAGTGTTGGGAGCTGTGTATGCATGTGTGAGGGACTGTGCATGCTGCCAGTGAGTCAGGGCCTATGCATGTGTACATATGTATGTCTATATGTGGGTATGTCTCTTGGGACTGTGTGATGGGAGGGTGTCACTTGGTGTATTTGTATGTGCATGTCATGGGGAATATCGTATACTGTATTTGAGAGTCTTTTTGTGTGTTGGTGCTATGAACATGGTGGCAGTGTATATTAGGTGTGTGTGTGTGTTAGTGTGTGCATGGTCTGTGCACATGTTGATGGTGTATGTTGAAGACCTGTGATTTTGGACCATGCCTGTGTATTGGGGGCTTGTGTGTCTATGTGTGTTGGGGCCATGTACACATTGGCGGTGTGTTTAGTGGCTTGTATGTGTCATAGAAGTTGTGTTGGAGTGCTTGCATTTTCATTTCTAAGTGTCATGGTGATTTTGAGGGCCGAGGGGAGTGTGTGACATAGTGATGTGACTTGGGGGTATGATGGGTTTTTGGATGGTAGGTGGATCAGTGTGTACATGTAATGGGGGGGGGTTCAGGTTTCTCTGTCCCTTGAACTTTTCTCTGTCACCCTGCACCCACTTTCTCTACCTCCTACCCACTTGTACTATTTTTCTCCCCACTTTTTGCCGGGCTCCTTCCTTCACTGCCACCCACACATGCACTCTCTCTTCCCTCCTTTCCCTGCCTCCTCTTCTCTCCCTCTCCCCCTTCTTGCACTCTCCCAATTTCCATAACCCTTTCCTACTTTTCCCTCCGCGCTCTCTAACCAGACTCCTTCCTTTATGCTCTGTCCCTGTTCAGCATTTCTTTGCTTTTCCCCTCACCTAACACCACCACTTCCATTTTGCTCCACTCTTCATGACTCCCTTATCAATTCCATTTTTCATTTCTAACATTGCCTCCTCACCCTTCTCTTCTGTCAACTATACCATTTTTATTGCTAAATTTTCTCCTCAACCCCTCTCCCCTATGTTCTTCTACTCTAACCCTGCCCTTCTCTTATTTATTTATTTATTTTATTTATTTAGCATACATTTGTATACCGCTACTTCCAGCGATCAGTAGCGGTTTGATTAACGAAAAACGGATTTGCAAAATCATGTCAAAATTTAGAAATATACACACATTGATTTGGAGGAGAAAGCACAGCACACGTGGGGAGTACATATGGGGGTGATTCAGACATAACATATTTACATATTTACTTATTTACATAAACTGCCACCATGTTTCATTGGGTGGTATCCTTTCAATCCCTGGGATTATAACAGACTGTATTGGCACTGGAAAAGATGTGTCTTGAGCTTCTTTCTGAATTCCATAAGGTCCTTGACAGCTCGTAGCTCAGGTGGTAGTTGGTTCCAGATGGATGGGGCCGAGTAGGAGAATGCTCGTTGGCTAGTAGTGGTATTTACAGATCTGATATCTGGGGGAACATGGAGTGTATTTGAGTGGACTGTTCGCCTGCTTCTGTTGGGTGGTTGCATGCTGACAAGGGTGGAAAGAAAGGATGGTGCTATGTTATGAATCAGTTTGAAGGTGGTTACTAGTATTTTATATTTTACCCGGGCTGCAATGGGGAGCCAGTGAAGCTCGATTAGTACAGGGGTAATGTGCTCAGTGAGGTTCTTTTTCATGATGACCCTAGCCGCAACATTTTGGGCCATTTGGAGAATGTTGAGGGTTTTTTTTTGGAAGACCCTGTAGGATGGCATTGCAGTAGTCGAGGTGCGGCATGATTAGAGCTTGCACAACAGTCCTGAAATCTTGAGGATCAATGATGCTCCATAGGGGTTGTAGGACTAAGTTTGTGGAAAACGGCCTTGTTGGTTTTGCGGAGGTGCTTTTCCATTTTTAGCTTACTGTCCAGTATTACACCCAGATATTTTATTTCATTCTTTGTGTGATATGTATTGTTACATAAGGTGACTGAGGCAGGCGGGTTGAAGTTTGGTTTTCTTGAGATGTACATGACCTCAGTTTTCTTATGATTGATCGCCATGTTATTTTGCTGTATCCAATTTAACATCTTGGCTAGGCATGCCTCAAGCTGAGTATAATTCGGGTTCTCGGAATCCAACTGTGTGTAGAGCATAATATCATCCGCATAAAGGTGGTAGTTGATATTGTGCTGTCGTAGAATATTACAGAGGGGTTGCATATAGATATTGAAAAGTAGTGCCGAGAGGGCGGAGCCCTGAGGTATGCCTTGCGTTTGTTGGAAGGCTTCTGCTTCATTGCCATTGAAATGAACTTGTGGCAATCTGTTGGTTATATAAGATGAGAACCATTTCAGGGGAGTTCCCAATATTCCTATTGATTCAATCCTTTGTAGGAGGGTTCCATGATGGACTGTATCAAAGGCGGCAGAGATATCAATGAAAATGAGTATAAACATCTTTCCTTTGTCTTCAAGGCCCTTGAGGAGGTTGTTAAGCAGCGCTATCAACAGTGTTTCCACCCCATGACGTTGATGGAAACCGTACTGCTGTTCATCTAGGGTTTCATGTACATCCAGATGGTCTTGTAGTTGTAATAGGACTGACCTCTCAATGATCTTTGCCAGGAAAGATATGCTGGAGATGGGGCGGTAGGACGCTGGGTCGTCCTTGTTGAGCGAGTTGTTCTTTAGGACTGGTCTTATTATTGATTTCTTGAGCTGTGTGGGCATAATTCCTTGTTGGAGCGATTGGTTCACAATATGTGCTACTTGGTTCGCAATATCTTGTTTTGCCGCCTTAACCCATGCAGTTGGGCAGGGATCTAGCGGCGATGTGGTGGTACGGATGTTTGTTATTATGTTGGTAATTTGTTGAGCATCAATGTTGAGAAAGTTGTTCCATGTTAGTTCCTGGTCTACTTTGGTCATCTTGTTTAGGCGATGTTCCGGGTAGTTTACGTTCAAGCAGTGCGGGGGTGCAGTGAGTTTACTTGCGTAGTGGTCAGCCAGGCTTTGGGGTTTGATTAATGTCACCCGGTGGTCCTCCAGAGGTATTTTTGTCAGTGATTTTACTAGTTCGAATAGCTCCCGGGGCTTATTGATAGCTTTGTTTAATAAGTTGGTGTGGTGTGACCTTTTCGCAGAGTTGACCTCGTCTTTGTATTTTGCGAGGTGCCTGAGGTAATCAGTCTTACGTTCCTTGGATTTGTTTTGTCTCCATTTTCTCTCCAGTCTTCGGAGTTCCCTCTTCATTCTGGTCAGCGTTTCTGTGTACCAGGGTTCTGATCTGTGTTTGGTTGAGAAGGGGGGGTCTTGAGACCTGCTCATCACTCCACCTCCTTCCCTTCACTGACTGACTCCAGTATGGTGATGGAGGGAGCTGGGGACTCCCACTGGTGCTTCAGAGAGCTGCTCTCCTCTCTCTTTACTGGTGAGAGATGAGGATTTCTACGGGTGCTTCAGGGGCTGCTGTCCTCTCATGGACCAGCGAGACCTGGAGCTTCCACTGACACACAGATGCATACGGAAGACAAAATGATTCTGTAAGCCATTTAAGACTAATAAGAGAAAATATTTTTTCACTCAATGTGTAACCAAACTCTGGAATTCATTACTGGAGGATGTAGTAAAAGCTGTGGGTTTGGGCGATGGGTTTAAAAAAGGCGATGGGTTTAAAAAAGGTCTGGACAAGTTCCTGGAGGAAAAGTCTATAAACCATTATTAAAGAGGACCTATGAAATCCACTGCTTGCCCCAGTACTTGTGTGTCTTTCTGGGAAACTGCCAAATACTTGTGACTTGGACTGGCTACTGCTGGACACAGGATACTGGGCTTGATGGACCTTGGTCTGACCCATTATGGCATTTCTTATGTTCTTATGATATTTACTCATGGGCTGGAGCCTCTACAGAAGGTGCTGTCACTTATGCGAACATGCCTGACCATATTTTTAAAAAGCACTAGACTGTAATAACTGATGGTTTCCCATTTATTAATGATTTATTCATAACTGAAATATCTTAGTTGGTTATGCTCATATAACTTTCATTCAACCAACCCTCATAAACCAGGCTATAAAGCTGGCAACAAACAGACAAACAGAGAAACCATCAGATATCTGCTATTGGGACTATGCCAAAAGGATAAATCCCCTAGTTCTTAAAGTCACAGCGCTTTCATTCAATGGTCTCATCTGTTGAATACAAAAGTAATACCTTATGATATGTCAGAAGAACATTCAAAACCACCAACATGACATCATGTTTCAGAACCACACGTCTTGCTTCAGGGAAAAACATTCAACAAACACCAGCCATCTTAGCTTGACAGCCATTGAGCTGCCTTAGCATACACACAACCTGTACCAGAGTATATAGGAGGCAGATAACAGAACCAACTTCACTTAAACACCAGATGCCAATTACAAAATGTGCCACACCACTTCAACTCTCATTAAAAACATTATCGCCCATCATGAGCCAGAGAGGTCCACTCAATTTCATTATTCAACCCACAAGGTTCTAACGACTGTAGGCGATAAATCCACAATTGTTCAAGATAATTTAATCGCCCCATATAATCAACATCCTGCCAAACTGTGTTCACTTGATCACTCACATCCACCGGAATTGTAAGGCATGATGCTGACACTCAACAAAACGAGCCACCATCAGAGCTGAAAGAATTCTATTGGATAGCTTACTGTAGTGTTCATTCAGACGCTTGTGAACTGGCTGAATAGTATGGCCTACATATGGTTTTGGACATGGCAAATGATTAAGGATTATTTCTTGTACTCCTCTTAGATTGAGATCTTTGATTAAAGCATAGAATAACATTGGCACTTCTTTCCTTTTTTTCTTTCCTCATTTGACTATGATCTCCTATGCTTTGGCCAGCTAACACAATGGTTAAACAGTCTTTGCCCTACTTTATCCCTCAAAACTTCCTTCCTGACTCATTCTCTTGCCTCTAAAGCTTTCAGATTGATTCTGTCTTCCATTAACTCCAGCTTACTCTTCCTCTGCTTCTCATTGCACATAGTCCAAGTCTGCCTTTTGCCACAAAGTGCCTGGGAAGATGCCTGGTAGCAAGCTTTGCTTAAGAAGTTTCTCTGTAGGACGGCGTCTTTCCGGAAGTCGGACAGGTTGTTTGTCACCTTTGGTGGTCCACGCAAAGGGGAGGTGGCGGCAAAGTCTTCAATTTCGAGATGGTTGAAAGAGGCTATTGCATCGGCCTACCTGTTAAAGGGTAAGGTGGTTCCGGTTGGTATTTGGGCGCATTCAACCAGGGCGCAGGCAGTGTCCTGGGCGGAATTCAGTTTAGTGTCGGTCGAGGACATTTGTAGGGCGGCGACCTGGTCCTCGCTGCATTCTTTTGCAAAACGCTATCTGCTGGATGTACAGGCGAGGAGAGATGGGCTTTTTGGCTCGGCAGTACTTCAGGCTGGGCTTGCGGGACCCTCCAGTTGATATTCACTGCTCTGTTACATCCTCAATGGTTCCGGGACTGGACTAGAGGGACGCAAAGGAAGAGTAAATTATTTATTTACATTTTCTTATATACCGTGCTATTCTGCATTAGTGTGGTTTACATTGAACAAACTGAAATTACATTGAACAGGGCATTATAACTTGGAGATAACTATTTTACAGGGAACATGGGCAATGGAGGGTTAAGTGGCTTGCCCAAGACCACAAGGAGCACCTGTGGGACTAGAAACCACAGTCCTTCCAGCCCAAGGTTGCTGTCCTCTAGTGGGATTTGAACCCCTGACCTTCAGTACCTTGCCCCAACCACTAGGCCACTCTTCCACTCCTTAGACTTACCTGCTAATTGTTGTTCCTTAAGGAACTCTAGTCCAGTCCTGGACCCCTCCCCGGGTATGATGCAGCGTGCAGCCAGAAGTTTAAAAAGCAGTTAAAAAAAAACAAAAACAAGGAAAAGACGAGAAGAATGTTAGTGAAGGTGCACAGGAGAGGCACCTTGAGGCCCTGTTTTGCGCAGCAGTGTTTGGGTGCTAGGGGGTTCGGTTGTCTCGTTCTCATGAGCGGGATGTTTTTTGCAAGGTTACGCAGTTTTTCAACTACTTCTTTTTCGTTAAGATTTTATTCATGTGACTACTTATCTGTTGCTCTGCTGAGTCTGCTTTGTCAATAGGTACTGGTGGAATGGAGCGGTGCTTGCCTATTTGTACCAGTGACATCAAAGCGATGACATATTTCAGTCTCCAAAGCTTCTGGTGGAGGTTCTAAACGTCCCTAGCTAAGCTGTTTGCACTTTCCTGTGTCTACCCCATGTCACCGTCATCTGTTCTTGCTGATATAATCTGGTGGAGCCAAAAAGAGAAACCCCACAGTGGGGTTAGGACACTCCATAAAAAGTGAACTTAAGGCTATCACCATTTTGCGAGTAACCAGAAGAACAAAAGGAGGTTTGGTGTCAGTTCTAGTTAACAAAAGAACTCAACAACATTAGAAATGCTATACTTGCCCAGTATCCCATTTCCAACAGTGGCCAATGCAGTTTCCAAAAAGGACACACAGGTTCCATAATGCTTGTAAAAGGACAAGCAGTGGATTTTACGGGTCCTCTTTAATAATGGTTTATGGACCTTTCCAGCGTGTGGAAGTCACAGGTGCCTTTATTATAATAAACAATCCCCTACGCATTTCAGCAGTCGCCTTCTTCAGGGGGTGTGCAGCTTAAAAAACAAAATATTGAAAGCAATAAAAATAAAATTAAAATTAAAATTATAACATTAATTGATAATCAAATCAAGTCAAATAAATAATATATCAATAAAAAGTTAAAACAGTACTTATGGAGTAAAACAGAAACAAACATAGAACAAATCAAACACCAAACGGGTAATATAATTAAAAAACATAAAAACTGTATATCAGTTAACTTGCATCACAAAGAGAACATCGGGCAGAGGGTTGTGCAAACACTGGAGGAAAATATATGTTAAAAGAGATGAGGTAGTGCAATAAAATCTGTATTTTTTTATGTACTCACATATGTACTCTGTGAGAATCTTTTGAGGAGATGCTATTGTACAATTGTCTCTCTAAACTAGAGGCAATGAAAAAGTAAAAACATAACCGATAAAAACATTATTCCCATGCATTGCATCAGGACTTAAATATAGGGGAGGAACAATGACTGGTTAAATTGTAGAGTGAAAAATGGAACTATTTGAATATACATCATATGGGCTAAACAGAATGATAAATAATAGTGAGAGAGGAGACTGAAAATGTAAAATCACATCTTATCAGAGAGGAGCTATATTCCTTCAAAATTAGCAGTGAATGGGCTTCGTTTCTGAAAAAAATATACATGAATGGCCTTCTATGCATCAGGTTCTGAGGGCTTGATAAAAACGTGTTAAACCATGCCACAAAACAGACAGATGAAGTGGAAACGTCTAAGAAAAAAATACATAATTGAATCAAATTTCATATACATTTATATAAATGTAAATAATGCCAAGTGAAAGCCAAAGGGAAATCCATCCTATCCAAACTCAGCTTATATGAAAAAGGAATGAAATCAAAACTAATAGCCAAAAACAAGTCGTATGGAAGACGTGTTATTTTTTTAAAAAAGGGGTTTGATTGTATCAACAAGTATTGTTGCCTCGCACATTAGAACTTGTGAGTTATAAAGATATTTCAAGCTGATGTATGTAAAGCTATACTAACAAAAGGGAGTCTCAAAAGAAGACAATAAGAAAAACAGCTTTTAAAAAAAAAAAAACGTTACATGGCTTTAAACCGGAACGGCAAGGGTTTTTATATCGCACTTGTCATGTGAGCAAATATTCAAAATAATAAAAAAGAAATATATAAAAAGAAACCTGAGACATAAAGGTACTAAAACGTTAAAAACCAGAACTATCTCAAAAAGATCAGAAATGTAAATAAGGGGCGAGGCTGTGTGATGGAAACGCCGATCCTGGTTGTGAATGTGTCAGTATTAAAAAAACAGGTCATGTCAATGAGACGTCTGATCATGTCACATAGAGATCCTATATTAAACCATACATTTTAACTACATCAAATGAAACAATCATAACAGGAAGAGGAGAAAAGGTATAGTTCTGACCTTGCGAGCAGTACGTTGCTAACTTCTTTTAGAAAAGTGAACCTCTGACAATGTCAGACTCTGTACCAGCGCACTGGGATTTCAGTGTTCAAATAGTTTTCTAAACCGCGCCACAAAACGGGTGAAAGGTGAAGGGAGAGAGGGGGAGGGGGAGAGAAAAGCTGTGACGTCGGTTGCCAATCATATGTTTCAATTTAAAAACATTTCCTCAGAGGGTAGTACAGAAAACATTATTGTGAATTCAAATACCATGTCTGGTGCAGCACAACACTGCAACCAAAGAAACAGCACTCAATGCTACACCAGCACGCTGATAAAAGAATTTACAAGTAAATATATAAATAACTAAATAAATAAATAGTAAAAAGAATAAAAAATGCTGAACTAAAAAGGAAACATGTTGTATGTAATAGAAATTAATATGTAAGTATTGATGTACAAATAAATATTATATATTAAAATATATGAAAACTACAGAGTCACCTGCCTTCCAGTGAAACGCTGTAACTTGTATTACTGTGTCCTTCAATTCAGTGATATTATGTCTCTAATAAAGGCACCTGTGACCTCCACACGCCTCTCGCTCCTTGTGTTTAGTTTCTCTACTGCGAGGACCTCATGCTCTCTTTGTGCTCCTTATGGATTTTCCTCCAGGAACTTGTCCAGACCTTTTTTAAACCCAGCTACACTAACAGCTTTTGCTACATTCTTCGGTAACGAATTCCAGAGTTTGATTATGCATTGAGTGAAAAAATATTTTCTCTTATTATTCTTTAAACAGGTTACACTGTAGCTTCATTGCATGTCCCCTAGTCTTCCTACTTTCTGATGGCATAAAGTGGCCCCCATGATAGCACGGAAGGGAATATTGCTAAAATAGACAGATGCAACAGCACCAGACTCAGGCAATATGGGGAAAGAAAATGCAAGAGATGAATGAGTGGTTAAAGAGACACTGTAAAGAGAAATGCTCTGTAGCGCGTAAAACCTATGTCCAGATGTGGGTGGAGGTCTGTGAGGGGTATCCCTCCACGAAGGGATAGAATGTGGAGTCCGCAAAGGGGGAGGGAGGGGGTATACAGGAAAAGATACAGAATAGGGATGCAGGGACGGGAGGAAAACAAGCAAAAAATGGGTGACCAGCATATACCTACAAGCACAGAGGAAACAAAGGCCCGTGGGAGGCAATTGCTCTCCCCATAGAATGCTATAAGAGACGAAAGAGAAGATATGAAAAGAGTGGGGGGGGGGAGGGGACACAGGCAGCATAGAATTGTGTAAGGGAGCTGCTAAAGAAGGCTGTACAATAACAGCTTTCGAATAAGCTGTTATTCAAAAATTGAAATGAAATGTAAAAAAAAAAAAAAATTTGTTACTGGTGCATATTGTAGGACTGGAAAGGGGGGCTGTTACTTCTGGAGAGAAATCTGAAATTGTGAGTATATACTTCTGGGAATTTTTCTGAAAGGAATTTTTTTTCTTTTAAAGCTAATTAATCTGTGAACCCACTATTTTTTTTTTGTTAAATCAGTCAGGGCCTAGTAGCAACAGTTTAAGATTCAATTTAAAAACACAGAAGAGAACTTTCTGGTTACCTTCATACCCAGTAGACAGCTGTAGTTTAAATTTCATAGTCACTCAGGGCCTAGCATCAGCAAAGTACTTTTAGTTTCAAATTAAAACACAGAAGAGAGCTTTCTGGTTAAATTTAGAATCCAGCAGAGAGCTTGTAGTTTAAATTTCATAATAGGTTAGAGCCTAGTAGCAGCAAAGAGCTGTAATTTAAATCAAATCAGAATATAGTTTTCCTCAGCAGCACAGGACAAGGTACTGTGTAGCAGCCCTTTTTTAATAAGTGTTATATCCCTCCTCCCTCCTCCACACACACCCACCCTCCCCTGGGAAAATCACAGCTTTATAGGTACTTGCACACCTTAAAAGACAGGAGGTGCTCTCAGGTGAAGCTCATTACCCAAATCAGTCATACACCAATGACCTGAGATTAATTAAGCTTCAGGTGAACAAGGTATATTAAACTTCTTAGGTACAGTTTTAGTGGTATAAATATCCATTGCACCCTTTAGTACATATAGAACTTAAAGATCTAAACACAAACTTAAAACTAAGATGCAGACAGCAGTCCAGCAGCGGGATGTGGGCTTTCCAGTCTTTTGCATTGAGTGTCACATGTATGATTTTCTCCCAGCTGGTGAGAAGTCTTACGTGTGCACTAGGTGCAAGGAGCTCTCTGCTCTCAGGGAACGAGTCCGTTCTCTAGAGGCTAGAGTAGCAGACTTGGAAAACATAAGACAGACAGAGAGGTACATAGACGAGACCTACAGGGATATAGTCCTGAAGTCCCACCTCCAGTCTGGCAGCATCCCTGTTGCCATGGAGGAGAGAGGTCACGTGACAGGAGAGCATCACCCTGGTGTGGCAGGAAGTGATCCTGTAACTAGGACCTGTCCTCCAGGTGATGTAAACCCCTCTCGCACCGAGGAGGTTTCTCCAGGGCCAAGTGCCCATGCGGGAAGGGTTAGGACAGCAGTTATAGTTGGTGATTCGATCATTAGGCATGTAGATAGCTGGGTGGCTGGTGGACGTGAGGATCGCCTGGTAACATGCCTGCCTGGTGCGAAGGTAGCGGACCTCACACGCCACCTAGATAAGGTCTTAGATAGTGCTGGGGAGGAGTCTGCTGTCTTGGTACATGTTGGTACCAATGACATAGGAAAATGTGGTAGGGAGGTTCTGGAAGCTAAATTTAGGCTTTTAGGTAGGAAGTTGAAATCCAGAACTTCCAGGGTAGCGTTCTCCGAAATGCTTCCCGTTCCACGCGCAGGACCCAATAGGCAGGCAGAGCTCCGGAGTCTCAATGCGTGGATGAGACAATGGTGCAGAGATGAGGGGTTCGGATTTGTTAGGAACTGGGGAACATTCTGGGGAAAGGAGGGGCTCTTCCGAAGGGATGGGCTTCACCTTAACCGGGATGGAACCAGGCTGCTGGCATTAACCTTTAAAAAGGAGATAGAGCAGCTTTTAAACTAGATAATAGGGGAAAGCCGACAGTCGCCCAAGAGCGCATGGTTCGGAAGAATGTATCCTTGAAGGATACTACAAAAAGCAGAGAGGTTCCAAAAAAAGAGTAAAGTAGCCCAAATGCCCTCGAGTATGGAGCAGACAGAACTTAAAGATCCCAAATTACCCATGTCTACCAATAGCCAAATTAATATGAATAAAATACAGTCTCTAAAATGCTTGTATGCAAATGCTAGAAGTCTACAAAACAAGATGGGAGAGTTAGAATATATAGCACTAAACGAGAGGTTAGATATGATTGGAATATCAGAGACATGGTGGAAGGAGGACAACCAGTGGGACACTGTGATACCTGGGTACAAACTATATCGAAATGATAGAGCTGATCAAATTGGTGGAGGGGTTGCGCTCTAATGTTAGAGAGGGCATTGAATCAGAAAGGATTAAAGTTTTGCAAGAACAAATTTTGCTGTAGAATCTCTATGGATTGAAATTCCATGTAAAAAGGGGAAGGCGATGGCGGTGGGGGTGTACTATCGTCCGCCTGGCCAGAATGAACAAATGGATGATGAAATGCTCAAAGAAATCAAGGAAGCTAGCAAAAGTTACAGTGCAGTAATAATAATGGTGATTTCAATTACCCCGGCATCGACTGGGTCAGTGTCACAACAGGACATGCTAGGGAGATAAAGTTCCTAGATGAAATAAATGACTGCTTCTTGGAGCAGCTGGTTCATGAACCGACCAGAGGGGAAGCAATATTAGACCTAGTCCTTAGTGGAACACCAGATGTAGTGCAAGAGATAAGGGTGTTGGGGCCACTTGGCAATAGTGATCATAGCATGATCGCCTTTGATTTAATTAGTGGAGGAGGGATAGTAAGGAAATCCACAGTACTACCCTTTAACTTTCGAAAGGGAGACTATGATAGAATGAGGAAAACAGTTAAGAAAAAATAAAAAGGAGCAGTTGCAAAGGTTAAAGACGTACATCAAGCTTGGGTGTTGTTGAAAAATACTATCTTGGAAGCCCAGACCAGCTGTATTCCACGCTTTAAGAAAAGTGGAAGGAAGTCCAAAAAATTGCCAGCATGGTTTAAAGCTGAGGTCAGAGAGGCTGTTGTTGCCAAAAAAGCATCTTTCAAGAAATGGAAAAAAGAGCCAAATGATGAAACCTGGAAACAGCACAAGCACTGGCAAGTCAAATGCAAGGCATTGATAAGGCAGGCAAAGAGAGAATTTGAGAAGACGCTTGCTGCGGAAGCAAAAACGCGAAAACAATAAAGACCTTTTCAAGTACATTCGTAGCAAAAACCCGTGAGAGAGTCAGTTGGTCCATTAGATGATAAAGGGGTTAAAGGAGCACTACGAGGCGACACAGGGCGATAGCGGAGAGACTGAATGAATTCTTTGCTTCGGTCTTTACTGAGGAAGATGTAGGGATGTTACCCATGACTGAAGTGGTATTTAAAGGTGTGGAAGAATTGAAGGAAATATCGATACATCGGGAAGATGTCTTACAACTATTAGATAAACTGAAGGAGTAGCAAATCACCTGGGCTGTATGGTATACATCCAAGGGTGTTGAAAGAACTGAAATTTGAGATTGCAGACCTGCTATCAGTAATCTGTGAACTATCATTAAAATCATCTCTAATACCTGAGGATTGGAGGATCGCCAATGTAACACCAATTTTTAAAAAGGGTTCGAGGGGTGATCCGGGAAACTACAGACCGGTGAGCCTGACATCAGTACCGGGAAAAATGGTAGAAACCATCATAAAGAATAAATTACTCAGCATATAGATAGTCATGACCTAATGGGAGACAGCCAACATGGCTTTAGACAAGGAAGATCTTGTCTTACTAATCTGTTATGTTTTTGTGAAGGAGTGAATAAACAGGTGGACAAAAGGTGAGTCGGTTGATATTGTGTATCTGGACTTTCAGAAAGCCTTTGACAAGGTCCCTCATGAGAGACTTTGGCAAAACTAAAGAGTCATGGGATAGGCGGCAGTGTACTACTGTGGATCAGGAACTGGTTAAAAGATAGAAAGCAGAGGGTAGGGCTAAATGGCCAATTTTCCCAATGGAGAAAGGTGAATAGTGGTGTACCCCAGGGATCTGTGCTGGGTCCGCTGCTTTTTGACATATTCATAAATGACCTGGAAAGTGGAATAACGAGTGAGTTATCAAATTTGCTGATGACACAAAACTATTTAAAGTTGTTAAAACCCAGGAGGATTGTGGAAAATTGCAAGACGATCTTGATAAATTGGAAGACTGGGCATCAAAATGGCAGATGAAATTTAATGTGGAGAAGTGCAAGGGTTATGCACCTAGGGAAGAACAACCCAAACTATGGTTACACGATGCAAGGTTCCACATTAGGAACCACCACCCAAGAAAAAGATTTAGGCGTCCTTGTGGATACCATGTTAAAACCCTCGGCCCAGTGTGCAGCGGCGGCCAAGAGAGCAAATAGAATGCTAGGTATGATAAGGAAAGGAATGGAAAATAAACAAAAGATATTATAATGCCTCTTATATCGTTCCATGGTGAGGACTGCACCTTGAATATTGTGTGCAATTCTGGTCGCCGTATCTTAAAAAGGATATAGCGATTTTAGAAAAGGTTCAGAGAAGAGCCACCAAAATGGTAAAGGGGATGGAAGGCTACTCCTATGAAGAAAGGCTAAACAGGTTGGGGCTCTTTAACCTGGAAAAGAGACGGCTGAGGGGAGATATGATAGAAGTCTATAAATTAATGAACGGAGTGGAACGGGTAAACGTAGATCGATTGTTTACCTTATCAGAATATAGAAAGACTAGGGGACATGCAATGAAGCTACAGGGTAAACTATTTAAGACTAATAAAAGAAAATATTTTTTCACTCAACGTGTAATCAAACTCTGGAATTTGTTACCGGAGGATGTAGTAAAGGCTGTTAGTGTAGCTGGGTTTAAAAAAGGTTTGGACAAGTTCCTGGAGGAAAGGTCCATAAACCATTATTAAGAAGGGACCCAGGATATCAATGCTTGAACCAATACAAGCATTGTGGAACCTGTGTCCCTTGGGGAAACTGCTAGGTACGTATGACCTAGATTGGCCACTGTTGGAAACAGAATACTGGGCTTGATGGACCTTGGTCTGACCCAGTATGGCATATCTTATGTTCTTATGTTCTTATATTGTATGAAACTAGACCAGCTGGGTCCCAACACAGACACGATTTCACAAATATGTATGTATCTGCTATGAATATCTGCAGGGCTGCATACACAGAGATCCCCAGAACCATATTTCAGGACCCTGATGTCTAGGACGGACTAACGGTTAGTGGGTTAGGGACAGGCAGGGTTTCTGCCACCCTAACAGACCCTCTGTGCTGCCACCACTCCCCAAAAGACTGTGCCTCAATCCATCCCACCATGCTGCCCCCTCCCCCTTGCACTGAAACAGCGGCGGCTGAACTGCAGCTTCAGCACTGCGTTGGGCCTTAGGGTGACCGCATGCATGTGTACCCGTGTCCTGCCACTCCTAGCGCCCCCCCCCCCCTCCTGATGCAACTTTCTGGGAGGGCAGGAAGAGCAGCAGGCCAGAACTGCAAGCACATGCATGGGGATTTTCAAGCCCACCGTGACACTGAAGTATCAGTTCACCTACCACTATCCAGGGAACAGGGCAGTCAGGGTTCAAATCCTGCTGCTGCTATTGCTGCCATTGTGCTGAGTAGTGGGGATGATGGAGTGTCTTCTCTACTTTCTCCGGTTGTTTTTTCAGCCAAAACACTTTTCAGCAGTAGGTCTAGCCTTAGATGCACTGCCAGATATCCGTGAAGTTCCCGGGAACACCCTGGCTACGGCTCCCCACATTTCTATTCAGACTTCTCCGGCCCCGGGCCAGCTTCCAAAAGGGCTCTGGAAATGTCTCTGTGCCCGTGTTCATATCAACTGAGCATAAAGCTAAATGTCTCTGAATGAAAGAGGACATGATATAATACATGTAAGATAAGCAAGAGAATAAGTGTCTCTACATGAAAGAGTACTTGATATATACATGTAAGATAACAAGAGAATAAGTGTCTCTGCATGAAAGAGTACGTGATATATACATGTAAGATAAGCAAGGAATAAGTGTCTCTGCATGAAAGAGTAAGTGATATATACATGTAAGATAAGCAAGAGAATAAGTGTCTCTACATGAAGAGTACTTGATATTATACATGTAAGATAAACAAGGATGAATAAGTGTCTCTGCATGAAAGAGTACGTTATATATAAAGTAAGATAAGCAAGAGAATAGTGTCTCTGCATGAAAGAGTACGTGATATATACATGTAGATAAGCACCTGAATAAGTGTCTCTGCATGAAAGTACTACCCATGATTTATACATGTAAGGATATAAGATAATCAACTGTCTCGGCATGAATGAAAGAGTACGTGATATATAAATGTAAGCTAAGCAAGAGAATAAGGGTCCTCTACATGAAAGAGTACGTTGATATATACATGTAAAGATAAGCCAAGAGATATAAGGTCCTCTGCATGAAATGAACACATGATATATACATGTAAGATAAACAAGAGAATAACTGTCTCGGCAATGAAAGAGTACGTGATATATACCATGTAAAGATAAACAAGAGAATAAGGCATTAATTCTATTTTAGATTCCTAGCTGGATTGCAAGTTCCTTTGTAGATTGTTCCAATATGGCTCTTTGGGTGAGAGTTTATTAAGTTACTCAGGACTTACGCAGGTACAAGTAGAAGATTTTTCTGGAGTACAATAAGTAACACTGTGCACAAGAGATGATGGGTTTTAGTTTTGTGTGAAATGAGGTAGTTCCACCTGTCCATCTATTTTCTTGATTATGGACAAGAGGCCGGCCAGCACCTTTTTATAAAGACAACCACTTGTCCAGAAAGGAAAACGTTTGTAGACCAATAAACCAGAGAAACATATAGTTTTCACAGACAACCCGAAGAGGCCACTATTTATTGGCCTGCGCACCAGTAATCCCACCTGACTAACATAAGACAAAGCAACACACCAGTAACAGAGCATCCAAATACTTATCTCCAACACTAAGGAACTAATTACCAGAGAGACGAAGATCTATAGCCAGACCTATCCAAGTCCTCACCCAACTCAAAAACAGGTCTAGTCACAGAGGCACTATGGACACAAAGAGGAAACCACAAACATTGAACCGACGTCATCTACAGATATTGGCATGACATACATTAAGCATTACAACCTACAAATATCTTCAGCATAACCTCCTTGTTCCAAATTGCCAAAGCTTGATCTAAAGACCCATCTCTTTTAATGCCCGCCTTTTGACCTGTCACCACCCTCCTCCCCCCTCCACCCCCCCCCCCCCCCCCTTACCTCCACGAATAGCGTTGTCTTCCCTCCATTGGGATCATGTCCGTCTGAGTTTTGTGCTTTTCTTTTTAAAACGCTATTCTTTATCTTCGGCTCTGTCCCCTTTCCTATTATACCAATGGAGCTCTGTTTCCTTTTCCAACAGCCCAAAACAAATTAATTTAATTTTAATACAGGTTAAAAAATAAACCGCTCTGGTGCCTCGGTGTGGGGCAGTATATAAAGCAACGAATAAAGATAAAGAAGAAATATGCATTGAAGTACGTCACCCCCATATAAACTATATCACTTTCCCTCTAGCACAGGCCATGATATCTGCAGATGCTGTAACTATTTGTATTTCAGAAATCACACTACTATCCCTCTGTGGATCAGGGTTGTCCATTAATTTATACCCCATCACACGTGATCAGAACTAATCAGTCTAATAGTTTTCCCAACCCTCTTCCCTTACTTCCACTTTTGTGGACAGGAACCACATATGCCACACCTTTAGCAGTCAAGTAATTATAACGGTTTTTCACACATGATCGCTTTATCTAAAAAGTCAAAGCGGTTCACAAGTAACTAAAATTGAACAGGATTTACAATGCAATTGAAACAAGACATTAGCATACGTAGAGGAAACACTGAAACTATATAACTTTTTAAGGATCAATAACATTAACTAGAAATTAACATTTGATGCGGCGTGCGGATAGCAAGGAAAACAGTATCTTGTGGGGTCATCATGGCTGTATCTCTGTGCAACTTCCAAAACAAAACAAGAACTTCTTTACTGTATTCCTTAGTAGGATTCAGGAGACAGGATATTATGCCTAGGAAATTTCCAAATCCTCAGATTTCTTGCTCTCACCACCTTTTCATGAGCTCAATGTGGCTTCCTCAGTAGAAGGAGGAAGGATGACCGTACCTTATGGCATTGCCAGGGCTGTACCAAGCCATAAACTGCGCCCTGTGTG